>VWZY01009380.1:92896-127896 GCA_013399075.1 Chloroceryle aenea
AAAAAAAAAAGACCATGTGCAAAATGTGCACAAGTTTCCACCAGCAAAATTCACACTTCTGTCATCCATCCTGAGTAACACTGGCACCACTCTTCTCTTTGGCAGCAGTTTTCATCCTGACATCAAAGGGCTGTAAGGGGAAGTACTGTTCAGCAGATAAGGACACTCAGGCCCAGAAACATGAAGTGCTCTCTTTCCCAAACTCAGAGAGCAAATCAGGGCTAGAAGTAGCATTGTTAGGATCCCCTGCTGGCCTCCATGCCAGGCTGCATCTCACCAGGCAAATAAGAAATTATGCCTTGACCATTAAAATCTGTGCTGGGTTCATGACTGCCTCACAGGGCTGGGCTGTTCCACACAGAGCTGCCCACCTTCCCCTTTCCACTAAGCCAGAACACTTGCAACCATCCAGCAAGCTGGCTTTTTTTGGAGGGAGGCATGACCAGCTCTGTTTCTCCTGGCCAGGGTAGGTAGACACTGTGCCTGAGGCTTGGTTGTTGGGTCAGGCAGACAGGCTGCCCAAGGTCACAGCTCACCAAAGCTAAGAACCAGCCTGGAAAGGGAAGGCAGCGCATGCCATGGAGAAAGGCATCAGTGCAGAGGGTGCACACTCCTCCTCCTCCTTGGGGAGCCCAGAGACACACTGGGGTGATGCTACTCTAACTCAAAGGCATCCCTAAGCAGAAACAAGCCTGAAAATATAAGCTGAGTTTGTCAAGCTTTAATATTCTCTAATAACCACTGTTCTCTGTTTAAGATTTCCCGATAACTGCCGTTCTTTTCTCTGCTAAATACCACTCACCCCAGTGCTGGAGTTTCTAGCTACACAACACAGACCAAAATACCATTAAAAATGAAGTCAAATCTCAGAGTCTGATTTCCCAGTACAAACTCAAGGAACAAACATATAATTATTCTCATAAATAACTCAGCACCTTACAGTAGGTTTCAAACAAGTTTCCCCCATAAGGCACAAGTGCCCTATATTAAATTCTTTTAAAGTGTAAGTTGATTAAGGTAAAAATTAGTTATTACCTCATGGACATTTTAGTTTTCACAATATTTCAAAGCTGGTCCTATCAGGAGCAGATCTGTTGCCGCCCACTGGTACAATCATCAGGAAAATTAATAATCATGTTCAGCCTGACTATAAATCACTGTGGTACGGGCAATTAATTTCTGTAGGAAAATGAAAAGAAAGATCCATAAGTAGTAGTATTGTGTAAACTACACGTCGTGAAAACTTAGAACCAGCCCAGGCAAATTACAAACCCAGTGCTCCTAATTTCAGTGTGATAACGCTGGGTGAGCCAAGGCTGGGTGGCCAGAAGTTCTGAATAAATAATGCTGGCAGCTCCTAGCAGCTTATGGTGGTTCTATCGTGTTTGTGCTGCATTTGTAATTCTTGAACTCGAAACGAGCGTACGTGATAACTTACAGAGACTGAGTCTGGACAAAACAATCCCAGCTAGGGTTTTTCATACATCATCTGCTGCTGAAATGAGGCAATTTGTTGCATTTGTTTCCATCTTTGCCATGACACGGGGCAGCTTTCTATATAGCATGTTTCTTTTTGGTTAAGGTCATGGTGGTCCTGGTGAGGACAGGAGAAAGATGAAGTGTACACATACAGATCACCACATGCCTCTTGGAAGCTAGATTTATATTTCCCTACCAACACATGCTACCATCCTGCAAAGACATGTGTTTTTCAAAAGTTAGATAAATGTAGCATCCAGGTCATAAAGTTTACTTTCTCTTATTCTAAACATAAACTAAAGCAGTTCTCAGCTCACTTTTTTTTCTTACTGGCTTACCTATTAAGATAGCATGTCCTGTAGCACTATGAGAACTATTGTCATAGAAGACTAAAACTCAGTTTCATTTATTATAAGTAAGGCAAATGATTTCCAAAATCTGTAGATTTGAGTTTTCAATATTTAGGAAATCAATCAAACAAAATGCACATAGCAGAGAAACAAAATAATACTTTGCCACCAGCTTTTAGTCCATTAAACAAACTATTTTCTGTGGATTAATTTCAGGCAAATTCACCATACGTGAAACCATTTGAACAACATTTAATAATGCCTTGCACTGGAGGCTACAGGCTAGATGGATGGTAAAATCTCCAACCATTTGTTGCCAGGTTTGCAGAAGTCAGAATGAAAATGTGTAACAATGGGAGTAACCATGAAGTGATTTGTCTAGGGAAATGGAGAGATAAAATGATCCACATTGTGATTATTCACATAGAAAAAACCCTGAAATATTGTATGTAAAGGCAGGTTAAAAGATGGATAGACTTCTTTTTTTCTTGCCACTTATAAGATGCCTTCTGCTGCTTGATCCAGCTTTGAAATCAGGTCCTTTGAGGTTTAAGTATCTGGACTTCAGAAAGAAGTTCATTACTGAAGAGCATATCCATAAATAAGGAGGCTCTCCCTTGGAAAATCTTGCAGGCCATTTTTAATAGTTTAAGATGGAAGCAGAATGGACAAATAATTATCTGGCACATGGGGCTCCTGCTCATTTTGTAAGAGCAAAAATAATTTAATGGGCCATATGAATGGCATTTGTCATTTACTAAGCGTGGAGACGTGCGAGTAGAAGAGAAGCTATGAACTATACTGGGTATCCCAGAGAAAATGTACCTCCATACTTTACTGGATGGAACAGAATGCTACCAGAAAGATCCTCTAGATCTTTCTGGGAGTCAGAAGAGAAAGCCCCTTTTCCCCCGGAGGAAATCTGCCTTGTGCAAATGAACCTCCCCACGTCCTTAGCTGCTGTGCAGTAACAGTTCAAATAATTGCTGTTAACCAAATTTTGCCATTTGTCAGCTAACCTGTAGGCTTTCCAGGACAATTTCAGGAAGTACAAAGGCTGTTCACATGCCTAGATGAGTGGTTTGTGCCTACCCACACTGCCTGTGCTTACACAGGCTTAGTGGGCTGGAATTGCCCACTGTACATTTGCCATACAGAGAGAGAGGTCTGAAACTCTCACAAACCACCCACATATGCCCCAAACCTGCTGTGCACTGCTGAAGTGTAGCTAAATGTGTTCTTTCACTTTGGTTTCAAGTGACATTTTCATTTTAAATTTAGGGATTGAGCCATAGCCAAATCTGTGTTATCATCTAGGTTTATACGGTCATTACGGAGCTTTGATAAACATCTAGGCATATCACAGAGTTGAATGTAATCTATCTAATCTATCTGTCTATCTCCTTGCAATTCTTCCTATAGAGGGGACATAAATCTTAGGCAGGGATTTGAGGATGTATTAGGATAGTATCAAAAGAGATGAAAATCACAGCTGTTCCAGCTAAAAGCCCTTCCTGATTTGTTAAACAAACATAAAACTGAGTTGAGAATTTCCCAGATTCACCTGGTTCAGCTGTATACAAAGAGCAGTTAAATTAAATGATCTTTCTCACAAAGGTCAAAAGCTAAGTGTCCCTGGCTACATGAGGCCTCACATCTAATGGGATGATAATCCAATTCTATGGCATCTAGAAAGAATCCTTCTAGTTATTAAATATGCATGTCTATCCCAAGCAAAATACACTGGAGCAGTGAGAAGTGGAGCTAATATACCACACCAGAGCAAAGTTGCAAAAATGTCAACTTGGAACAGAAGAGCAGAGAAGAAAAAACAAACTAAACCTCCCACAGTTCCAAGGGGTAAAAAAAAAAATTAGAAAATTATTTGCAAAGCTCCTAAGAAAATCCAGAGGAGGACCACTCTCACACTGAAGTTGTGTCTCTTTTCCCAGGCGATGTTTACTCTAATTTTGAGGTAACATTTTAATAATTACATTAGCTACTGACAAAAGAAAGATCAGGAACATCATCCTGCAGAACAGTAACCCCACAGCAGGATCTGTTTCCACAGGCAGTCACCCATATTATCCCCAAGACTTTCCTATGTTCCTGGGGATAAAATCTCAAGTCCCAGTTGCAAAGAAACAAAAGTCATTGTAGGAATTAAAGTTCCTTTAACCAGAAATCTTACAAGCAACCAACCTTTCAAGCCTTCAGAGCTGTTAGCTAGCAGAATTGCATCGAGTTAAGACTAGTAAAACTCACGAGAACTTTTAGTAACACATTTTAGCATTCTTAGCTGTGTCACACTGCTTTCCATCAACAGCTTGGGAAACTCTGAACAGTAAGTGAAAAAGGCAGATGTCAGCCCCCTGATCAAGGTGAGCATGGGGGAATACTAAGTGCAGTTGAATGGCACTACTTGCCAGGTGCTGGATGTTTTCTGCAAAAGAAATCAAGGGTTAGAGTCTAATCCTTTCTGTTGCAGCCTCTCCCAGTGGTTAATGGCTTTCATCATTAAAAGTAAGGGCTTTATTTGTAATTAGCCTGCCATGCTTTGTCTGGGAAGACTCTGGCCCTTGTTATGCCCTTCTCTACTTGTTTCTACAGTGTAATACCTAAAAATGGCTTGGTTTTGTTTTTTCCTGGAATACACATTACACTGTTATGTCTCAATCATCTTTCTGATATACCTATTTTGTGAAGACTCACCATAAAACATTTTGTCCAGTCCTGAAGTAACTTGTAGTGTTATTTTTGCACTTAAAGCTCCTTATTAAAATAGCAGCTCCAGAGCTGAACACAGATTCCCAGCATAACCTCATGAAAAGGAGCTCAAAGATAAAATCTCCCCCTTATTGCTCCCCTGTTTAGACAGTAAGGGCTGCAGGAGCCACTGTGGGCACCTGGAGGTCAGGATCAGTGCCTAAACTTGTCCTGAATCCGTGTTTTCCTGAGCACAGTTTCCCTTTCTATACACACAGATGGCATTACTCATTCCTAGGTAACTTTGCATTTGGTGACCCTACAGCACATTGTATTTGAACAGAGCAGCCAGTGCCACCTCTCCGTGAGCTCTTAAGCCACCAATCACTTGCTGGCTGCTGATTCTCATTCCTGCATTGTCCTCTGCGTGGCCACAACTCTACATTAAAAATAAGCACTCTTCCTGGGAGAGATTTATCTGGCACCATTCCCTGATCAGCCCGCCAACACCCATACTGGCAGCGGAGGAGAGTACAGGGCTGGGAACAGGTAGTGCCATAATGGCCTCAAATGGTTGGGGAAATAAAAACTTAGTGATTCAATTTCTTCTGACCAAGAGTCTTAGTTGGCTAATTAGCTACCAAGTTAGCAAAGTGCTGTGAAGAGAGAAGTGCAAGGGGAAAGGAAGAGATCTGACACTACCTGGAACGAGGGGGAGCAGCTGAGGAGAGAGGACAATGGTGGCTGCCTGAGCACAGATCCCCTTTGTGCCCATTAGGCCACCTAAGCAAGGAAGGTGAGTTTGGTGATTTACTCCACAGCCACCTCTCCATCTCCCCTGCACTCACTAGCAGCTGCTGCCCACCACTGGTCCTGTTTTGCCACAGATAACCCCATTGCAGGCACCACTTGAAGCTGGCCATGCTGTGCAGCCTGCTGGCAGAGCTCTCTGGGGAGCCCCAGCCTCCTGCTCCACCAGGAACTTTGTACACGAGTCAACCAAGGGAGCTGGAAGAATCACTCTTTTTTTTTGATACCACCCCAACAGGCAACAAAAACTCTGCTTGGCTTTACTTCATACTGAGCACCACCCAGCCCAGCAACACCCCAGCCTTGTGTTACACCAAGGAGTAACACAGACACTGAGAGGTGTGACCTTTCATATAAAGGCAGAGGACTGTGGGATGTGGCAGCAGTACCCCTGCAGCTGAGCAGCAGGACCAACTGAGCACAGTCCTCCCGTGAGCTTGGGTCCAAGGGTGAAGCAGGAGGAGAGCACAGTTGGAGATTTAACAGCCCTTGTAGACTGCCCTCTCAAGATTTCCTTCCCCATAGAAATTTCCTGAGACTCATCAAGTTTCCCACATGCTCACACATTACTCACCACTGTGGCATTGGAGCACCTGAGAGCAGCTGTTTCGTGGGCCAGAATCTCCAGGGATTTTGGATGTATATTAGTAGTTTCTGTTCAGTTTTGAGTCCAGCATAGACTTCAAACTACTAAGACATTTTGAGGGCCTTAGATACAGCTGTTCCAATCTCTGGACTGATCTTTCTTCCTTTACCCTCCCCAAAGCCACCACTGTTGAGATCATTTCCACTGAAGCCACTCTGTGCATCTCCTCTTTATCAGTATATTCCCAGTGCTTTCTTTGTTGCACACTGTTCTAATTAGTGTTACATGGTCTTGTATATTCAGCAAAAAATGCAAAATATGACAAATGTGATTAAATGTTTCACTTTTGAGAACATCAGCTTAGGTAAGCTTTTACACAATAAAGCATTAATAATCTTTTGCATAGGATATAAAACAATTTTCTGTGATTGATTAACTGTGTGCTGATCTTAACGATAACAATGGATGAACACTTTACTCATTGTGTAGGCAGATACAGTTAGAGAGATACACATAAAAAATTACCATAGAATTAGGAAGTAAATAAATGTTTAAGTCAAATATTTGTGCTTTTATCCCTGGAATCTAACGATGATAAAGTTTATCGGATATTTTACATTTTACTCAACAGCAGCCATGTGGTTCTTGATAGATGAAAGCAGAGGAGAATTTGGATATGAATTCCAATAAACACAACGTTTTACTAAATGTGTGTGCATCAGTGTGTATGTGCTTGTGCCTGTAAACTACATAGTATACTCAGAATGAAACAGGGGAGGATGAAAAACCCTCAGACCCCCCAGATGAAGTAACCAAGGCTTGATGCACTAAATGTTTTTGTAATGTGTCTGGCGTGTACACACACCACTGCTCTCTACTGGGTTAAGTCAGAAATGCTTATCTTTGACTCTAAATGCTTAACCACAACTAAGTGAAAATGATTTTTTCCTTCGCTTACTTGATAAGAATTTGTTTACTGAGCAAGTAACAGGTTTTAATACTGATGCTTAGCATAAATTAAGATGGTCATCTTCTGTAAGCTAGAGACACCACCACCTATGTAGGGTAATTGCACCTCAACTACAATTACTAGAAACTAGACTTAAAATTACACTAAGAATTAAACAGGCTTTTTTTTTCCTCCCCAAACAGCTCCTACTCATTTCAATGGTATCAACTATCCATTCAAACTGCCTGCGTCTTTGTTTCACGCCTCTGGTCCCCATAGGCAGAGCCATCCCAAACACCAAGCAGTTCAAAGAAGCAGATAATTAACTACTGCCTATTGTACAAATTGCACATTTTCAATTAATGTTCTACCTCACGGGCAGGGCAGTTAGTTTTAATCAGTCTCATGACATCAACTATTGTGGTTACTGTTCTCAGATACCAGAAGGCACCTTGATGGTGCCATGCACAGAGTGCAGCACATAGCCCATCCTTTGGTCTCTGTCACCAGTAACGCCCTTCTCTAAGCATTTGAAAGGTTATAAGGCAAGAGAATCACTGAAGCTCACTCTTCTTGGGAGAGGCTGTGCCCACAGACTTCAAATAGTTTTAGTTCCTGTGCTCACTTTTGTTAGAGCTTCAGGCCCAGCCGGTGCTATGGAAGATGACAACAGAGATTAGGTGGACACAGAGGAGATTCAGAGCTCTTTCCTCTTTGCATCTCTTTGCATCTGGAGCTTTTAACGCTCTGTTAGCATCACTGCAGATGGATAGAGTTTAGAGCAACCTTGAGACTACCCTAGCTAACTTCAGTGGCCACCTAGCTACTGCAAAATGCCTTTCTTTTCTTTTTATGTGTGTGAGTCTCCCCTGTGCTGATCACAGATTATCTGGTGTAAGAGCCAGGGTTAATCCCATACTTAAGTTTTTCTAAAACAGCCTTAAAAATGTCAACACTCTGGTGAATTAAAAATATAAAGTGTTTGGATTCGGGGTGGGGGGGTGAGAGGGAGGGGAGAACAGAAACTGTTCTACTCAGGGAGTAGAGCAAAAAACCACACTTCATTTTCACAAATAAGAGAATGACCTTTATGGTGCAGTTGGAGCCTTGCTTCACGTCAGTTATGGGTCAGTGCCCTATTACTGTATTGCCCACACGCTATTACTGCAGCAATGCAACTGCACCCCTAGGGGGAGGTTGTGTCAACATTTCTATTACAAACCCCTCTTTCCAGAAGGTTAAAACCTGCCTGTCAGCAAGGAAATAACTTTATTAAAAGGAAACCTTGATAAAAATCCATTTGGCCACTTTCAAATGATTACAGCTTTGTCCCAACATCAGAAACACACTGGGTTCAAATGTTCTCATGCAACTGTAGAGTAGTTTTGCCCCAAGCCCTCTCTTGGCTTGGCTGCACCCATGAGATGGGGAGGGAAGGCACTGAATGAAGCACCTGGCTTCCTGCAGCTCCTCATGGCTTCCATGTCCTGAGCCCTTCCAGGAGAGGCTGGAGCCTAGAACAGCTGCCAGGAGGTGAGATTTTCCCAGAGACTCGGCCCTACACCAATTGTCAGCCCACTGTGAGCTGGAGCCTGGAGTCAAAACAGAGGGGAAAACTTTCACTTCCTCACAGACATCTCCAGATGCCTCTTTCTATTGGAGGTGACTTTTGCTTCTGCTGCAGAGAAGCAACAGTGACCTCTATCAGTGCAGCTATCCCTAATTTTGGGTGAAAGCTAGGGTTACAAATATATATGTACATAGAAAGAATTAAAGCAAACCTGGATTTGGGCCCATTTGTTTAAAAATACCCCATAAACATACATTGAAGCCATACACACACAAAAAAAAAAGCTTTTAAGAGTACTCAGAGGGGTCTTTCTTTTGTAACAGGTACATTTACTTGAAGTTTCAGTCCAAAAAGTCCATTTTATGTCTGTATCTGGCTGGTAGATTTACACATCCAGGGAGCTTTTTAGGGAGTCAGTCTCTTGTGTGTAAATAAGAGATGTCATTTGTTAAGATCTAATAAAAAATATTTAAATCGAGTGCTTTATATTCAAACCTCCCCCTTTAAAATGAAAACAAGAGTCTGAAACTGGCCAAGCCAGAGAGGCTATTTATTCTACAGCGTAAACTCTCTCACTTTATGGGAATTTTCTCCATAAGATAGACAGCTAATAAATAAATAAACTCAACTCTAATGTATTTTACAGAAGAGGCTCCATTCAAAACAGCTGGGGTTCAGATGCACTTCCCACCATATCTGTTTTGCTTTGAGGAACCTGGCTCACCAATGAAAGCACTTTAGACCAAAACTCTGTCAAAAGAGGGCTAAAAAAGTTAAGTCCCGAACATGGGTGTGTGGCAATGAAGTAAAGGAGTTTCTTCCTAACACAGAACTGAACTGGAAATTGTGGCGGCCTCCCAGAGCATGAGAGGCCTGCAGGTCCTTGTGAAATATTAACAAAGTAGAAAAATCCAAGATAAGACTCTGGAATGAAGAATATACCAGCAGAAAGAGGGATCAGAGTACACTGCACGGCATCTCGGTTGGCCCACTGAAAAAACACAGTGTACAAATTAACCACTGTGTCCTGAATCCCAACCCACTTGGCAGCAGGAGCAGAAGAGGGTACGCTGGATACTGCAGTCTGGCTCTGCTCCCCAGTTCCCACCTACGGATTGCCCAAGCTGAGGATTAATGTGCAGGAAAAGACAAAGCAAGATGAGGAGAGGAAAAAGTTCTTGCGCTCTTCTGCCCACCGTGCTCACGGCTGCGTTTCAGGAGTCCCCAGGACTGCTCTGCCAATACAGCAGCCTCTGCTGCCAGGGAGGCCTGCAGATACCTAATGGCTACTGCCCAGCTCTGAGGATTTTGCCTTTTGCCTTTGCTTCCAGTTTTTTCACTTAAGTGTCAAAATCCTGAATCCTGGGATTATTTTAACTGATGAGATGATCTTTGCAGACCTGTCCACTTTCAACACCACTGAGAGCTTGTCAAGTACACAAAAACCCCAAACAAACATAACACAAAACCAAAACACAACCCAAACAAACAAGAACAGAACACACACACCCCCCAAGAAATATCTGCACCCCGAGACCCCGTCTGTACAGCAGTGCAACTTAAGCAGACGTTACAATTCTACTGAGTCCTCTAAAAGCTGTCTTGTAGACAGCCACATCAGGGCAGAATCTGTAAGCATCACTTTAATGTTTGGATCAACTACACAAATGAAATGTGAAGGAATGAAGGCTAATTCAGAATGCAAGATCCATTAAACTATGCAAGTATGCATGAACTGGAAAAAGTGGATCCCATACATACCAGCTATAGCCCTTAGCTGTTAGCAGGTGTGAATCAGTCAGTTGTACAATTCATTTGTCTACCTAATTGCACTGAAGATAGGCTTTTACTTTGCCTATAACATCACTAATGAGTAGGTTTTCAGTTCGATCTAACTAATTAATTCTTGTTAACTTCCTTCGCATTGCTGTTCTTTTAATTTAACCAGAGACAGCACCAGGGTTGCTACTAGTGTTTAGTCTCAACTAGATTACTCCTATTCATTAAGGGCTGTAATTGTTGGTCATACCCTCCCAAATGGTCATTACAACCTCTGGCTTGCATATTGAATAACAGCAATTTCCTGACTCCAACAGACTCTCATGTGAGGGAGGAGAAAATGCTAATAAAGAAAGAATAAATGATTCTCTGCTTCATTCAGTGCTGTGTAGATTTCTTTTACAGCAGAAATTGTACCGAGGTGGTAAAATGGGTTTCTTGCAGGCCCCCTACCTCCACCCTGAGTGAAAACAATAAGAACCAAGTCAAGCATTCCCTGCTACTGTGATTACAGCATCCGTAAAGTGATTATATGGCTGCTGTAATCAACTTCAATGAAAGCTGCCTGTTAGAGCTTCAATAATTACTCATTTCTGTTAACAGCTTGCTTTCAGTTTAGTACTTTGAGGCCTAGGAAAAAAAAAACCCACAGCATTTTAATAAAGGATCCAGTGAAGGCAGTATTTTGGGGGGCAAGAGCTTGTGTGTGGGCAAATAAAAAAAATGCACATGCAACTTTTTTGTCCTATTCTCAATAGCAGCCCCTTTTCATTTAAGCTCAGAATCTATTTAAGCAGCAACAAGCACAAGTTCATACAGGGTTCAGTCATGTACTGAATGTTTACTGAAGGAGGCACAATAGTTTAAATAAAGTGGCGGTTTTAAATATTTTACCCATTTCTTTAAACAAATTGCCAATCCTCAAACTCCGTGTTAAACACATTGCAAAAGCAAAATACCACAAAGCTCCTTCAATAAACCCACTACTTTTGTCATATTATGCCTCCTTCTTCTTGATGTTTTTTATTTCTGCAAAGCTCTGGAGAAGAATGGAGCTTACAGAAGTTAAGGGCTCATTTTTAAAACAAAACAAAAGGACCATTTAGGCTGAGATTAAAACAACACAGGTCACCATTCCCCTCCAATGTTTGATGTTCTGCAGAGCTATACCACAGCTAGGGATGAGGGAGGCAGACCACAAAGAATTTGACCAACAAAGTTGACCAACACTTCAACTCCAAACATAAAATCCACAGTCACCTTTTTGTTTTGAGGTTAAAATCAACCCCAAACAATAAAAAGCAGAGAAACCACTCCTCTTATTTGGATAACTTTATGTTTGGTTGGTTTTGGGTGTTGGGTTTTTTTGTTGTTTTTGGTTTTCTGGTGTCTATATTTTTCTCCTTTTTGAGGAAAAAACAGCCAAACAAAAACCAGACCAAGAACCCCCCAACAATAAAGGAGGTTCTTACAGGTATCCTACAGACAGCTACAATAGTAAAAAAATGCTGTAAGGTCTAAGAAACCCAGTGAAGCCTCCCCAAGTATAAATAAAGTTGTATATGTGGAAAAATCTTCTTCACCTATAAGCTTTATTTCTCATTTTGGGGTGGTTTACAGTAAAATTACCTGCAACTCAATGGCCAAGTTTCCCAAAGGACAAGCTCTGTGCTGACAAGGGGTTCCTGTTCAGGTTTTCTGCCTCTGCACAAGTCCTAACAGGCAATGCAGGCTGCTGCAGCCACAGGACACCCTGCACAGGACAAACAGCTGCTTCCTTAAAACAGCACTGTCTCCTGCAAAGACTTGCAGCTGATGGCAGCAGTTGTTCTGGCCAGATGAGTGGCTGGGGAGTCTAAATCTCCCCCTAAACTGCAGGTCCCAAGGGGGTGGAGCAAGCTGCCATCTAGCCTTGCACATGATGCTCAAGTACAAGTCTTGATCTGATGTGTGAATGGGAGGGGAAGCACTTGCTGCTTCAGCATCTGACCAGCAGCACTAAGGAAAGCTTGGCTCTGTGAGAAATATCAAATAACCTACACTTGGAGTTTCTTTAAAACTGCTGTGGCCCAAAAAATGCACGACATGCTCTCTGTCCTCAGTTTATCTGATAGGTGAAGTAACAGGGGAAAAAAATGTTATTAATGCCTTGAATGTAATACAGAGCATGACATTTACATAGCATCTTTCATGCTGAAGGATTCCAAAGCACTTTTATAAATGATATGCTTATGGAAATTGCTTCCCCATTGGAATGGAGCCAGGACTGGGGTTTAAGGCAGCAGCCAGCTGGACAAATGCTCAGCAGCACAGATTTGGTCAAGGACAACAGTTGGAATTATCTGGTCTTGCAAAGAGTGACATGAGTTATAGAGAGCCTAATTTTCCTTAGTATCTGCAATGGCTGCTTTATTGTGCATGCACTATTTGGTTGCATCCACTGCAATTTCCATAAACCCTCCACTATTTCTGAGGACAGAACATTCTCCAGAAGAGACTGTACAGGACTGGAAATTGCTTTCCCTAGTGTTCCATCAGAATGCAGCTCTGCTAGGAAAGAAGGCTCCATCAGTGACCTGTGTATTGTGCCAGCTGCCTAGATAGGGTTTCAGTGGGGGGCAGCATTTCCAGTTGGCACAATCCCATTTACTTAAAAGGATCTATTCCAAGGTATATCTTCTGGGGTTTCACTTCATTAAATGATTCCATTTTACAATTTCATTTTCCTTTCCTAGAAGGATGTCTTGACAATGGCTGACTGAACATTTTTTTAAACCCACATTATTTTCTGTGCACATCAGAGGATGCATTCCCAGTGCCGCTCTTTTTCTCACCTTGTGTGTACAGTGGAGTTGTAGCATCATTTTTTCCCCCCATCTTTTTTTCTCTCTGCTTTCATATATGAGACTTCACCAAGGGCAGCCAGCTTTGCTCCCAGGGTGGAGGCTCTCTCTAAACAGAGAAAGTACTCCCAAAGTCTACGGGATCATGGTGCAAGACGAAAGACCCTTTCATCTGCTTTGTGTAGAGCAACCTGATCAGGGCAGATCAGCATTGGGCTCTCAGTGGGAGCACATCTGACACATCCCCTCCATCCCTCCTTTTTACTCAGTCTTGATTTAGATGTGGTGTGGTTAAACCAAGATATTTGGAAACAAAAGGGATGTGAAAAGCAGTAAGCAAAAATGTTGAAGCTACTTGATATTTTATATTCACCTAAGAAAGATGAAATCTGATCTCATTTTTCTGTTTGTTTTCTCTGAAGATCAAAGCAGGGGTTTGCAAGTCATCATTCAGAAACACAGCACACAGGAACCATCAGCAGACTAACACCTGCAGGACAAGGAACCCGTGGAAAGCCTTGCACAGAGCTGTCTGTCTAGGCAGCCTCTCCAGTACAGAGCAGTAGGATGAAATTAGTAGGAACCATTTTTTCTGTCATGTAATTGAACTTAATCTATTTTTGCAAGTAATTTAACATAAAACCAACCAAAAAAAAATCATAAAACATCCTTTCATTCTCTATTATCTATCCAATAGGTTGACTCTGTAGCAGAATTACTGAGAACAAGTTCTGTGTTTCTTTGGCTGCAGGAAGGAAGATTTTCTCTGGCCTTTACAGACTAGTGCAAGAAAGACTCAATATGGACCCGAACTGCTAAATCAGCACAATTTCACTTCTTATAACCTGTCTCCAGAACTTGGTATTAAGCAGCCTAATGCACAAGCCCCCAAACTCTTGAAGCAACTATTGTGCTATATATTAGCTGTAAGTGACATGCTTCTACCTGTCAGAATAAAGCTAGAAAACTTGAAAAATGCAGAACATCACTTTTCTCGATGACAGCTACTTTTGCAAACTACTGTAACAAGACTCAACATTAAACTTTTCACCAGTCCTGACAAATAAGAAAGCTTAATACAAAGTACTGGAGAGCTGGCTGGGAGTTGTGCTTTCTGCTCTGAAAATAACTTGCACTGCCCCCACCACAGGTGCTAAAGTAAAAAGCAACATCAACAAAGAAATCTTGAGGCATGGTCTGATTTTTCTTTAGCATCCAAGAAACCTACCCCCACAAATAAAATGTTGAAGGAAAGGTATGAAATCTGTCTTTTCAGTTATTCCTGAAAGACCTCTGTGCCAGGCACTAGCATCAAGGACAACAGGTGTCAAAAGCTGGAATACTTGTCTTTTTTTTTTGGATATAAAGTAGTACCACAGAGGTGGCTGGGGCATCAGCTGGAGCTCAGAACTCCCAGCCTACTACCAAGGCAGATGAGAAAGTTGGGGAATTCTGACATATCTACTTTATTAAGACAGGAGACTGTCTTTAAACCTTTTAGCTGGGGGAGGTGATTAAGGCAGATGGAGTGGTGTTATATGCAAGAGGTATGCAAAAAGCAGTTACCTTTCTGTAGACCAGCTTCTGGCTACTGGATAGAATGGCAGATATTGAGATCTTCCCAGATATGGTTACAGCTTTGCTAGGATTTTTTTGAGGAAAACAAAAAACCCCACAACCCCAAGAGGATAAACCTGCTCTTTTCTCCTAGTCTTTGCAATTTCATTGGCCACGTGACCTGTTTTCTGCCAAAGAATGAATTACTTGACACAGATCTTTGCCTGTGTAGATGATCATTAAAAAATGTTAGTGGAGTATTTAATACCTTTTTGAAAGGTGAAGTAGGTAGGAATGACAGAGATAACCTGTGCATTGAGAAATTATCTTACAGTACAATTACCCCTATTACCTTAACTGCAGCATAAAACATGCAACTCTGAGTCCTTCACCCAGAGATTTTAACTGCTCTGCAGTACTCTTGTTTTACAGATGGAGAAACTCTACTCAGAGAGGTAAAGCCACATTGTCAGCTGACATCGCAGGGCAGTGGAGCAGTGAGGAACAGTGCTGTCTCCTGGTCCCCAGCCAACTGTTTCACTTGGAAAAACTTACTGCAACTGTCCCCTTCACTCCAAACCATTTCTGCTTTGACAGATATATCCACTACATGAAATGCTTGCAGTGACCACTTCTTGCACCTTCTGCAACAAATACCACGTGAACTGCGCTTGGAAAGATGCATTTGATACAAGTTTCTGTAGTAGAACTCCTCCCTTTACAGCAGAAGGTCTACTAGATGACTTGCTACACCTCATTTTACTTATTTTCTTCTTAATCTAGCTATAGCAGCAGCCAGTAGCATGACAAAATGAAACCTATCAACTATTGATTTTAGCTGCTCTCCAGGGACCAAAGCCACAGAGAGATTTATCAGTAGACACCTATGCTGACAGTGGGACAGGGCCTGGGTACAAAGGCTAAGACAATTAAGTAGGCCTCAAAATAGACACAACTTTCTAATTAAATCCAACCACTTGAATCACATCCAGCCCCAGATATGAAGCCAGACTTGTGCAAGTGGAACACACTCAAATTGGCCCACGCTGCCAGACCACGCGCTTTTGTACAGAGTACAATGCAGGAACCCAGCTTGGAAGCAACAGCACGTAGGACTGCTTTGGTCAGGCAAGTACCACCAGACACCTCTTAGCTCAGCACAGAAGAGACAAAAAGTCAATAGATTGTGACCAGAAGGTGTTGGGATTAAAGAGTGTGCCGATACCATGAAGCTCTGTGGCAAAGGGCAAAAAAGACTGCACAAGCAAACAGGAGACCCAGTGCCATGGTTTAACCTCTGCTGGCAGCTAAACACCATGCAGCTACTCACCCACCCCCAGCTTGGGTGATGGGAAGGGGAATTAGAAGCAAGAAAGAAAAAATGAGACCCCAGAGGTTGAAGTAAGGACTGTTTAACAGAATACCCCAAAGAGAGAAGAAAACAACAGTACTGATGGCAGTACCAATGAAACAACAGACTAAAAGAGTAATAAAAGCCAGGAAAACCCTACCTGCATGTGAGACTCCACTGCTCCCTGCTCCAGCTGCTCTAAAGCTACACACAGAAGCAAGCTGAAACCAGGTCCACCACTCCCAGCCAGCTCTTCTCTTATACAGGGGCAGGACTCAGTATGGTGTCCAATCTCCCACTGGCTGGTTTGGTTGTTTGTCCTGGCTGTGGCCACCCCCAACTGCTCAGGCCAGCAGCTGCTTGTGATAATTAACCCAAACCCAACCCAGGAGCCCAGTTACCCCTGTGCCAATTAAGGATGCCACAATGAGCACAGGTGGTAAGCATCCTGCCTTGCTTGGAAGCAACATTTACTAGTAACAACTGTTACTAGGAGATCTAAAACCTTCCACCTGGTGGCTGAGCAGCCACGAAGACCACTTGTCCTGTTCACAGTAACAATTCACAGCTCAATCTCCCCTGCCCCATTCCAGATCTTGAGATGTAGTTTAAAAGTCTACCAGGGAAGATGATGTGCATCTTTCCTTGCTTTCTTACTGCTTCTGTGGAAGCAACCAAAATAGATAATAGCTGATCATTTTTTCCTCACACTGTACTTGGAAATATCCTCCCAGAGAGACAAGATCAGATGTACATCCAAGTGGAGATGGTGCATCAGGCTACTGAAGCTATCAAACTGTTCCATGAAGCACTTCACGAGGAACCAAAACCACAGCTTAAGAGCCCAATGTAATATACACAAAAGCCTGGTGAAATGTCAATAAGCTTTCTGCTACTGGCAGACACAAATCCTACGATTTCATTAACCAGAAGACGGTCTGTGTTTGGTTTGTGGAGACTGTGAAGAGGAGGCAGTTACACAGTTGGTATATTTATGTGGGAGGGCAGGGGATTTCCCTAACAGAAGAAGTGGAGTGAAAAAAAGATAAATATTTATGTGTCTGTATATATCCTATAGAGTGAACTGTAGTTAACAGCTAAATATTATGTCCTTATAGAAAACAAACAAATCTTACTTCTGCCAGTCTCTCTGCTCTCATGGAATAAATACTGCACTCCAACAGAACAGGCAAGCCAGTATGTCATCCCTGGTGCTAGGAAGAAGACAGCAGTCCTGCTAGCCTCCACATTCACATAGGGCAACAAGTTCCAGTTCCCTACTTGTCTTAGAAGGATGTAGCTCCTTTAAGCTGTTGTAAAATGATTCTCCTGCCTTTTGTTCTGTGCCCCTAGTTCTGGCATTTTGAGATTTGGTGAACAGCAGTTCAGCTCGGCCACTGCTTTCATGGGGTTGCAAATTTTTATCATTTCCCTCCCACCTTGACTGGTCCCCATCCCCTCCTTCTCCTCTCCAAACCCTGGAAGATTTGACACTGCCAACTCTTCTCCATCTTAGACTTACAGTCTAGCTTATTAGTCTATCTGTCTTAGACTTACAGACTATCTTATGAGGGACTGAAGTCAGGGTGATGCAGAAGGACACACATTCCCCAGGGTCCCTTCTCCAGCCATTTGTTTAAATATCAAAACCAAAGTAGAACCACAAACTGCTTAGGTTAGTCCCAGGATTAGGACAATGCTCACACAATCTCAAGTGAGAACCAACACCATCAGCAGTGAGAGAAAAGTTACTCAGTAAGACAAACTCAAACAAGATGAACAAAAGCCAGGCCTTGCATGTGACACGGAGGCACTCGACTTGTAGAGCCAGAGTCTGGTGTGACACTGAATGCCTCACAACAAAGCTGCTCCAGCAGAAATTTGGCTAAGGCAAGAGATTAACTGAAGGACACAAAGCCTTCGCTTCTCTACCAGGAACCGTGTTTGTTTGTTTGTTTTCTACAAGGACATAACATTTAGCTGCTATATACAGTTTACTCTAGATGGATATAGACAGATACATATATCTTTATCATTTTTTCACTCTCTACAACTACCTGAAAGGACATTGTAGAGAGGTTGGTGCTGGTCTCTTCTCACAGGTAATTAGTGATAGAACCAGAGGGAATGGATTTGAGCTGCAACAGGGGAGGTTATGATTGGACATTAGGGAAAAACTTCTCACAGCAAGAGTAGCCAGGCACTGGAACAGGCTGCCCAGGGAGGGGGTTGAGTCACCACCCCTGGATGTGTTTAAGGGTCGTTTAGATGTGGTGTTGAGGGATGTGGTTTAGGGGTGAACTTTGTAGAGTAGGGTTAATGGTTGGACTCAATGATCCCAAGGGTCTTTTCCAACCTGAATGATTCTTATGATTCTATGAATGCCCTCTTGGATCTTTGAGGCCAAAGTTAGGGGCTTCCACTATGATTAAATCATCTGTGATGTTGACTTTATTCAGTATAAATAAAAACTTATTAAAGAATAGAACAATCTGACATATTTTTGCAGTTTCTTGTTTAAAATCAGTATCAGTGATTGAGTAAGAAAGATATATTTCTCATTCTTCTGTTATGAGAAGAAATCAAACTAAACCTGAACCATGAACTGGTCTAAAATGTTTCCCAAAGCTGGAACTAAATTTAAGCTGTTATTTTGGAAATTTTGCTGATCCCAAACTGGAACTGAAGCAAAACAAAGTCCTTTCCAGCTTAGAACACCAGGTCATCTGAAAAGCAACATCTCCTGTCAGGTTCTGTGCAACAAGAGAACAGCTTGACTTGAAGAATCCTTTAAAAACCTCTGCCCTGCCCTGTGTCTGTCCTTCCCCTCTCCCTCGCCACACCACACACCAGCAGATGGTCACAAACTTTCTCCCCTGGAGCCAGCTGCCCTCTGGGACTATCTCCTAAGGTAAGACCCAGGTAAACTGTTCCCTGTGACTCCTGTTTCTCATGGAGGAAAACACTGTTGTTCACTGGCCTTAGTTTCCTCCAGCAGTGATGCTACTATACCTACTGGCAGGGAGAGACACGTATGTGCAGATAAAGGCTTTGGCCTTTTAGAAGAGAGGGAAAGGAGATTTTACTTGCTGACCCTTACATCATTCCCACTCCTCTGGCTACTTCTGGCCATACCTGTATTGCTGGCATCACTTTTTTCTCCCCAGCATCATGGTCCCCTGTGCTAAATTTAAGGTATTAAGAAGAATCCAATACAGGTCCAGTACTGAAAATGATGCTCATGGAGGGGGAGGAGATGGAGTTTAACACTTCCCCTTGTTGAAGACCTGTGCTGAGTCTGTGAACGGAATAATAAACTGTTACTGGCTTGGAATTGCAGCTCAACTAAAACAGCTTCAATCACAGCTGGATTTGACCCAGAACAGATTTAAACATACTGGTTCAATTCCCTGGTTCTAAGTGTCCTCTTGTAATGATAAGCTGTAATCAGCAATTAAGAAGCATTCACGGCGAGGTAGTGCCAGAACTCACGTAAGGAAGGTCAGGCTTGGGCACAGGTCTCATAAAAATTCCAAACTGGAACAATAATCTCTGTGCAGAGCAAACATTTCAATATTGACACAGCCAAAGCACAGTAGAGATGGGGGGAAAAAAAGCATGAAGCATTTGTAATTTCTATGAAGACAACGAGGTGTACACGTTCCTTACCATAAAGTTCTGGAGATTCCACTGGGCAGCATGGCAGTTGTGTAGTCCCTGCATTAATCTCTAGCTGTTTTCTGTAGGGTTTATCAACAGAGTTCAGTATGTATGAGCTATAAACATGACAGGGAACAGATACAGCCCGTGTAAGGAACCTGACTGTGCCAGTGTTTCTCATAAGCACTCCACTGATGTTCTCAGCTAGGCTTGGGTGAAGGTACCTAATGAGAGATATTTCTGATCTTATCTCCTCTTGGGGAACTTTCTCTAGAGTTTTCTCTCTGATGATTTGTTAACAATTCACCTCCATCCTCCAGTTGGCTAGATCAGGGTTTCCAGATGACAGTATGAAGTGTGGACAGGGCATGAAGCTGATGAAAATGTGGTTTACCTGCTCCTCTCCTTTAGGCTTCTGGGTAGCTCAAGTCCAGCTCTCCACTGGCCAGATGGTGGACAGTCTTCCAGGCTACAGACTCATTTGGGACAAGGTTACACCCAAGAAGGTTCTGAAAGTGGAAAAACATAAAGGCTGCATTTGTGTCATGGTGAAGGCTCCCTGCTGGCTCTGGAAGGAATGCACAGATCTGGATATGAGCCACGGGACATGAAAAGGAATTTTAAGTGGAGAATGAGAAAAGATCTAACATGAATCCTGGATTCATCCTAAGACAATGTGCATCCTCTTTTCAGCACTGGCAGAGAGACAACATTTTTAATTCACTGTTGGTGATTCCCATGAGTACTGCTGGGTCATTCTACTTGCTCTGCCCTCTGAAGACTGATGACAACAATATTTGTAAACAAGGGTTTTAATCAGTACAGGAATTCCTCTGTCTGAAGTTTGGATCACAACAGTTCATTCTGTTAAGAATTTTTCCAGAATTTTGGAAGATGTCTTTTGGGTTGGTTTTTGTTTATTTGTTTTTAAGTAGCATACCAGGGTGTGTTATAGCTTTAAACTGATACACTGCTCTTTAAATGAGATAGTGTTATGAGGTATCATGTGTTTTATGGTGCAATCCTAGCTTTCCACACCTAGTTGAATCAGCAGCTCCTTTCTCATTATATTCTTGCTATTCCTGCCAACTGCCAGCTAAAGATCTGTTTAATTTGCTTGCAAGAGACAATGCACAAGAAGTGAAAATAACAAAGTAAAAAGTAATGCTTTTGCAAACTGGTAATTTTTTAATTCCCTTGAGAGTAATAAAATATTACAAAAGGATTATGGACCAGCTGAAAAATCATGGTATGGCCATTTGAGCTTCTTTTTGGTTCATTTGAAAAAGAAAACACTAATAATAAGATGTTTGGGTTGAATGATTTATCTCATTTCCCCACTTTCACAGGTAGGAAGGATGAAGAATAATATGCAATTAAATTTAAACTCCTGCCCTAAAATTACAAAGCTCTAAACTTTTGGAGGTGCTGAGTACTTAAGAACTTGTAATTTGAGTTCATATATTGCCTTACATTAAGGACAAAACATGCTTGTTTAGATGCAGACGTCCTGAGAAGGTATTTCTTTCTCTGCAGGACTTTCTTAATTCTACCACAGCTCTGTCTGGTAGATGTCAGACTTGTTGCTCCTTGGACATAAGCTGAAATAATCTTCTTGCAGGCAATTTGCAGGGAAGTATGAAGTGAGTGTTGTTGAATATTTATATTGGTTGATAGAATAGTAGGACTCATTAAGTTTGTTTAATAGCAATATGTTGCAAATTGAATATTTTTTTTTCCTCAGTCTCCAGAAAACACAAGCCCTGAAGGACAGACTTTTCAAATGCATCAGGTTTTGCTGGATAGGATTTTCCTAAGTACCTAAGGAAGTCGCAATCCTGACTTCCATTTCAATCAATGGGATTTAAGCATTTAACTTCAGTGATTTTGAAAATTCCACTAAGCATCTGTCCTTCTAACCACCTAAATATTTATTTATTTTGACCAAGTCAGGTAGATATCAAGAAGATTTCTTCTTGAATTACTCCTGCTGTGGCACCCTACATAATTGCTGCAGATTCAGATGACAGCAATCTTCAGCTGCCTGTAACATTGCAATTAAAATCTCTAGGAATCATTGGTGTGAGTTTGTAGGAATGGCATGATGGTAGAAAAGCCAACCTTTCTAATTATTAAATAAAGATTACATCTTCATGCACATAGAGCCTAAAAGATAACCATCCTTCTTCAGTGTAGAACATATTCCTTATTCTGATAGGCTATGAGAAAACATATCAAAGTTTTGCTTTAACAAGCTCTCAAAGGAGATTCCTATTATGACATCCTACACTAAACTTCTTTTGTAGTGAGGTAATTTAAATATCATGTAAAAGACATGCAAAGTATTTAAAGACTGATTGAAGCACATACAGATTTCTATAGAAAAAAAGAATAAAGGAAGTGTCATTGCGAGCACTGTATTTTATTAACTTCCACATAGCTACAAAAACTTATCCTAACAAAAAGGTTTGCATTTCCTTAACCTGACCAGCTGGTCAGCTATATGCCTCTTCATTCACTTATTGATTGCCCTAGCTAGAATCTTGATTTCAGTGTCTGAAGGCATGTGCAGTGTTTAGGTTCAGAGAAACGGATCACTTAGGTGTGAGCTGTTGATCCTTTTGGTTCCAGTTATAGCTGTAATTCATTTGTCCCACTGAACTGGGTTTAGCAAGCTTGAATAATGAAGATTCAGCTTTAGCCCCTCAATCATATCAATGTGTGTCTTGATTCAGTATCTTTTAAATTAATTCAGAAACTTGCATAGTTTCCAGAGAAAATTATTATCTTATCATCCTCTTGATTCTCTGATAGAGTGAATAATAGAGCTATTAAAAATGAGTAAGATCAGAAAACTTAATTTAATTGATTAGTCAGTTCTGGGAAATCAACATGTTTGTGTAAAAGCTACGAAAATCTGACATAAAAGCTGTATTTCCCTGCACTGCTATGATGTTAGATAAATACTGTAATAAAATACCAGTCTAGTAACACTTTTCCCTCAGTTTTCTTCAGGCATCAGACAGAAGTTACTTTCTTAATCCCATTTTTCACTGAATGTATGTATGCACAAAACAGAAGGGATTATCCAACCAGAGTCCATGTAACAAGGATTACTGCCAGTGTCCAGGCACAGTGTGGCTGGCCAGAAAAGCACAGATCACCACAGGTATCACAGGGGTTAGGGGTTGGAAGGGACCTTGGAGATCTTCGAGNCTAGGGAGGTTCTGCTCCCCCTTATATATTCCTTACAAGAACACATAAGATTCCTTTTATGAGGAATCTGCTCCTTTTATTTTTGTTTTCCAGAGGACCCAGTGGCAGAACTGGGAAGGGGCACCACTTGCTCTGTAGCACCCGTGCATCCGCAGCTGCCTGCGTTTCAAACACACATCTCACTCTGGCAGCACCGAGTGCCATGGACTCGTGGTCAGCTCTGGAGATCTCCTGTAGGAAAATCAGCATCTTACTTGAGAATAACCTTGACAATGAATGAATGCTTTCCAGTCAGAGGGGACACACCACAAGTGTTTGTAACCTGCTGGGATGGTCAGTTAACTTGACCTAAACTTCCTTGGATCTCATACTTTGTCTTGCTTATCTTAGAGAGCTTCTCCCCCAGATCCCTTTCCCAATGGGAGATGCTTACTGACTAGGATCAAATGATCCTTATCCTCTTTACATGCTTGTCAAACAGAGCTGTATAAGGAAGTAGATTTATTCTCATTTTCTTCATTTTAATGAGCCCAGGAATGAACAAGTTCGTTTTCTGCAGCAAAGCTTGCACTCCTGGAAGCAACGTGCCAACAAAGAAACCCTGCCATGCTCTTAAACTTTTTTCCAATGCTTTGGAGCACTATTGCCCCATTCACCCTCTATTGTATAACCTATTCTAATATAAGTCCTCAAACTGCATATGACATTCCTTTCCTTTTCCTTTTCCTTTTCCTTTTCCTTTTCCTTTTCCTTTTCCTTTTCCTTTTCCTTTTCTTTTTCCTTTTCCTTTTCCCTTCCCCTTTCCTTTCCCCTTTCCTTTCCCGTTCAGCAAAGTCCACAGGCCTTGAATTAGGAAAAGACCATTATGACTCATAATTTTGAGCAATTCAGCAAGACCCTATGTCTGTGACTCATCAGATCAATTCCATAATACAAATACAAAATAGAAAGAAGACAATAAGCTGAAAACATCTGCTAAATACACTGATTTATGTCACCCAGAAAATTGCCAAATGTTAGATTCCTGCCGAATCCTGTTGGGTTATTTCACTGAATTCTAGTCAATGTAATTATGGCCTCTATTAGAGGATTCACAGATTGTCCTCATAGCTTCAACATCTATTTCAGCTTCAGCTAGAATTCATGAAAACATATTCCCACTCCTTAAAGTGCACTGTATGAGACACACTCTGGGTTGGAGTCTGGATTTACCAAATCCACCAGTACCAGCACAAAGCAACCAGTAAAGATGGACTCATGTCCACGTATTTTAAGGCAAAGAGTTCCACCTTACTGAACTTTACAAACCCCTTGAATCTGGGAGAGAAGAGTGTAGAATATTAAAATAAAAAAATTAATTCTCCCCTAAAGAGATAAAAAGGGTAATGACTTAAAAAAGTGACTTCATTGTTCCATTTTCCTTACAGCAGTTATAGCAGGGAGGGGAGGAGCAGCAGAAGGCTGCAGTTTAGCTGTTTCTCCACTCTCTTTCTTTTGCAAAGAATCTGATGTGACAATTCTGGGCTCAGTTGTTTGAACAGCTTAAAACACATGCTAGGCAGCTTAAGGAAGGAAATGAATACAGTTCTCCTAGCTTGTTCATTCCATGGGAAACACGACTGAAAAATAGAGCTTGGGACACATGTTGGAAAAATGTCTCAGAGCAATTAAGAAAAAAGCTATTTATATAAGGCACCATGCTAAGCAGCAGGTGAAGTATAAGCAGAAACTGAAAGAAGATATATTGTTCAGAATCTGAGTATCCATCCAGTACCAGGAATAGTATGGAGTTGATTCCCCACTGGAGTCTAAAACATCTTATACTTGGCCTTTTGCAAGTGTAAGTCCTCACAAAAGTTTTGATTTACTACTGGCGTTTTTCCTTGTTACTCACAGGCCCCCATGTAGTTTGGGGATATCATCAACCACATTGTCCATGCTACCTTGACATACTTAATAGCAAGCATCCCTGTGTTGTATCGTACAACAAATGCACTCAACAGGGCATTGCATGACCCAGAGCATACCCAGAAAATCTGAAGAGTCCACTGATACCATGAGACCATGAGTGGACCCACGAGTTGTTCCCATTATAAACAGAGAACTTCTATCCATGACCACACTTAGACACCTGAGTTCAAAGACTTTGGCTACATTTTATGTGAAACCAACTTCCATAACATTGAGAATACAGCAGAGTAACTGGAAAGGTAGGGATCATAAACATGCAGACTGCTAAGCACAACAGAAGAAGTACCTTTGCTGTCACACACAACAGCTTAGAGGAAAAGAATCACAAGTTCTGTTCTAAGCAGAGTTGCTGTCACCCTGCCTGGGTCTGCTGGAAATGTAACTGCACAAAAATAGAAGAGTTTCCACTGAGATGTGAACAAGAAGGGCTTCTACCCAAGAGAGAGGAGAGAGACTACCCTGCCAAACTTACTGGCTATATGGGACAGGCAGAAGCTGCTGAAAGGCTCCTCAGCCTTACAAGGTGAAAATTCAGCTGTTGCAATAGAAATGTCTGAGAAAATATGTCACAGTTTAAATTATCTGGTCTGCCTCAGAGATGGGCATTTTCATATACAACGGCCACACGATGCAGCAATAGATTTACATTTCTGTGTGCTGTGGGAAGGCACCAATTCATGAAACAGGAACAAAGGGCTGACAAGATCAGAAAAAGCAGCACTCCAGCTGGTCCAGCAGCCCCCTCCCGTACTAGCAGACACCAGCCACTGCGGAGGAAGCTGCAAAAAGCCCAAGAGCAGGCAGCAGTGGAAGGACCTTCTGAAACAGAAAGTTTCTCCTAACTTCCAGTAATGTCGTCGGTTTTAACTGTGTGTTAAAAACAACATTTCATTTGCAAATGTTTTGCTGCCTTTCAGCTTCACAGACAACCATCATTGCCACCTAGTAGGTATTAGCACTTTGCAGTTTACAAAAGCCTTTGTTGATTCATCCTCCCTCTTAGCCACAGGCCTCTGGGAAATATTGTTAACTAATGAGTGGAAGAGTTACAGACTAGGGCACTACTGGTGAGGTCACTTTACTTTTTTTAAGAGGCTGTCTACAGCCGTGGTTCAGAAGTAGCTGCAGCCCATGAAATTCCTCCCTACAGTTTCTGTCAAGTCCCACGTTCACTTCCATGGAGTCAGGATCCCAGCCAGTGATGGGCTTATACCACCTTGAGTAATGACATGAACTCCTCATATCATTTCCAAAGAATATAAGGACAGAACTGCAGAAATAAAGATAGCAAATTTTTAGCTTTCCCAAGAGGCAAGATCATCCAAGCAAGTAGGATTCTGCTCCTTGTTTTCCTTAGAGGCAATTCTAGGGCCTGAGATGACTGCAGGTTAATACCCTACCTATGGAGACCGAATCCAAATGCTCATATATTTCATCTAAACGATGAGATAGTCAAGTCTCAGTCAAGATTCAAAATGTAACAGGATGCTTCTTTTTTTTCTTTTGTATCACTTTGTAACACATAAACTATCTACAGAATGCACATAGCCAAAGTAGATGAGTTCGTGCATGTTCACAAGCAGGGAATAGCTTTCTGAATATAATCATTCCTCCACACAAAAAGCTGTCTTTTGCTGAACTAAGTACTCACACTTGTCTTTACAAAAGGAATCATAACGCAGAGGTAATGTCAGCAATGATACACCACTGACTGCAGGAAAACCATTTCGTTGTCCATAGTGGAAGTGTAAATGTATCGTTTAAGCAACTGCAAAATGATATACATTGAAAATCTTTAGCTTTGAGGATTTTTGATTGCTAGCTTTGAGGTTGAATGGTTTTCATGAAGGAAGCTTTCTTCTAGTCCTTTGAACTTCCTGACTGCCAAGTCCATGTTATAAGCTGGGTCAAATTGTTGAAGGACAATCCCACTGTAATCAATACGACATCATGATGGCAACCAATGTCCCTAAGGCAAAAATAAGTATCTCTCTGTTGGAGTAAACTCTCCTAGGACATTCAAAAGGTTAAAACCAACAAAACAAAAGTCTTATTCTGAAATCTGATTTAAAAAATCCTACAGAGAGAAACACGGGGAAGGAAGTTTGCTTTAGGGACGATACCAGTTTAAATGTTTTGGGAAATATCCAGACGTATACAAAGAGTCATTCTTTGTGATCTTCAAAGATACAGAAAACAGACCAAGTATTTTAATTCTACTTTTCTGGAGTCTTATTTATCAGCACAAACCAGCTGTGTCAATAGGATAGTGCTGAAGCTGTCTCCCACTGTCGTCTTATGTCTAAGGTCAAGTGTTTTGTATCCTTTGCTGTACTAGGTGATTAACAAAGCAAAGTTTTAGCTGTAGACAGCTGGATGCTTACTGTGTTGCAAGCACTGATAGTTAGTCTTGTCTTTGATTATATGAATTGACTGGTTTCAACAATGGTTGAAAATTCCGTGGAACTGGACAAACTACAAATAGATTGCTCCGAGTTTCCTGTTTTCATTCCGATGTGTACAAATTACCTCAACATGTCCTTTTTTTTTTTCTGAAAACACCAAGGTCTGAAAGAAACTCTTGTTATATTGTTGCCACTTAGGTTTCACTGAGCCTGCATTATCTACTCACAGCTTTAATGACTTCCTGCAGAGAGAGGCTCTGTAGAAGTCTTGGCAGCAGGGCTAAGAATAGCATTAAATGCAAGGTTATCTAGGCATTACACTCACTGTAACATGCAATTAACTCTCCTCTTCCATTTTCATTACACAATTATTCATTAATGTCAATTTAATTTTATGCATTGTTCTACATGACCGAAGGCTGATTACGGGCCTTTTCACTCCAATATCCCAAGTTAACTGGTGCCAGCCTCTCTCAGGGCTGCCTAATTGCAATTTAGCCCAGACAATTCCTCCCATTTTTGCCCTCCAGTAATGGAACAACAGATCACGGCCAGGTAAAGATTTTAAGGTGGAAATAAAGCCCAAGCCTCAGCAGAACTGAAAACAGTGGAGCCCTGTCCCTCTCTTCCCTTTAATACCTCACATTTTCTGAATTGTTCAGCGTAGCTGCCGATGCTATAAAAAACTCATAACTTAAATTGGCCTCTGCACCCTCCCGGGGATTTCTCGAGTTATGTAACACTGCCTGGACACAAAAACAACATTATGCATTGTAAAGACTCAGTATAGTGTACATTTCATTGATTTGCTCAACAAGAAGGTAGCCGTCCTACGGTCTCTCTGCTAATCAAATTTGGTTTAGCACACTGGTTAACTTCTGGCAAAGTTTTGGCAAAGTTTTAAAGTATTTTTGTGTTTGAACTGCTCGTAGTTTATTCAGTTCAGCTCTCTGAGAAACTATTCTTTATCAGGGACTTTTCTTAATGAAAGAACGTGGAGTTTTGCACTTCCAGCAACACACGTTGCAAGCTTTTTTCACTGCAAACCACTTAATAAACCACCTTAAAAGGCCAGGATATAAATATAGCCAAAACCAATATAGATTCTTACACATCATCTTCTCCCAGTAATTTACATTGTACTTTAAATCTACACAAGCAGCTCGTCATTACTTGCTATTTTTTTTCCCTCAGTTTTACTGGCAGACCATAGACTAAAATAAGATTTAAAGAATGGTGAAGACAGAAGCTATGTGCCTTTCTATTTCCTCCAAACCACATGAGCCTGGATGTCTCAGATTAAAAAATCCCATTAAAAATCAGGAAATAATTCAGTGTCCTCTACCTGAGTTACCGGTTTCATTTCAGAAGAGGGTCTGTATGAGTTCATTTCCACACACCTGGTAGTGAGACTCTAGGATGACACACACTTGAAACATCGTCTCATGCCTAAGGGTAGGCAACAAGCTGCTTCTTTTAAAGCAATAATGAGAAAAAACAAGTTATATGCATTACAGTGCTCCTTTCTCTCCTTTCTTGCCACTGTATTTAAGGCTGCATCAGCATTCTGGCTTGAAACCCCTGTTTTCAGGGGCTTTATAATTCAGTTGTAAAAATGAGCTCCAAGCTGAAACCTGGCATGGAAGCTTTCAGCCTAAGAGCAAATGTGTTTTACAAATAGACAAAGCCCAAATCTTTATGATTGTTTTTTAGATTGTTCCCTCTCTCTCCCCCACCCAAACTGTAACAAACTGGCTGTGCAGTTTGGTTTGTACACCTATAAATAAAAAGCAGGACCTTGGTCTATGAAGTGGACTTGGATACGTCTTTTAGTTGCTTTTTGAAAGCACTCAATAACCCAAGGCTGAAATATAAGCTTAACAATAGATGCATTTTAAAATGATTTTATTTTATCTCTTGTTATTCTTTATTATGTTCAGTTTCCTGGTGATTTAAACCCACGGAATAAAGGTTATTAAGCATGCAGAATACCCAGCTCTAGTGATCTGTTAGATCAGAAACTCCACCAGGCAAATTTCTCAATGGTTTACCTACATTTATTGCAAAGGAGTCATACAGCAGCTACTTTCAAATGTATAAACAGATATTTAACAAACTAAATGTGAATGGATATGATGAGGTTCTTACAGACTGTGATGCAATAAAAGATATTTTAAAACTCCCTAAATGCATTTTAACTTAATTAGGTCAATATGTGTGTTTAAAGCTTATACTTATATGATCAGGTCAATAACTGGTATTTGGGGGATTTTAAAACTGAGATTTGGAAAGATGTTTATTTATTTATTTCTTCAAACAAAAGGCAAACCAAAAAAAACCTGCGTGTTTTTGTTCTGTTTTGGTTTGGTTTTTTTAATACCTGCAGGCTAAGGTATAAACCAGACAGGCTCAAGAAATTAAAAGTGAAGGTTGACATTATGCTTCAAAATTGCAGAGGGGCAAACACAGCATGGGAAGTGTCAATGCTGTACGTGCCACACTGCCCTGACGAATTGCACCGGGCAAGGATAACGTGGGAAAGAGTTAAAACAAGATTTAAGCTGGTTTTTGATGACTGTGTTTCTGTCACAGGTTATATTGACCTGGACCTTTTATTTTATATTAGGAGTTTTGAATTCAGCTTTTCCTTCTAAACGCACATAGATTTTTAACAGCCAAACTTGTTTGATACTTTGATTTTTTGGCTTTAATTTATAAGTTACCAATAGTTTACTGCCTTCTCAAGCTTTTTGATTCATGCTCTGTTTGCTTTCCCTCTGTGAGGTTTATGGCCATGGGACCTAATTTGCTGGCTTCATTATGTATGTTAGACAAAATCTGTATAGCTAACAGGGCTCAGTTTGGGGCTGAAAGTTTTATTTCTCAAGTTAAACCATTACCGTGTAACAAATAGTTACTCAGAAAATGTACTTGCATCTGTCAGTTCCCTGAAGTCGACAACTAATTTGAACTTTTTTGTGTTTAAACCAATTTAATCGTGCAATAAGATTGCAAAGCAAAGCACCAGTGGTTGCTTCGCGCGCAGCTACCTAGGAAAACAGTTTCTTAACCAACACAAAGCAAGAACTGCCAGTGGTGAGGAACAATTGGGTTGGGATTAATGAAACAGGGAAAGTTGCACAATGGGCACAGTTCCCCTTGAAAGTTTACGTGCCAGCTTTTCTCTTGATGTTTTTGGCACGCTGAAACTCGTGCGATGCATGGATACAGGGCACGTGTCTGGGAGCCTGAAGCTTGGAAGGATACTACCTAGGGACAATCCTAGGCTTTTACCTATAGAACCAGTAAAAAGTATTGCAGCTGCACACATCTGCTCATCCAATTTTTAAAGCAGAATTTGATTTTCAGCAGATCAGACACAAAATCCTGATGCACATCTTACTACCACAGGTATTTGAGTAAAGCTCTCACCGAGTGAATGTTAAGGGAACGTCAAGCAGTTGAAAATAGCAAACCCATAAAATCATGACAAAGCTGCAGGTACACCTCTGAAGTTCAACGGCCGTGGAAACGGAGTCCTAAAAATTTAAACCTAATTATCTGGCACCTAAATATTAATCTCCAAACCAAATTTGTCTGGGAGCAATTTGGGGTTTGACAGCTGGTCGCCACACATTCTCTTCCCCGAGAGAGCAGTCTACCATGGAGTGCTTCGACTTGCCCGAGCTGAACATGCATCTTGCACGTTTCTGCAGCCAAGATGGGAAGGGGCTGTGGTGGTCTGCAGGTGGTGGCTCTGGTGGGTGACTCAAAATGGAGCCTCCAAGCAGCTGAGCCAAGATGACTTCTGCAAAGTCAGTCTCAATTGGAAATGCCTTCTCCATGGCTTCTGATAGGAGCAGATTGGGTTTTCATGGGCTGAAGTTCAGAGAGGAGGGAACCAGCTTGCCTTATGATTATTCATACTATTGTTTAGGGTTTAGAGTATATTCAGGTACTGGACATGATCCCTGCTAAGACAGCTTTTGTGAGTATGCTGGCTGTTCAGTTTGCCAAGCATATGTAAACAGTTTGAAAAATGAAATAACTGCTCTGTACTAAAATATATCTTCATATCACCACCCCCCCAAAAAAAAAAAAAAGGAATTTTTTTTCATTATATCTTGCTTACATGCCAAACTTCATTTGAATGAATAAAGATATTTTTTAGGTTTAGGATTAAAAAAAAAATAGCATCATAGTTATGTAAAATCTACACTCCTGTAATTTAAAACAATGCTACCCTGGAGTTTTAAACTTTCCAAAATGAGGATTTCTAATGAAACACCTGACAAAACCTTAGCATACAGATACTAATAAGTTGTTCTGTAAACAATGGATCTGATTCAGGTTTTTTTAAACTACCATATTTTGCCTAGTGTGACTTCACTGACTCCAGTGGAACAGTTTCCCTCATTTACTTTGTTGTGAGTGGTTGCAGTCATGCATGGTCTATGGTAAACACATGTGGAGGGATCTGTACAGATCACTCTGGGTTTTAAGTTCTACATTGACAAAAATGGACAGTAGATGAAGTGAGGTCTCTAATGAGGTAGCCAGAAAAACACTTAATGAATAAAAATAAACATACATTACTTCAAATGTCATTGCACTCTGTATTTATACCTCATTCAGTTTCTACAGCCCCCCACCCTCTGACATTAAATCTGCCCAGCATTCTTGACAACGTACTTTTGGGTTTCCGTGTTGTTTGGACATTTTAGAATAGGGTTTATATAAATAATACCTTCTATTTAGAGTTAGTGTGGTGTGTAAGCAAATGGCAGTTGAGCAGCTCTTCTGAAAGGTTCATCAGCTCACTGAGGTATTTTTGCAGCTGGTGTAGGCCTTGTAATGGCCATAGGTGCTGACTTGGAGGAGGGCTTTGTGCTGCAGAATCCTGCTCTAGACTGTAATTCTAATGAGGCTCACAACAAGGAGCTGGCTGCTGGGGGGTGATGGAACAGACAGAGCTGGTAACTTCTCTGAGTGGGAATTGAGAGGAAGACTCCAAAACACAGTGAAAACCCGAAAGATGACAGTTATCCCTCGTGTAAATATTAAAAGAAAGATTTGGGAATTGGGTAGGATACCACGCCTTTCATTTGGATAAAGTTTCCTCTCTCCTCAGAAAGAATGTGTACTAGGAAGCACGTAGTCCTGGCGCATTTAATTTGGGGCATTTTAAAAACTCAGCAAATCAATCAATTGCTAATAGGGCCCTGAATTACAAGTGGGCACCGCATATGCCAACTTTACATCATTTCTTCTACCAATTGAATCAGTTTAACTGTCATCACCTCATTATCTCTTTGTCATACAATGTACAGCTTTTGAAACGCAGTGGCAAAGTTTTCAGGAGACCAGTTTGACTGGTATTCAATGAATATCTTATTCAGCTGATCTACCATTTTCTGCCCTCTAACAAATTTTATCTTCCTAGTTATTTTAGTGGAAAAGCAGCACACTGCCAGGTATAGTCTCCCTTCAATGCATGCATGCATCTCCCATTAACTCTAGAGGGAATTATGCACACACATCAGGAGAAAAATATACCCCATAGTGATAATGGCTTGCATTTATATAATGCCTTTTATTCCAAAGCACTTTTCGAACTGCTCTATTGCTAATCTGATTAGAAGCTCCATCTGTAGAGTGTACCTCCATTACTCTGCTCTGCTAGCAAGCAAAACATTTTCAACATGGTCTGTGAAAACCCTTTAAAAAGGTGTCACCAGGTATTTACGCTCAGGGTTTTTATTAGTGGTGAGCTCTTCTTCTGTGCACACCCTTGTTCAATTTTTACTGTGGTCTGCAAAATCCACAAGAAAAACCAGAGACCACCCGCTATGGTGTGGTGCTTTCCAGAGATTTCTTTCCCTTAAGGGGGTGTCATTATTATGGCACGAGACATCCAAAAAACCATTTGGTTGTGCTCTCAGTGAAATCGCTTGCCAAATAACCAGCGAGTTCACTGGCACCCACTGCAGCCTGGACCTCAGAAGTATTAAAAACCAGCCATTTTTACCACCTTTTCATGAACGTGTAATGCATATGGAACTAGATAAAGAACCCCTAGTTCACAATACAGGTAGTGAGCACAGGGAGATGATCAGTACCTTAGCAGTGAGGAAAGAATTTTTCCTGTAAAACTTCCTTCGTTCTCTCAGCTGTGGCAGGGTTGTGAGTGGTTGGTCTGCCAGCAACAGCTGCATGTCCAGGATTTTGGCATCTGACAAAGGAGCCCTGTACATTATTTCATCTCCAGTAATATTCCTCAGTCTCGCTGAGGCAGCCTGCAGAACAGGAGACTGAAGTGTCCTTCCCTGCAAAGCCTGCCCGGGCAACCAAACCTTGCCTTTGGAGGCTGTGGGAGGGCAGAGAAAGGAGGAGTACCCTGTACTCGTGGGTAAAGGCTGCTGAAAATTACACCATACTTCTGTGTCTCCAAAACAGAGCCTGAGTGCGTTTCATAGGTGTCCAAGCCATCTGCTTGTCTTCCAAGGGTAAATTTTACCCGCTGCACTTTAAAGATTCATGTTCATTGCTTTTACAGTTACCGCTGAGGTCTAATTCACATCTTGGGATGGTAGCAGCAAAAGAAGAAAAACTTTTCATGCAATATCCATTACACAACCTCTTCTCCTCCCACTCTGTCCCCATATGCCTAGCGTATTTTTATTTCATGGATGGAGATGTCTTTAATAACGTGAGAGGGAATCCAAATGGCCACCCTGATGCGCCAACAGAAACAACACATTTCACAAGATATCTTCCTCCGTGCTTTCCAGAGATTTCTTTTCCTTAAGGGGGTGTCATTATTATGCTTTATCTTTGCCTGTTAGTGTAATTTTAATTTATCATTAAGTAACATTTTGCTTTTTAACATAAAGTATTCAGTGTGCTTGATGGAGCAGCACTTCATGGAAAGTTAGTTCCTTCACAGCAACAACTGTTTGGAGAAGAGGAGTTTATTAATTTATCAGAGCCTTATGTTCAATTTCAGATTTTTCAGCTTAGGAACCAACAATCAGCTGCACCTGTTACCAATTAAAGTATTAATGGCACATCAATCAAAGAAAAAATCACTGCAAAAGGAGATTACACAAGCTCTGTACTCATGTCATTTCTTTGGAAGTTATCTTTTATTTCCAAAAGAAATTAAATCCATAAACTATAGGCTAAAAACCCTGAGCAGGGCTCCTGCTACAGTGCCTGCAGTAACTTTGTGTCTGAAACCGTGGGGGCAAGATCTTCTTTTGCTGAAGGGACTGGGTGCCTTGTATTTAAAAAGTAATAATGCTGCTTTAAATCCAAAGGCCAGCAGGACCCTGTTAATGTTTTTATGGAGCTTGACAAAAGTTAATTACCAGGTTTGCAAGAAGCCCGTGAAGCAGGAGCGTGGCGCAAGATTGATGGAATTCCCTTGCTCCTCGCAGGTTGCTGCCTCTCCCTGCGATGGGGAAGGTGCTGCTGCAACAAAGGCAGAGACACTTCACAGAGAATGTCTAATTTCATCAACAGTTCTCTAGAGAAAAATCAAATATTATCTCCTCCAATTAATAGGGAACAAGTGACATGACCAAACGATGCAGCTGTCGTCGCACGGCCAGTCTGGGGGTGTCACTGGCTCCGTGCCATATTGCTTGGGAGGCCTGGGTGCTCACGCAGGTCACCCCGTACCACAGCTTTACCTCTGTAACCAGTGCTGCCAGGATGGCATGTATGTGTTTGCTAAGGCCTTGGGATTACACCAGAGGATCCCCTC
>VWZY01009380.1:130396-133758 GCA_013399075.1 Chloroceryle aenea
CATACTTTAATAGAAGCTCTTTCTTTTTCTTTCTTTTACTCTCTTTCTACAAATACAAACAAGCCCCGTGAAAGTGTCACAATAAGGGAGCAGTAAATTAAAAAAAGTCAACCACAATAGAATTAGCATTAGAGGTTACAACAAATGCAATCATTCCTGGGAAAAAAAATCCTAAATGCATGCATCTCCACAAAGAACTTTGAAACAATGACTTTAGTCCGTAGGGAAATGCTGTGGTATATAATATAGTATCATTACAATAAAAAAGGAGCCATGAGGCACATCACTAAAAGAGAAAACAAATCAAAACAAAACAGAGAAGAAAAGCAAGCAGCTTATTGTGTCTCTGCCAAGGGTGAAGTAAACAGTGCATCTGTTTCAAAATTCAGACCCCTGTGTCTGACCAGGAGTAAAACTGCCCATTAGAAAACAGAGTCAGGAAAGGTTAGTGACATTCTGAGTGTCTAGTTTCTTTATGCTTTTCTCTTGCACACAGGAAGCATTTCTGAGTGCACATACTTATAATAAATCCAATTGTTAAGAGGAAAATAATTTTACAAATTCCCTTTTACGTTAAAAATACTCTTATCATAAACATGGAGCGTACTGTGTACAGCCAGCCTGACTTATAGCAGCTCATTCAGCCTGTGCAAGATAACCAAGAGTAATGGTTTTTGATAATCAGGCCACAGTATTAATATAACATGAACCATAAATGCTTTTGAACTACATCTCCAGTTAAGCTACCAAATCTCATTGGAATATTAAGGAGAAGCTATATTCTGCTTTCTGTTCTAAATTGCAAAACATGCTTCAGAGCACTTCTACAGATGTCTCTTTTGAAGGGACACTGCAAAAGCAAGTCTGTGGTACAGGTGATTAATGGATGTACCCCTTCAAAAGCCACTCTGGTCCTTAGCATCCAGTTCAAGCTCACACATTGCTTGCTGGGTCAGAGTTTTGGTTCCATAAACCTTAGCTGTGGGATTTCAAGTGCCAGTTATGTTGGCAGGGGTCAGTTTGGCTGGGAAAGTGGAAGTCAATTCCTCTAGGAGGAGAAAACTCCATTTCAATAGCTTCACTGGTCCTCCACTCCTACAGCGCTGGCCTGAGGGACTCACTTTGACTGGTGGCTGTTGTGGAGAAGCTCTAAATTATGCCCATTTGCATCAATGATATCAGTAAGAAATACCTAAAAAAGAGAGTAGCATTGATGCTGAGGTTTGGGGAGCATTTTACAGTGCATCAGAATAAGATGACTCAGAAACAGAGTTTATGATAAGCATACATTTAGAAACTCAAAGCATACATGTGCTGCTACTACTAGATTTCAAATAAATACTGGGGAACAGTAACTACAAACCCACAAACTTTTCCCAGGAGCAGTGTCTCCGTAGTATAATGCTTACAGTGACCCTGCTGCTATAAAATAATTAAATATTCTATATATAAAGACATATATATAAAAAAGCACAACTATTTTATTAAAAAAAATTAAATTCTGGTCGAAAGATACTGGTTATTATTCAAATTGCTTGTGAGCCAACTGCAAATCAATGGCTGGTGGAATGCAAATCAAATAACAGCTGACTTTATTGGTGTTTTGCATTTAGTTCTGGTGGGTGAAAGAGAAAGCCAAGGTCCACTCGTAACCACTTCTGATCATTTAAAAAAATCCATGGCAATTTCAACAAGAATATGGGTGTTAAATTAATCACAGTGACCTGGCCAAATTCCAGTTCTGGTAATTACATCCTGCATACCTAAAATTCCCCCTGCAGTTCCAACTGGAGAACTTATTTTTCACTCTTCATCTTAAAAAACATTGTGTATAGTAGTGCTGCTAACATAATTTTGGCCCAGGAAGTTTCATTTCAATTGCAGATAAACGAGCTAAAGAACTTTTGGGTCTTAGACTAAAGGTACCTTAAAAACATAATTGTTTTGGCACTCTAATTTACCAAGCTATTTTTTCCCCTCATAATGTACATATTTATTCTAGTCCCTGAATGCAGTGGAAGTATCTATTTACCTATCACCTCCTTAGTTAAAACCTTACCTTTCACTTCCACAGTCCTGACAAGGAAAATCAAGCATCCCACTCACCTGACGTGGAGTCAGGTGAAGGAATGCAGTGAGCATCCTCACAGGCTCTCCAGACGATGAGCAAGAAAACTCACTCGGGGGCTTGGATACAGGTCTTAGGAAGCACCCAGGCACTCACTGCCTCTGCTTTTTCAGAAACCAACAAACCAAAGGACTAGGATTCCCTCTCTATTCTTAGAAACCAGGCATGGCAACAGTGCTAATCATTCTTCCTTTCCCACCAATAGTTAGGTGATTCAAAGTTCAGCGTGCGTCTGACTAATTATCCAGAAAGATTTGGGTAGAACCAACTGTGAAAATCACCATGAAGTTTTAAAGTACCAAAATTATTAGGACTTATGGCCTGCTACCATTATATCAGAGTCCTATCGCCACTGGAAGAAGACACTTGGTTTTCTGGAAGCATACAGGGTATTATAGGGAAATAGATCTGTAGAAAGGCTGAAGACAGACGGTGACTAAGAGACCAACAACAGACCACGGTGAATCTATCAAGCTGGCATCTGCCATGTCAAAAGAGAACATGTCTGTTAAGGTAAGACAAATACAGGGGACCAGGAGACACGCAGATGCTGGGCTGCTCCAGGCAGGTAAGAGTAGGCATCTGTCAGTCTGCCACTGCAGCAACCTCCTCTGAGCTGGCCCTGCTGGCTCCTCTCCAGGTAAGCTGCTTTCTGAGCCGAGGACAAATATATATTGTAAGGAAGGCTGGCTAGAGTTTTCCAAGTTACTATTGAGGCATGTTTTGTAGGTGATAACGTCTCTAAGTGTAACAAGAAAAATATTATGAATTGATTTCGGCATGAGCTATTCAAGATAAGATGGAATAGGAACAGTGGCTGAAGCAGAAGTGTTTAAATGAGACACCGGGTCTGTTCCTTGCTTCTGACCTCTGTAGATAAGCAATAAAATTATACGTGGTTGCAACTGTACTCTGTGTCAAGAGTATTAAGTGGACAGCTTCTAATTACCTTTAGCTCATAAAGCTAAAGAGCTTGATCTATTGCTTAAAAGCTTTTTAGTTTAAATTATTTTAATCAACAATTCTATTTTTAGCAGTTGTTTCTAAGATGCTTTTCCAGTAAATGGGGGTGGGGAGGGGGAAAGGGGGGCTGAGGGTCTGGTTAGTTAGCTGGCTCACCACCCAGGATGCACAACCTTCAAGTCCCCAGCTCAGCAAGAATCTGCCGATGTAAAAATGCGATGCAGACGCCGGAGTCTGGGAACACCACGGCAGCCGCCGTATTTTCTAGAAA
>VWZY01009380.1:134189-210085 GCA_013399075.1 Chloroceryle aenea
TTTTTTTTTCCAAGAGAAAAATACATCTGTAGGTCCTGCATGAGGGACATTGAACCCAAAGTAAATAACTACCAAGGTTTAAAGAGCTTCCATCTTTAAAACAAACAAACCCAAAAGCAATACATCTAAATGAGGAGAAAAAACAGAGTTATGTTTTGGGGATGAGCAGAAATCACACAGGATGATTTAATGAAAAGTCAAAAAATGAGAATCTGCTCTTATTGCCTTTTTTCCCCATCCAAGTCTCTAAGCCTGGAAACACGTACCAGATAGTTACTTTAATGATCATCAGCAGCCCCACAAACTTCAGTGGAACTACACGTACACAAAGAGGTGTAGGCACTTGTGCTTTCAGCACCAAAGCTACTTTCACACAAAATAAAACAAACAATCCAGAAGGGTTGGCAGTGTAGCACTCTTTAGAGAGGCAGCTACATTCCAGCTACACTCTGTTAACAGCCTGTTGCAGGCTGCAAAATATAGATGCTTTTCCAGTAAATGGGGGTGGGGAGGGGGAAAGGGGGGCTGAGGGTCTGGTTAGTTAGCTGGCTCACCACCCAGGATGCACAACCTTCAAGTCCCCAGCTCAGCAAGAATCTGCCGATGTAAAAATGCGATGCAGACGCCGGAGTCTGGGAACACCACGGCAGCCGCCGTATTTTCTAGAAATCATTTTTTCCCCCAATTGCAACAATGTCCAATAATATCTAATGTATTTTTATCAATGTGGTGGGACTCGGTGTGAGGAGAACATTAATGCTGCCTTGCTTTTCTAAGCTTGGTTTCAGTCCCTGGCAATATTTTCCTGTTATATGTTCCTAAATTATAGGGAGCCAAAAATGGGAAGCCCTTAACAGGGTAGCTGTTGAGCATGAAGAATCCAAGAACCACGGAGAGGGGGTGAACGGTGGATGATGTTGGTGGTAAAAACACATTGTTTGGTTGCACCTTCTCCCAAATAAAAGAAACGTCTCCAGAGCAGGGCAGTTTTGCTACATTCCATGATCCCTCAGACTCTGGGAAAAACAATGGTGAGAAGAGAGCGAAAAGCCATGCAACAACTTCTGAAACTCTGCCACAGGATGCTAGTCATCCACACAGCTCCAGGAGGTTTTTCACTAACAAAACTTTTATTAGAGGCTGCAATCTTATTCTTGGGAGAAGATTTAATAATCCAACGGTCTTGAATCTCCTCATGCTTTTGGAGTATTGATTAATCCCTTGACGCTCATTTGGCTAATATGCATGTGGGCTGTTCATGTACTAATCTTCATAAAATCCAGACCAGAACTGTATCAAGCTATTCTCTCACTACAGCACAGGCAATCTAATGAAAATATCCCCATATGTCATATGTCAGATATTAAAAAAGGGGAAAAAAACCACCTACAGTACAAAATCATGGACTCCATGACTCTTACGAGACTATGAAAAAGATTCATCCTTAGCTATAACAGCAACAATGACCTTGGCACGGGGCATTTCCTGAAAAACGAAGGACTGGCTGGGGTTAATGGCCTACAGCTTTGCCTGAGGCCATCAAGTCTCCCAGTCAGTCATTAATCCCCCGGAAGTACCCTGGTGCCTTGATCATTTCTACTTAATTAAAGTCGGTGATCCCCAGGATGCCTCCATTTCACCAGGAGACTCTTTCTAGTTACTTCAAGGAATGTGCCTCTCAACTCCCTCCCTCGCTTTCTCTCTCTCTTTCTCAAGATATTTGACATGACATGTTCCAATTTCCTTTTTTAATGGCCAATGTTTAATATGGCTTACAAATAATTATTTTTTCTTTCATCTTTGACATGAACCCTTAGTCCGAAATTGAAAAATTAATTAATTTTTTTTTTNCCACACGTAAACCTGTACTTGCTGCTCATGGTCAATGCACCTGATGGCTTGGAGTAATAAAAACCTCTCTCTTGAACTTCACAGCCCACTTCTACCTCTATAGCAGGTTACCCCAACACTGTAGACAAGACTTTCTTGTCTCCCTGAGTTCAAACTAGGGTTTTGACTTTGCAAAGAAAGCCAATGGCTGCTCAAGACAACAGCGAAGGAGGCAGTGCTGTAGCCCTTCCAAACTCCACAGTGCATTAGGCCACGAGGAGTAGTTGCTTCAGCAAAATACCAACTGTTGTAAGTACATGCGTCTGTGGTCCACCACGCAATGGACAAATAAATATCTCTATATGTGCACACAGAGTACACTTAGGGGGGGTGTACACAAAGAGACACAGAAGGCACGTATAATTCTGTAATTTCTCAATGCTATCACAGAATAATATAACTAGACTGATTCATTACCCTAGCAATTTTGCAGAACAACTTGACAAGCTTATTGATTCCTACACAGTCAGAATGTTCCATAAACCCAAGAAAATAAAATTGTCATAGGATAGTCATATGAATTGAGTCAGTATTACTAATGCTTTCTTTCATGCAAGTCAAATACAATGACTTAGTAGGTTAAGACTGTGAATCTCAATCTGTGTACACATTGCATCATAACTAGCTACAGTTGGTGACAGTTTAACTGATCTCTGCTATCAGTCCTAGCACAACTGTAAATTTGGCTCTCCAGCTTATGATGATAGCAGTGACCCCTAAAGTTTTTAGGGTATTTTTGCAATTATTTCACACCATGTTCAAGACGTTTACAGCTGCAGCAAGTACAATTATTGTTAATTATTCCTACTGAAATAGCCTGCAGGAGTCCCAGTTTCTGGGAAGAAGTGTGTGGTAGATTTTCCCAATGACACCTAAGAAAGCTCACGTGTGCAATGAATTCACAAGTTTGCTAATTAAACTCAAATCAGCAGCTCTGTGATTCTTCAGCAACATCATGGAAGTTAGAGTTATCACGACTCCCTTTTAAAATTTCCCTTTCAGGATATAAATGTCTTGGCAAAGTCTGCCCAATCTTTTTATTGTGGCAAGTTTGACATTGCTAATACAGGAGGTACAACCCTCTCCAAGGAGAGACAACTGTGCTGTAATGAAGATGTTCAGATGCTGACAAACAAAAGGAAGAGATAATTTAAAGTTTCACCAACTGCAGGTCTGAACCCAAACTTGCTTTGTCAGGGTACAAACTTTTTCATCCTCTATTTTGGTTTACAAACAACAAGCAAAATGAGCCTATGCTGAAAAAACCCCACCTCAGTACTGAATTCATCAGGATGGCTGAAAGAGCTTTATGCCTCCCAATTAGCACTAGTCAGAAAGAAGCACATCCCCACACAATGTGGAATAACTGGAACCCTGAGATGCCTTCCATCCCTGAGTAAGTATGTCTGGTTTAGGACTTCTAACTGTTCATATTTTATTTGCTGCTCACCTTTTAACGACGATGCTTCCTTTACAATGGAATGAGCTAGGGAAGAATGATCTCTATTTTGATACCTCCCAAGATCACAGTATTGCTTGAACATTACTATTTGTTGAACTGCATTCACATCGAGCATCCACTAAAGGACTGCAAGGAGATCCACAACTACAGATGAAACATAATCTAAAAGGAAATATGAGCCAAAACCTCGGTGACTCGTAGAAGCAACATAGCATAAAGACATCTGCATTTCCTCCTGCATGCTTTTCCACTAAACAGGACACTTCAAAGTTTAAGATGGTACCTGCAGGAGCTCAGCTGTGACCAGAGAGAAGAGATGTTTTGTAGATTAAAAAGCATTATTGGCATTAACTTGAGAGAATAAAATACATTCATGTATTAAAAAAAAATAGAGAGGGGGGAAAAAAGTAGTTGTTTCACTAATCACTTTATTGATCAAAGAATTCATTTTCTAAATGCTCAAACACTGAGCCTTTCAGTAAGGACAGACTTTGAACCCTGTTTAATGATGCTCTGGAAGACCTCCTTCTCTTGACTACAGCTAAGAGACTTGTAAAAAAATTGTTCTTTCAACACTGAAGCAGTTGAAGTGACTGAAACCACCATGTATAACTCAAGCCTGGCAGAACAGAGCCAAATAAATAGTGCTGGTGAGCAACAAATGTAAATGTAGTGTCAGTGTTTGTCATTAACACAATTATGTCAGTACAGTCAATCAGCACATAGCCTTGACTTTAAAGATTATGAATACATGTTTTTTGAGTTGGAGGGAAGAGGACAGAGGAGAGTCATTGAATTTAAAGCCACGGTTATTCATGGATTTTTAGGAAAACAAGGTTATCCTTTTATAATATGCTTTGTGCTGGAGTAATGTCAAAATGATTCTTACAAGTTCAATACTATCTGTAATAGCCCTCTGGCTGTACAAAACAAAAAGGGACTCAAGATGAAGCATTCCTTTCACAAATGAGAAACTGATTTACTACCTGAAGTGATAATTAATGCCATGCAATTCAGTTTCAAGTGGGAATGAATAGGACAAAATGAGAATGCGTGTTCTCAGAATTCTTTCCTCTCAAAAAAGTTCTTTGCTACGTGCTCAGAGGACTGACAGACCCATCAGCAGTGGCAAGTGATGGTATCTACCAGAATTAGCTATCCCATAGCAAATGAATACGAAATGAGCCACCTCTGTGGCTTAATGACAAAGTTTGTATAGAGGTCAGGGTAGGCAGAAGCACATTTGCTGCACCAAGGCAATGCTACTGGAGCCTGCAATAGCAAGCCTTTATTAAAGAGTATTCTACAGGTGAATTTCATGGGCATAAAGGCTTCCACAGAAGATCTGCTGGCTTCAAGACAACAGTTTATCTTTTAGATATTGTTAAACTAACACTGACATCCTGGCATAAGCCTCCAGATGCTGGGATGTTCGGAAGGAAAGCTGCCTAAAATCCTTAGGTTGATTCTTGTGACTGCAGCTGTCCTGAGAATTCACTGCTAGATTCTGAAACAGCAGCCAGGACAACATCCAGCAAGTCAAGTCCTCACAGGAGACAAACTGGGTGAGTCTTGCTTTTGCTAATGAATGAAATCTGCCATATAACAACATGCCAATATTCTTGGTACTTCCACCCTTCGAGATGCTCCATGAGGGCTTTTGAACTAATTGCGGTGTGCCGAGCACCAGGCTGATAGGCTGCATCATTCTGCCCCTCTGACCAAAGCTCTGTAAGCTCCTCTGACCCACTTCTGGCTTTCCTGATAGCTCTTCATGTAATTCTTCTCTGATCCCCACTCAGCTCTCCTGATACCCTGACTTCTGCTGTATCCCTCACACAGCTCTAATGTTTGCTCGTCTCATTTGGGTCCCATACTTTCTCTGCTTCTCTTTTACTTCCTTCTCCATATACTTATGATCCCAATACCTCTTCCAGCTCTCCTTATTTCCTGCTCCTCTGACCTTGTCTCAGCTAGTACAAAATTGGTCTGATCCCGTCTGATCACACATTGTTCTCTGAACTCCTATTTAGCTCCAATCCTCTCTTTTCCTTCTCCTGGCATTTTGATCCTTTCTACCTCCATTTGTCCTGTTTTGATCCACTTTCAGCTTCCCCAGAGCCTCTACAATCCTCTCTGAGCCTTCTTTTGCTATCCTGATCCCTTCTCCACTCTCCCTGTGTGGCTCCAATTACCCTTCAACATTTCTTTCTCCCTCAAAATCCTCTGGATCTCAGCTCTGCAACGTGTAGTATATTCAATATGTGTACTGTGAAATTGATGGGAATTTACAAGCAAAGAACAGCCCACCACTACTGCTGTGGAAAAAAAAGACTGTGAAAAAGAAAGACAAAACATTTTTACCACCCCTTCCTAACATTTATTTCTCAATCTTAATTATCTTACCTATTTTCCTTGCATTTTGCCTGCGTTGTTAAAGCTACTGTCTTCTCATTCTGGTTTTAAATAGACACTTCTAAATCTTAGACCCTGTAAATCTCTTATTTTGCATGAATTACATCTTATTCTTATCACCCATCAACCATTGTGATCAAAGAGGTGCACGGCACTAGCACTGGATGTGCACAACCTGGGCACAGTAACTCTGTGCCCGCTTCTGCGCTCTCCTGGTCAGGTGGCACACAACATCTGCTGCTCGTGATGGCACCGTGGGACAATGACTGGAAGGGGGACAAGGGGGACAAACTGAACGTTTTGTGACTGTTGAGAGCCTTGTTAGATTTAGTTTTGGAAAGCACATTTATGAGTGCTGTTAGAGGAGAGGACAGCATGTTTGGCGCTCCTGAACCCGCTAACGGGATCCACAAGAAATTTGGGGTTCAAATCTATTTTTTTTAATCAGTTTCATTTTTCTTTTGAGTGTTTTCTTAATGTTTCCTAAAGTGGGCAATTTTAAATGGATTTTAAGTTGTTTGAAGAACCTCCATACTAGATATTTAAAAATGGCATTCTTTTCTTCAATCCAAAGAAAATTTTTCCTTAGAGCCGCTACCTGATTTTCATTCATACCAACAGGATGAAAAGGTGGTTAAAAGTAAAAATATTGTCTACAAATTGTTTATAAACATGTATTCATAAACACCCATTGCTGACAACCCCACAATTCTTTCCTTCTGTTTATATTAGCACACACAGAGTCAAATTTTTCAGCTACAATGTATTTCCTTTAGTCTGTCAGAAAGAAAACCTCATACTTCAAGAAAGGCAAAAAAAAGAGAGAAAAATAAATTAAAACCATATTTAAAATGTATCATCTAGCCTAACCTTTACTCCATTAAGGAAAATATGCCTGCGAAAAAGATTAAATACAGATTTGCTTTGCTTTTAAACCTACTTAAGAAGCACCTATCCTATCTGTCCATATAAATTCCAATGGAAAACACGATGACATGCAATTACTAATCTCAATGTACACAGCTATGCCTCGGGGACTTAGTGGTTCATATTTTACTGTTCTGTAATCAAATACAGAACTAATGAGTAAAAATATGCTTCCCCCAATAAATTCCCAGCACCTGGACAAGTGTCTGACAGGGAAATGGAGGATGCTCACACAAAATTCATTTTGCAAAGCTATTAAAGTGTTATACTTGCCAACAAGTGTTCATTAAACAAGAATGAAGGATCTTTACGCCAGGTTCCTACCAAAGGCTTTTTAATATTTTAATGGAGAGTAAAGACTATTTATCTGAACTCTGATCAGTTAATGTTCAAATCTGTTATGAAAAAACAAGGAGTCCTTTATAATACCTTTCATAAAAATCCACTTTGCAATGCTTCAAATAAAGACTAAGAACTGTAAAAGATTATGTTGCATATAAACAAAATCAGTACCATTTTGAAATGATACGGTTGTCCGTGGAGCTCCTTAGCATATTAGAATCATGTTGTATTTTTATTTAAAGAGTGGTTAGCAACATCCATGATACAAATGAAAAATAGGATTAGAGATGACATCGCTTGTGCAAGAGCATCTTCAGACTGCAGGGGGGAAAAAGGCAAATTTAACAGGAGAGGAGAAAGTGGGAGGCTAACAGATTGTGCAAAGCTAGGCCATATACCTGCTCGGGAGACAAAAGGCTGAAGAAACTTGTGCTGCACGAGGAAGATTGGCTGACATGTTTATCAAAAGGAACTGAAGTTTGAGGCCGAATCAAACCCACATTTAATATAATCTGCAAAAATACGAGGACAGTTCAAAAGTGTGACTTCAAAATAAAAAGGTGGTCAACGCAAGACATCACGAGCACTTTCTTTTGAAAGAAGATTGGTGACTCTGGTATCACGACTTCAGTTTAGCCCTTCAAAATAACATAGTCAGACCTGATACACCTCCCAGGTTTGAGAGCCATCACTTTTTCAGGGACAGGCTTCTACCCACGGGCAGAAGAAACAGACGACAGCTCCTCCTTCACAGAATCCAGACAAATGGGAAATGGAAGGTTCCCAGTTCTTGGCCCTTTCTTTCTAGAGTCACCCTAAATTCCTGGTTCCCATGGCAGTGTAGTAGCCACCAGGCTATATTCTGGGCATTGCTGTGCTCTAGTCCTCCTGTCAAAGCAGGATCAGCATAAGGGAGAGTGTAAAAGTGAAAATACAAAAAGCACATGGAATGCCAGCCTGATGTCTTGGCCATTAATTTCTGTTCCTTCTCCCAGGGTGTTGATGCATTTTAATCTAGAGACCCTGGCTAAAAGCAGAAGTAGCACATGGAACAGGAATGGGAACCTGCTCCCTGGACCTCGTTCCCACGTATTTTACTTGAGCTGGCAGCTTCTGAACTTATAGAGAAGTCTATGCTCCAAAATAGGATTTACAGCAATTTTTTGGAATCTCCTGGAGTTTGCTGGTATTTAACAGTGAGTGCTTGGAATTGCTCTCAGATTTCTGCAGCATTTTGAAGGAGAGCTCTCCTTTTCATCCTTGATCCCTGTCTCCTCCCCTCTCTCGCTAAGTCTGATCTAGCTTCTGATATTGATGGCAAAAATGACAGGAGATCCAACAGAGCTTGGCTCTGCTTGTCACACAGCCTCCAATTGTTTTTTACAGTCCACATTTCAGTGTAGTATCCCATACGTGGCTACTTCACAACTGACAGAAAAAGATCCAGCTTTCTTCACCTTAAAAGGAAGTAACATGTAGCAGTGTGGAACGCCAGTGTAAGGAGGTTAACATTTTAGAAGCAGTGTGGGCAGCAATGTCCAAATAGACATTTCAGCTGCAAAGCCAAAGAATGATGAGGCAAGTACCTGACTGTGCACAGGTTTCAATTCTACAGGCACATGTACATACATTTAAAAGATAATGATTCTTTTATTGTTTTAATTTAAGCATCTACTTGTGGATGTTTGTGAGTTCCTCTTAGGGGAAACCCCACATTTCTTAGACTAAGCAGGTTTTAAGAGCAAGAAGTACTGTATTGTGGGAAGGAGTCTTTTTAAGGCACAAGAAAGTTAGGGTTTAATAGGGTGTGAAGTTGTCAGAGAAGGATTTGTGAGGTTGGGAGTTTAGTTTAATGCTTATTAATTAGAGCAGAATTGGAAGCTACAGACCTGAGGAGTGAAGTATCTCTGCCAATGGAATACATTAACTGGCACATAAATAAAAGAGGTACGCACTATCCTGCTGTACAGGAGGAGAGATGGCTTCCCCATCAGCTGGGAACTACTGTGCATGAGCCTGTGATCATTCCAACACTGAAACCCATCAACACCCCTGGTGCTATCTCACAAAGCTCAGCCTGACTCTTGACCACATATCTAGTTAAGTGTCCTGACATATTACAGGAAGACAAGAAAACATTTACATTAGCATGCAATGCTGCTACCAATTAAACTTTACCAGTGATTAAACTAGGAGAAGGATAAGGGCTCACAGGGAAACAGGTAACACCCTGTCTATTAATTGCTGCCCTCACCAGTAGGTTTGTTTGATATTTAAATGATATTTACCCACATAAAAGTAAAATAAAATAATACATCTAAGACACTCTTTCTTGGTCGTTTTTTCAAGTTCAAATGCTGATAAAAACATATGTGGTGTTCTTTTATGGAGATCAATGATCAGTAAGAACAATTTTGAGCAGACTCTTAACCCAGTTATCACCTACTGTGAATCCTACATTAACAACGAGATGTTCAGGTACATTCCCATGTCAACCTCCTACCACTGATGTAACACTGGAATGGCTCCATCAGGCAGAATCACAGAATAATTGTGGTTGGAAAGGACCTTGCAGAGTCCAACCACACAATGCCCACCAGCCACACAAATGCCTTAGTGCACGTACCAACATTTTGAGGAATAAGGCTCTGTAAACATTACGTTACTGCATTCATCAACCCCAAGCAGAACATTTTAATTCAATTATCTTAGTAAAGTACCATGCACAACAACAGAGTTTTGTCAGTAATACAGAATGACGGCCACACAATGTCTGAGGGAAATTCTTTGTCACATTAAACTTCCATTAAAACAGGTGAGACACAGTCCAATAAATTCTCCGTGCATTTAAATTACACTGACATCACTTATTCCTCCACTGCTCTTCTAGTCAGAGCTCACATCCCAATTTTGCTGCCGAATTCTCATTATTTCAGTCTCCCACCTCACTCTTGCTGGATTGAGCAGCTGATGGGGCGAGAGTTTGCAATAGCTCCGAAAAGCTTCAGAGAATCAGCGAGACGTAGCCGAGGTCCACTGCCTGAGTGGCACTGCTACGTATGACTGGCATTTGTCCAATATTTGATTTACGTCGGCTTTAATCGGTACGCACAATATCTCTTTTCCTAAAGCAAAGCCATTGTGTAATCTTTCATATGTGTTCTTGATAAGTTAGAAGGCTGATCCCCACCTTTTGTCGTCCTCGCCAGTGAAGCTGTTTCTTTACAGCACGTGGTTTTTTCTTATATGAGAGCATTTTATTCATTGGTGCTAATTAGGCTTCCTTCATATAGTTCATAATTTAATTGCAAAAATAGTAAGGCTTTCTGCTGGTCACGTGATAGTTCTGAAGGTCTACAAAATACTTCAGTCATATTTATTCCTTGCACCTCTCAGTCCTTCAGCAAGACAGGAATAATTCTTCTCCTTTTACAAATGGACAATTCAGTGATACAAATTTGTGACCACAGAGCATTTTATTCATAGTAATAGAGGTGTTCTGGCTGCATGGAACTCCCACCAACTTAAAAGTATATGGCAAGGGAAGATTGAAGGGTCAGATTAATTTTATTGATATTTGGGTCAATAATTTGCTCTGAGTCATACCGGTTACAGAGTCTAATTTTAACTCGACGAGATGCACTGTTTTCATTTCTTTTATTTTAAATAGTTATTTATTTATTAAATAAGAGGAAGGACTGTTCCACCAACCAATACTTTTTCAAAGGAAGGATAATTTTGCTGATCTCCAACCAGGCTGCCTTACATATGAAAGTGTCAGGATGTTTGTTGGCCCAGGAGAGCCAAGGAGTAAATGCAAGATGATGTTTTGCCAGGAACGAGTGCTATACGCGTCGTAAAGTTTCACAGTAGACCAGCTATTTGCCATTCTGATATTCACAGGGAAAGAGGATCACATGTTCTTCTTTACACACAACTCTGCCAAATAAACGTAAATGGGATTTTTTCCCTCCCCAATTTCCAGTAAGTGGCTTTCACAGTAAAATCTGGAACAAAGACGAGGTTTGTCCCTGTGCATTACAATGTCTTACCTTATAAGGAAGCTTTTGACAGCCTTAGATTAAACTCGTGAAAGCTAATGAAGATTCCTCCTTAATACACATTTCTTTTTTCCAGTTTGGACTTGAAGTGACAACATTACAGAAATACCCTGCAGGTTTTTATTTAAATAGCATCCTATAAAACAATGTCCTCTTGTCAGTCAACACTAATTCAGCAGAAGTCAAGCTATAAATCTGTCCAAAGGCCAGCAAAGTGCTTAACTTGGCACATCCCTAATAAAATTAGGAATGTGAGTTTATTACATGAGCCTTAAGTAGGTTTGGCCAAGATATTAAGATTTTTGCTTATGGCAACCATGGCTAATGTGGATTGGTATTTTCATTATAACGCACCCCACAGCATTTCGCAGTAATGTCTCAGGTTTCCAAATTGGACAATAATTTTCTACACTCTCTGACACATCACTGGGTGTTACAGATGAAACTGTCACTAAAGCTGCACACACTCTCACCATACTTAAAGATGGTAAAGGCTTTTCAATAATGCTAATTCTAGTGAACAAATGAGGGCAAATTAATTAATACTTCTATTAATGTAACCTGATTTCACTTTATTCAAGTAAAGAAGCACTTACAGGCTTTTAACCCAAGCTCAGATGCATTGTTTCAGCTCAAGGCAATTGAGAAGTGATTTATACTGTAATAAGATGAAACGGGTGTTAAGAAAAACAGTGAGGATGCAGATTATACAGTCTCTATTTTAGCTGGTTTCAGCCAAATATACTTCTCAAAGATACTGATGCAGTACTCTATAAAGCAGTCTCATATTGTGACCCCCCTCTGACCATCTTCCCCACTAACATCTTTCTGTTAAAGAAACATCTTCCCTTTCAGACAAGAAACAGATCTGAAGTTGAGGAATAGCTATTGTATCAATCACGTTCTCACCTGGCTGAAGAACTTGCACACACTGGCTTCTGCAGAAGCACAGGCTTCTGGGGATTAGTGCCTGGTACAACACGTGGCACCAAGCTGCACACCGCGCTGCAGCCGCTGCGACAGAGAGGATGCTGCTCAAGGTGCTGCGATATCGAGCACACCAATGTGCAGAGTCACTGCAGTTCACTTCATGAAAAATACAATATACTCTGGGAAGGAAGTATGATTGATGTCCCTCGAGCAGCCTGTTTATCAGACAAACACATTTTGCAAACTTTGACATAAATTGTTAGTTTTCTTATCATCCTGACAATGTAAGAGCAGTACCTTTGTAGAAACTTCCTGAAAACTCTTTAATGACCTCTAAACAGTGTTATCTTATCATCATCTGACTTTCCACTACAATAAATCATTTACAAATAGGTTAAAAGAAAAATTGATATTCGAAATATGGATTTATTTTCCATAGCTATAGACTTCAAGATGTGGGGAGCCTTCTCAAGGAATAGTTATGATGCTGATAAAGCACTCGAATCGCTTTGTACTTGCAGTCGTTTTGCAAGTAAAGAAAGAAAAACTCTCACCAAAGAGCTTCAGGAGAAATGAGATGAAGATCTGCAGTTCCTAGGCCCTTGTAATTAAGGGTACAACAACATTGTCCACTTTGAAAGTCGACTGCATGTGCAAATCCCTACCTGATATAAACAAGAGAAAGGTGCAGTAGGGTGATGGTTTGTGTGTGCAGTCAGCTTGTGAACAGATCCAGAGACCTGCGTGCAGAGGAGGCTATAACCAGCACGAGCAGAGGTGCATCCAGAGCACATTCCCAGCAGCCAGGCTATCCCACAATACACTGCATACACATTTAATAGCCTAACATGACTTTAAGTTTCAAAAATTTTCAAATCATTTTTTCTCTGACGTTTCATTTGCAACTGTTATTTTAGTTGTCCATAAGATCTGTCCAAGAATGCATTCAGAGACAAATGTTCACCAAATTAGTGATGAGGAAAACCAGATGTTTTCCACCTGACATAAGACAGTCACTCTAGGAATCAACCTGGCATAGTCCAGGATAGGAGAAATATCCCATGATCTAAGGGACTAACAAAATGTGTAAGCATTTCTCAGACTGAAAATTACCATCACAAAAAGGCTCTGTCTACCTGCTTATTAGCAGAGGAGCAAAGTGTCTGTAAACCAACACAACTCTACAATTTTCCCATTTCCCTCTGCTGTCTGGGGAGAGTCTGCTGGTAACATTGTAGGCCCAGGATGGCAATGGTCACCTGTAGTGCAAACCTTCTGAATGCCCCAGAGTGGCTCTGGAACCTGACCAAGCACACTGGCACCCAGGGGCTTTTTCTAGTTTTTCCCTGCAAGGTGAAGGTGAACTTGGCTAAAAGTCAGTGTGATGAAAAAGTTGAATTCTGACTTCTCTGGAATGCTCTGAATGAACTCCCACATTTGGATCTCTCACAACAGTGCCCAGCATGGACCTCAGTTCAGCCCAGGGCTCCACGGAGTAAGCCATGTTTCCTTTTCAGGGCTGTAATTAAAGCATCTCCCTTTTTCTGAGAGATTTTTGCACAGCATTGCAGAGGATACTAAAAACCTCTCTCGATCCTTCTGATCCCCCTCGATATCTCATTAAACTGACAGGCCACAGCCTATTACCATACTTTTGCCAACTGCACAGTGGCCGTGTGATCTAGAGAAGAACTCATCTGACATCACCAGCTAAACTATATTCCCTGCTGACCTTTGTCCAATTTACAAATCCCTCACTATCCAGAGATGAAAGGCCAGAGCACTACTCCATGCTTCCCTCCACAGCTAGGATCTCACATGTAAAAGTAAAGAAGGTAGAGAAACACAACAGATCTTGCTTTAGAGCTGGAAAACTCTCTGATTGAGCAATATAATTTACTTCAATTTAATACAAATAATCATATGCAGGTCTAGAGTTTTTATGTTTTACAGCTCTCCTTAATTCCAGATTTCCTTACTGCAGACAGTACAGGCAATAAAACTTTTCATCAGCCTTTAGTAGAAGGGTTTTGAAAAACCCATCCTTGTCCTGCATACCAATTCCTATTCAAATCCCTATGATTTTGGATGTTGGGGTCAGAAAACTGCTCTGACATGAGTAATTGAGACTGAATTGAAAATGACATTCTATAACAAGCCAGGAGAATTAAAAAACAAAATAGTGTTATATTTTTAAGGTACAATTTTAGAGAGCAGGTATTCTAGACAAAACAGAAGCTCAATTAAAAAGTATTTAAAGCTGTCTTTACAGTGACAATAGTCCCCAGCTCTTCGCTTGAAACTAGTTATCTTTCCTTTCCAGTATTTACCACTTGAAATACACAGGTAAAACATCATCATGTTAAACACACATTTCAAGGTCTTGAAGAAAAAGCCCCCCAGTACAGTGTGCCATTAAACCACCTTAGTTTTATCAAAACTTCATGAGCTCTGAAATAGATACAATCACAACATTCCAAGTCATAAAAAAAGATTTTAGTTGTGACCTACATCATTCACATAGAAGAACTAAGAAATTAGGGCATCTTTCCATTTCCCACTGACTGTTTAAGAGCCTACTCACAGAGTCTGACTCCTAAGGGCAAGGAAAAGCACCAGATTTGGTAGGTGTCTGGGTTGTGAGGCATCATTACCCAGAGCCACCAAAGCTGTGTTCTGCTCTCTGCAGTCCTGCACAAACACACAAACCACTGAGACAGCACGCAGCGTGTGGTGTGGGGGCAATCCCATGTTCAGCAGTTTCACAAACCCACCATTTCTGAGGACCTGAGCAGTGTGCACTTCAGTTCAGCAATACAGAAATGCACCAGTCAGTGAGACCAAGCCACGGAGTCACCTCAGACCCAGCCACAGCAGGCATCAGCACAACTTCTGGCTCAGGTCTAAAGGCTGGTGAAACACATCAGGACTGCAGTGTTCTGTGAAAATCAGGTCCCTTAAACTTTGTGCCCAGGGATTATAAAAATTAAATGCAAGGAGTACAAAGAGTCAAGAAATAGAATTACAGAATGCTACTGATACTAAAAAAAAAAAAAAAAGGGGTGATGCTTCTCTCTTGGATTGTGCTTATTGCTTCAGGTTGTTGAAGAGAGGAGAACCCATCATCTACTGCCTCCAGTTCATCTGGGGAAAGCCAAGAAAACTGAGCACAGCATAGGTTCAACCAGGGACCCAAAGAGGAGAGTGTTACAGACAGACTTTGATCACCAGGAAAGGCAGTTTCTGATAAGTGAGGGGACAGCCAGCATCATGATTCAGATATGCTTCATCAAGTCCACGTATGTACAGCAAAAAAACAGGAGTGCTTCATTTCTGTCTAGGCTTTGATTCAATTAATTGTGGTGAGATTAAGGGAAGAGAAAAACAGGGAACAGAAACATGAAATCTGCCTGCCAGGCTGTTTATATTCCAGCAGGAAGTCCTGGTAATTCACTAATTCTCAAATACAGACTGATTAACCCTCACAGGTCCTCAGCAGATATCCAGTGTGGCATCTCTTCCAGTGCAACCTCCTTTAGCTGGGTAATTTAAATCATAGCAAGCATGTTGCTGGCACTCTACCTGTCAGAAGGCTTTTTTCCTCCCCCACCCTCAACCATTTCTAATGATAATCTGTCCCTGTCCCGTCTGCTATGCAATTTAAATTAAAACCATCCTGTTCTCCTTGAAGAAATCTACATTACTTGCCTGCAAGAAAAGGAAATTGAGTCCAACTTATGTACAAATCATCACATGATTATAATACTACAGCACATTTTAGAAGAGTCCAGTGAAAGATCCCCTGGTTAAAAAGAGGAGAGAAAAATCACCTAAAGAACCAAGGAAATCTTTTTGGAAGGACTCATTTCTTAGATTCCCCTAAGTAAAAATAACAGTAATAACAATAAAAAAAATCCCCACAGCAGCTGAAGCACTGTTAAGCTATATATCCCATCTTCAATATGCAAATAACAGAGCCCAGTCTTATGTCAGCTTGAAAGCATAATACTATGCAGAAAATTAAGATCATCTGATGAAATAATGTTCTGAAAAGTAGTTTGAGAAGTCAACTTCTTGTATGTAAGTTTTATATATTTAACACCAGAAGACGTGTGCAGGCAAAGAAAGTACAGCATTTGAATATTTTCACATTTTTCTTTTCCTTCATAGAGAAGGAAGAGGGAAATAGGGGACTGTAAATGTGTATTTTTAATTAAATCATTAGAGATTGGTTTATTGGAAGGAACTGAATGTTTCATTCATTCACCCTATTCATTGAGTGATATGAAATGAATTGGATGTCAATGCCTTTAACGTTAGTTTTCAAAGAGCTAATGCTCTGTTCAGAAAAATCACCCAAACCCAATGGTGTTTCCAAGCTGTCCAGACTTCAAAGTTGCATGCAAGGACCTCTAGTAAGTTAGAGCCCATTTCTGGCAGCCTGAGAGATGCAGAAGCTTTGTCTGAGCTGGAAAAGTTTTCAGCACCTATAAAACTGGCACTATAAGGTACCAGAACCTACTCTGGTCTCATATTATGGCCTATTATGACTACACTGTTGTAGATGTTAAAGTCTTTTTTCCCCCTTCCCTTTTTCCCTATTCTCCTCCTGCCTGCCCCCACTAAATCAAAACACCTTATGAAACTTTTCCTCTTGCCTCCAGTTTCCATCCAGAAACCTGACTCTAAAAAACTAACAGCAGCTTTAGCAGAGTAAAATTAGTGCACTTCAGAACCTTCCCATGCACATCACACAGTCTCTGCAGACCTGAGATGAGAAGCATCTTCATGGTGAGCAAATGTGACAAACGTTTTATCTTATCCTTTTCCTTTCCTCTTCAGAGCTTGAGAAATGGAGAGCTGCAATTCAGCAAATTCCCATTTGTACAGATTTTTTTTCAAAAGGGCTTCTTGACCATTTCAAAAAGTTAAAATTGCAGTTGCACAGGGGAAAGCACTTGCTAATAAAAGGAGCTGGTGAAGAATGGGCTGAAACTCTGAATCTCCTGTACAGTGAGGAGTCAAGTCCCCCTGCCTTGCATGAGGGGAAAGCAGTGAAGTCTCAGCAATGGTGCTGTGCCTGGTTAATGGGGTAGAGAGATGACAGGGGCCCTTTGCAAAGTGGATTACAATGGGATGAATGACCCGTGCTGGATGAATTATTGTCAGATGGTTCCTTGAAACATTATGTAAAGTTACAGCCACGTTAAACCACATTCTTGTCTTTCTTCTGAGTCTGGGACAAAGAAAATGTGAAGTGTGGGAGAAACTACATTTCCTGAGCTGCTACAACAGTTGTTTTGTTTTCAAGGGTTGTTTCTGCAGCAGGAGAGAAAGCCTGACAAGCTTTTATTGGAACAGAAGTTACTGTACTGGATTTATGGAAGAAATTCAGTTTAGGAACATAGAGGAGAAAGAAAAACATGCAATTAGTCTACGTAATCAAACCAATTCTACTGTCTTATTACCTTTACATGGCTTAATCTGTTTGTTCATTAGTCCCTCCACTTGAAATCCAGGAGTGCTTCCAATAGAGCAATAAATTAAAATACCAATAAAGCATCAAATTAAGCACATTACAACCTCTAGGCTGCCATGTTTCAGCATTTTTCTCTTCCTTAGGTTTTTTGGTTTGTTTGTTTTGCTTGGTTTGGGTTTGGTTTTTTGTATACTTCAGAATGACATTCTGACAAGGTCAGGTGATAATAACAGAGGCTCAGAGAATGAGTTTAACACTGAGAAAGGAAATTTAATTAATTAAACAAACCATTTCCCTAAAATTATTTGACCTCTTATTCTGCTTCACTCCCTACTTCTCCACCTTTTTCCCATCTTGACTTCGAGCACTTTTAAGGATGCATCTTTACATTCTGCACCTTTCTGCTTGTCCAAGGCAAGGGAACGAGTAAGAGGATGAACTTGCCCTATGAGGTCACTCAGCAATTACTTTTTTGAAAACACAGCACTTTCTCTGATACCACCAACATAAAACTGAAGGCTGAATGGGTTGGGTCAGACAAGTTTTAGTAATCCTGGCAAATAATGACTTGTGTTGAGAAGGAGAACACAGCTACTTTGGAGGCAAATGTGACACATGACAGCATCTTGTTCCAGGTGGCTAAAGACTCCTACAGAACCAGTCCCTATTGCACCAATGGATTTAGAAGGAATGCCCTGTAGACAACACTTAATTCTACTAATTTCAGAGCTTTATTCGGGTGTATGTTCTACATTTGTAGACAATGCTGAGCTTGGAACTCCTAAGCATACTCCAAACTTTTATAGTTTTAACCCTGGAATTTGCAGCTTCTGCTGTTTGGGAGAGGGTGGGGTGGAAATGAGGCAGTGTCAAAGCCCCAAGAGCAGTGTGCCAGCAGTATCAGCGGGTACAGGGGTGTACAGCAAGCCAGTGGTAGCCCCATGTATCCTGAATCCAGGGCTCTGCATCATTTATGCAACACAGAACCAGAAAAGCCCTGGTTATTTTACTGCAGTCAGTGCACTTGCGACAGGAATCGGGCATCACAGCACCTCTTGAAATGCACACTTGGCCAGTTCACTGAAACCAACAAGTCCAACTAAAAAACCTTTCACTGTGTGGTATGAAGTATTTTGAAGAAAGTGTAACAAGGAGACTTTTTCCTCAACTCTTCCCCTTTCCTACCAGACAGCACATTTTCTTTCTGAGCATCCATGTCATCATTCAGCTGTTTCTTCTGGCAAAGCCAGAATCCAGAACAGAATCTTCATGAAAAAGAAACCAATAAATTAGAGCTCTTTGTGAGCAATTTGCCTTTAGTTCTGTTCTCCCTGCCTATTAAGATTCTTTATTTGCTTCACCAAGAGATTTCTGCTGACAAGTCTATTCATTTACTACTAGCCTAGATAAAATGCTAATAAACAAAATGTCAAAAAATTTATTCATATGACTTTTCCTTTTTCACTGGGCTTGTTATTGAAGGGATCAGGGAACTAAACATTAACATCTGGAGAAATCAGGATGCTTGTTTTCCCCTTGAAGACTAGCCTCTATTTTAGGCTTGAAAACAACTTGTGAAAGAACGATCCAAAGTTTCTGTCTTTCTCTGTTCTGTTAGGCACACACAAACAACCCTCCCACCCCACTAATTTCAGCAACTGTACCACCTCCCATCCAAACCAAACAAGCACACCCCTATGGAACTGTATTATACAATGCTACACTTTCTATAGGCTTTTTATGGCATCCCACAGATGTTTCACAGTGGAACCATCATGTTTTGTTAAACTCTACAGATAGGTTGCCATTATTCTAACTTCAAGAGAGCCAAACAGAAAATCTCTCTGGGACTTTCATCCTCTTCTCAAGTTATACTTTGTTGATTATCTAACTCCCTCCTACTAGATTGGTGCTGAGGAATTGTGTCAAAGTGTGCTCTTTGGTTGGGCACTTCCAAGGGAGCCCTCAGGAGTACAGAAGGGGTGGCATCCAGCAGTAGCCACCCCTGAACAGAGACACAGCTTAAAGTGCCACTATGAATTCAAGAGTCCAAGAGTGAAGCCTGCAGGCAGCTGGCCACTGGGAACTCAGTGAGACAAACCATCATTAACTGGGCATAGGACCATAGGTAGAGTGCCAAACTGAAAGGTCTCCATGTAACACTGCTGTGGGTTTTCTCATAAATCTTGACCCTTCAGAAGCTCTGGAGATTGGCACTTTCTTTATGTAAGACTAGTTGTTTAGCCTTTTGGAACAAATGAGCAGTCAAGACACAAGACAGGAAGCAGTGGTGAGTCACGGGTGAGATATGCCTTCTTCCATCACTCCTCACTTCCTTATAAGTTCAAATATAGGAGCCCCCAGGAACAGCTAAAGGTTTCGTGGAGCTGGCAGGAACAATCTTCAGCCCAAACTGTCACTTGTCCTAACCTGATTTACTAAACGTATCCAGAATGGGATGGAAAACACAGCCTCGTGTGCTTTCACATGTGGAGGTGGAGTTCTGAAATGAGAATGGCTGAGTATTTTATTTTTGGAGTGCATCTTGTGAAGCGTTCAGGTGAGGGGAAGAAAAAGCAGAGCTGAACATTTCCACCTTGCCTGGACTCTAAATGAGTCACCTACAATTCCAAACAAAAAGGCACCCTCAGGGCACTTTTATACATTTATTATAAAGCAAAGATTAAAACAATTATATGGAAATTAAGGATAATATGGAACATTTGTCTTCCTCTGAGTCAAACAGTAACACGGCCTACTTCAACAAATAGCTTCCCAGCTTGAGGCACACTGCATGCAAAATGATGACATGGCTTGGGCTGAGAGGACAGCCCGAGTGGCTCAGCTCCGTTAGGTGCATCTCAGACCGACAAAAGAGGTCATTTTTCACTGCACTATTACTCTTTACTAGGAAAAAAATAGCAAGTTTTCTCACGAGTTTTCACAACTACGTAGATGAAAGGAATATAAACACTGCCCTTATTCATAAACTCAGAACCAGCACGATGAAAATAATGGATCTTTTCTCCCCAACACTTCTCTCTCTTTTCCCCTCCTCACTCCACTCACAAAATCGTTCCTAAATGATTTTGCTTTTTACAGAGCTTCAGAAGCTGTTGTGATTTTCTCCTCATTACCAGTGCCACATCTATGCAAGTCACTTTACTTCTAAAGGAACATATATTTAGATATAAAACTGGAGTGATGCTGTGACTCCAGTCCAGCTCCTTTGATAAGGAATCTCCTCTTTCTGGGAAGTAAATCCTTTTAAAGCAATAGGGTTGAAAACGTTCTGGGTTTGAAACATGCCCTCTCTATTGTGGCACCAGGTGACACCCTTCTATTATTATAATCCAAAAGATTTCTCAGGACTTAGTTTCAAAGATACGTCCACGTGAAACTTTAAAAGTATACATGGCATTCTTGGGAGCAGCTCTCTCCAACGAGATGAAGTTGCAGGAAAGAAGGGACAGAGCAGTAATAGAGAAGTGACAAATTTAGAGCAGCCTTGACATTGAAAACACAACAACTGGAAGGGGTAGGGGGGGAGATCACTATCTAGAAAAATGATCATAACTTCTATTACCCTCAGATTGGATAAATAGCCACCTAACTCATTACTATCAATAGCCTTTCCTTCAGGAATGTTTTTTTCCCCAGCAGCTGGAGAAAAACACGTTGATATAATTTTCATAGTTTTAGGAATGTAAATAAAAGAAGCTTTCTGCTTTTAGTCACCAAAGCTCAGAGAACCTGTGAATTATTGAGTTACAACACCCTTTGAGGTACATTAAAACACGAGGTTTCCATTACTGCTGAATACTACTTATCTGAAAGAAACTTATTGCTTAATTAGAGGGGTTTTAATGTTGAAGCAATAATCATTGTTATGATTATAAATCAAAATGGAAACTTTATCCAAGCAATACAGCAATTTACCTTCACAAAGGCAGTATAATGTTAGAACTCCTTTCTTTTACATTGAACAACAGTCCCAAACAATCTTCTTGGTGTTAATGGGTACATTTGGATCATAGAAATACTACCCAAGTTAAACTGTAGTACAGTTTGTCCCACAGCAAGTTTAAGTCTGACCTATTAAAGCAAAAAGAACTCCTTTTCCCTCCCCTTTTACAAATGTTTTGAATATAAGAATTCATCAGGATTTAGGGGATTAAGAAATCACTGTCCACACACAAAAAAAAAATCTGCAGAAATTTTCATTAGTTCTTTTATGAGTTGGCAGCAAATACTCTAGCTGTGAACTTTTATGAAGCTATAAATATAAAGGACCTTCTGATACTGGTATGATGATAATTCTAAATTTCCTCTTTGCAGCTGCAGTTGATCCCCTGTATTTGGTAAGAAAAAAAAAATTCTCTCTTTTTGTGATTTAACAGAGAAAGTTGGCTCAACTACCGTCTTGCTTTTGAGCACTCTGAGTGGAAGTTCATGAATTAAACCCACATGGCAACAAAACCCCACTCCCCACCTTTCCCTTAAGGTGGCTGTAAAATGTCAGTAGAAAGCCAAGCTGTTTATTTTACTTAGAGTTTGATTCTGTAAGTAAATGAGTTTCTAGTGGGACACCTCTTTGTAACCAGCTCCCTCACATCACTAAACTTCCATTAAACTATGCAATAAATATTAAATCAATCTTTAAATGTTTAAACCTAATACTAATGGCAAAAAAATAAGAATATGCAAGTAAGCAACAAGCTTGCTGCCAACCTATTCCCTGAATGACTATGATGTTTGATCATGGGGAAGAAAAAAAATTCTTTGCTACTGACAGCTTCTTCCAAACCTTGATTGCCCAGGGGATTTATCTCCGGGGAATAAAATTTGAGAAGGGATTTTGTCTACATTTTGCTACATATTCCAGAATCTCTATGGTGAACAGTATTCCTAAATTACTCTGATAGATCTGTGCCACTCTAGATTTGTTTGAATACTGTCAGTACATTTCACTTAATTACTTAAGAAACAAAAGGAAGATTCATTTTCCTCCCAGTATCTTGGGAAAATGGCAGTCTGAAACAGAAAGGATCTCATTCCCTTGGCTTCTGAGTCCCTTTGCTGCTTACTGGAGCAGTAAGAGGAGTATGCTGGCCTGCAATTGCTGTAGTAATTGTATTGTAATTGATTTGTCCTTCTGTGGTTAGGTTTCTCAGGAGCTTGACCAGAAAGAAGGCAGAGTAACCAGGCTGCCCAGCTACAAGCCAAAACTCAATGGGAGATCAGTTGCATTTGCTTCTATCTGTCCCAAAGCAAAGTGATGATAACTAATGGAAAATTATCAATCACACATAAGAAGAAAGCCACAGTTAGACATCCCCTTTCTGTATCTGTAAATCTAAGAAGCTGGATGTAATATCACCATTCACTGACTCTGCTTGAGATGGTGAAATAAGGTCAGGGAGCAAACTCTGCAGAGTCTACACTTACTGGACTGGACTAATGGTGCCCTCCACTCTGAAGCTGAAGAGCTTGGCTGGAGCCCTGCACTCAACACAAAATAGATTTCAGAGCTCAACTAGCTGCTTTGAATGACCACTATCCTGGTTCAACGAGGGGAAATGTAGGGCCCTATGTGACCTTTGCTTCCATTTATGGTGCTATGTATATGTGTAGGATACAAGTGAGTAGTGCAGCATGTGTAATAATGGCATTAGAGACAGTAAACATCTATCAGTCCAATTTTTTCCCAGCATTAGTCTGTAGCAGTTTGAAAAGTTCTACCTTGCCACTTAAAACACAAAATATATTCTGAAAGAAGCTGTAAGTAACTTCAGTGATGAGAACAAAGGGTCCCTGTCCCTCTTTCTCTCTCTATTTTACGAAGCAGAATACAGAAATGAAACACTGGAGGATTCTTATTTGCTACCATTGTAATAATTGAGAAAAGTATCTCAGCTCAGGTACACAATATTCTAAGATTCCTTTGGAAAAAAAACAGTTGTAAGGTGCCTAAAAGCTTATTATTATTGAACAGTGGTTATTAGGTGCTCTTAACAGGTCCACTGTAATTAAAAAGAGAGTCCCATCTATGGCAAGTAATCCAGGTATACAGGTGCCTCCATCTGTCTGCTTTACAGTGCTAGCCATGTAAAGTTCAAGAAGGGCATGGGTATAACTTAGAAACCTAATTAGGCCATTAGAAGTAAACTCCATTAAAAAACACCCTTCAGCTTTAACGATAAACTGCAGCCATTTCAAATTTAATACTGCACTAGCAAGTAATGCTCCCATTGAATAATTCAGCATTCTGTAACATAAGGCGAGAGGAGAGGAATGAGAAAGTGCCATTGCTATTTTCATTATGATGTGCCTTTTTGGGAGGTGTAGTATAAACCTCATATCACTGACACTAATTATTTTGGCATCTCATTGGCAGTCACAATTAGACAAAATGGAGAAATTTCTAAGAGCAAAACAAGTTCTTTGCTAGATTTCTTCAGCCCGATCCACTTCAGAGTTTTATTTATGGCTAAATTGAAGCTGGATGTCAAATCTGGGTCCCTTAGAACAAAATCTTAATAATTAACTGGCAAAACTGAACATGATCATTTCTGACACACCTACACTGGTAATTATTGCTTTGAGGCCATTTACTAATGAAATTAATGTATTCATTGCCCTAACAAATTAGCATAACTCATACATAATGCCCCACATTTCAAGACCTTCCTAGAAAAACAACACTTAATACTGCAGAATGAAATGGCAAGGGCATTTCATAGAGACAGTATTCACTGAATTACTACATGTTAAAGCCACAATGGCTAAGTGTTAGTTATAAAGCAAAATGTAAACACAATGTGGGTATTGAAACCATTAATAGTGTAGTCAAGAGCGTACAATCGATGATTATCTTTGCACTTCAAATAAACACATATTACAATAGCAATAACCATGGAATGTAATTAACTGGCTACTTTTAGAGATATGAGGTATGAAAAGGAGGCAGTGCTGAAGCAGTTTCTTCTTCCTTCTCAAATTCATGATAAATACAGTGTGGCTACTGTGCTTTTTTTTGCCTGTATTTCCATTCAGATTAATTCAGTGCCTGAAAGTGGCTACAGCAGGCATAGGGTCAAGCAACAGTGAAAGACAGGATTAGATGCATTACCTTTGGAAAATGAAAGACACAGTAGCAGCAACCTACTGCCATTTTTATTTGGTGTGGGAAAGCGATTCCCAAAGTTTTCTGTCTCTTCATGCAGAAGAGAAACTGGGGGAGGAGACTGTGATGGAGGGCAGGGGTGGAAAGCACATCTGCTCTGCTGCCTCACCTGGCAGGCTGGGGGCTGCATCAAGACCCCTGGGCAACAGACTTAACAGTCACTGCCACTTGCAGACCACTGACAACCCGTGACCTGCAGAGTGCCTACATGAGGCAGATTACATGCAAGGAACCATTGGTTTTGAGTCCTGCACTTCAAAGGATAAATTTACTTCGAAGGAGAAGTAAATGGAGTTCCTCAGCAGATTCTCAGTTGCATCGATACCTATAGGTCCTAAGGAAAGCAAAACTGAGGGGAAAATGATGGAATAAATCCATCTCAAGCATGGAGTTTCCTTGGAAGCCCATCCACATGTGTTTGGTCCCTGCCCAAAAGCATAAAGTCTTACATCTTTATTAATGTCTTCATTCTACTCAATCTAATTCGGATTCTCTCATTACCCGTACAAATGCCTGATCTTTTGCAATCCTCTTAAGTTCTTGGCTCCTCTGATATCATATGGCAGTGAGTTCTATATGCTAATTATGAGATGCATGAACTTTCATTTGACCAGTTCTGTATTTCTTGCTTATCAAGTCATTCCAGATCCCCTCTTAAGTGTTCCTCTTCTTTTTAGAGTTTCTCACTTTGCACCTTTCCCAACTTTGAATTAAAAGCCCAACTCTCTCCTACAGTAAAGTCTTTCTTTGACTATCTCTAGGTTTCTTCTAACTTTACATTTCTTCATTAATTTCTTTTTTAAATAAAATATGACCAGAACACAAGATAGCATGAAAGATTTTTCTAGCCCATCAAATTTACTTTAGACTTTGTGAACATCCCAAAGCACATCTCAGAATGGTTTAAGCTGTCCAGCAGTGGATCCCCAGTGTTGAACCACAAGGGTTATCGTGCTCTCTCCCAAAGACAGGAATCCTAATTATACTGTGGCCACTAGTACCAAGAATAGATAGATGGATACCTTGAAGCAATTCACATATGACTGAGAGGTCTCCATTTGTGCCTTTTTGAAGAACTGATCTTCAGTGTAATCATCTGAATTGTCAAGAAACTGCTTCTTTGAACCTTGCCCTGTTGTCACATACAACCATTTTATAGATGGGTAAATACTACCTCTGATATTCCTCACAGCTGCACAGGCAGGGAACAGTTTTCATTGACACGAACCCTTCTTTACACTCAAGCAGTAGGTTGCTATCCATTCTACATTATATAATGTCAGGACAACAGCAAGCAACATTAGTGAGCACAAGAATCAGATCTTCAGCATCACTTAATCGAGCTGGTACCAAATAATATAAACCTACCATTATTTTTTGTGAATTTTCTTATGATTCAAAAATAACCCCACTCTAAAGGATTTACATAAAAGTTGGGATATTTCTACAACATTAAAAACCACAGGACTAGAAGACCAGCAGTTGCCTGTCAAGTTAGCATGCCTTTTCATTGAGAAATATTAGCTGGTTGGACCACAGAAAGCTATACCCCATCCTCATGGCTGGTCTGTTCTACATCATTTATAGCCAAGTACTGAAATACTCCAGCATTTGATCTATTCTGTCCAGTTAATAACTATGTACTACAATATTGACTTTGTATCAACAGTTTGAGTTGCACTTACTCTGGGAAAGTCAGTCCTCTTCCATCTCCAGGCACCTAGTTCACCTACTTTTGACTTTAAGTCTCTCATTGGTATACATACATTTTATTTTTGGCAGCATGCCTACTTTTAGTTAATTCCTTTGTCTGACATGTTGTTACTTCCCTCAAATATGCCTCTGCAACCCTTCTTCCTCCAGGTCACCTGTAATTTCTATCCTATCCTTCACTACTGGATACAGGGTTACCTTTGTAGTGCTGACATTCCTAGCAGATGTCTTTGTCTGACCCAAGTGCTCCTCACCACCTGTCGCCTTGCTTCCAGGTTTGGCTATAAATAATCCTCCCCTTGCTGGTTTGACTAGAAATAATCCCCTCCCCACCCTGTTGGTTTTGGGAGTCAGCTGGTTCTGATTTGGTTAAGGTGGAGCTTCCCTTTCCTCTACAGACTTAGGGTTACCTCTCTGCACTGTGTTACCCCCACAGAAATCCTACTGCTGCACAAAACCACAAGTACAATAGAAACATGTCAGCAGGTCCCTAAATCAAGCATTTTGCCTGCCCATCTACATTTTCATTCTAGCACCTCTCACATCTGCCTCCCAAAGTTGCCAGTACCAGCATGCACAAGAGGCACTGCATGATCAAGTCCATCTCTGCTTACCTTGCTTGCCACAAAAGGGCCAACACTGCTACCTCATGGGCAAGTCCCACAGGGCAGCCTCAGCCATGCCTCCCTGCACATACAGATGTGCTTGTGGAGGAGGGTGAGTCAAGGGCTGTGGTCCCCTCCAGCCTCTATCTGTTCCAGCTCATGTGGTAAACGTATGTGCCAAGGCCAGCATCTGGACATGAGGGCAGATGAATCCTTCATACAGAGGACCCCAGTGTCACCTTCCTGAGACTGCCTGAAGTGAGGTACGTTGAGGAAGTGTAAAGATAAGAAGCCCTGATCTTGGGAGCTCTGTAGACTGCAGGACTCTCCCAGCACAGGTGGCTTTGCAGCTTTGCAAAGTGTCTGAGGTGTCCAGAGATTGTCCCTCTGAAGCTCATGTACTTGGTGCTCGAGGTAACTGGTTTCTCTTCAGCACTCACCATGTAAGACCTGACATTTTCATACGTATTTTGCACGTTTCAGAAGCCAACAAGTGCACCAAACTCACCCCAGCAGTTTGGATGTGAGGGACACGGTGCCTGGTGCACATTTTGGGTTGGTTTGGGTTTTTTTAAAGATGAGAACTGCTTCAGTCAGACTAGAGTGGCTAGTGTAAAATTAGAGAGGGAATTGCAGAGCCAGCCCACATGCCAGCAGTCAGGATTTAAGAGGTTGTCTACTGAGAGTTCCTATAGGAGGAAGTGAGGGAAGGGAAAACAAACACTAAAAAAAATAAATTCATTTTAAAAAACTCAAACCATTTAGAAGTTAAATCCAACTGGAAGAGACACATCATTTTTCTTAATGGACTATCTTCCAAAGTTTTGGCACATCACTTCTTCAAGGAGGCTCCTTAACATTCCTCTTCTGAGAAAACAGCAGGGAGCTATACCAAGTAACAAATATATACCAAGTAACAAATGCTGTTCCTCAAGGTTTTGGCTCAAGGCTGCCCTACAGAGAATGGGGCAGAAAACAGGCAGCACCAGAGCTGGACTTGAGAAAATATTCTGTGGTAATGGCATCCTCAGGAAAAGCAATAATTGCAGCAGTAGCAACAGGCCACCTGCAGCAAGATAAGCGAGAATTGGAGAGAAAAATGCTGACTGACTTTCTCAAAGATGTTAAAAACTTGACTAGATTCAGGAAACAACTGATAGATTTGCTGGGGTGTGTCTTTTTCACATCTTCAGTAAAGATTTAGAGAAAAAGCAGAAATTGAGGAGTGACTGAAACTGCAAAAAAGCTGGTGAGAAAAAGCATAGTCAAGTCCTGAGAACATATAGATGTCTGTGTTCATTCCATGGCATTATGCCACTTCCCAGGCAGCAAAGACTTGTATTTAGTGACATGTACCCAGACAGAGGCATTCCTGCAACAGGGGTTAACTTGGAGAGAGCCAAAGTGGGCAGTGATGTCCCTACATGCAACTGGAGGGACAAACACTGTAGCTGGAGGAACTCTGTGTGACCTTAAAGGCTGCACATAGAACTCTTGCCTGCAAAACCCGTGAGAACTTTTCCTGCTATGATTATGAACTTTAGTAAGTTAGACTCTCACAGAGTTATATAACCCTGTGTGGTAGTTAATGAAGTGCTGGATGTAAGAAAAATAACTGTAATGTTATTTTGCCCCTGGTATGCTTTGCCTTATAAGGATTAAACCCAGAGCTAATTCACTTGTGTTTTGTGATCTCTATCATGCTGCAATAATAATACTTAGCACTTTATAGCACTTTTCATTTATAAAAAGTGCTTTACAAACATTATCTAATTATTAATCCTTACAACAGTCCTGTGATACAGGTATACAGGTCAATTTAATGTTCTGTTTTAATAAACTACTAGCACTTTAGTAAATTGAAAAGTATAAAACGCATTAAATTCACTTAAGAGAAACAAAATTTAGTGAACAAATTGCAATTCTCCCTACAATATTCTAGGTGGGCATAGAGCAAACTGTCAGTGATCACCACCTCTGAGGTCCACAGTCTCTATAGCAAATATTTCAGTTAAGTAGTTGAAAGACTCATTTTTTTTCAGATGATAACATGCATAATGTGAATGAAGAGGGACTCTGTCAGAGCAGCTGAGGTCCCTTGATCAAGACCACACTGTAATAAGTTCTGTGTGAGCAAAACATCGTATCCCCTACTCCACAATGTTTGGGATCTAGGTATAAAACAAGGGACAGGAGATGGGGAATGATGGGGGAAATCAGTACTACTCTGGAGTTCTCTCCACTGATACACTTCAGACTTCAGTTGTTTGTGATCAGCATCAGGGCAAGAGTTGGGCATTTGATAAACACATTGTACAGCTTAGTTATGTAATCCCCAGCTGAGTTTTCCACAAGGTCACCATTTCACACAGTGCATGGCATGGACTTGTCTGCAGGGTGAGTCAGTGCAGGGCAGGAGGCTGATGCCTGACGATAAGAAGGGCTGCCCCTTGCATTGCTGAGCCTCAGAATTATGTAATGAGCAAGGAATGCAGGAAGAAAGAAAGAAAAGACAACAGTCTCCTACTTAAGGTAGTTTAAAAGTTGCCCCAAAAAGCTTGGAGTCTACATCTACAAGGTTCTTAAAACCAAGCTTCTCACACGAGGTCATCTATCAATTGTGTGCTCCTCATGTGCTCTGTGCCCAACTGGAAACCTGGGGTCTGTGTTGCTCAACGTGCTGATCACCCACCAGTGCAGCTGGGGTTAAGGGGAGCTGTGCTTTCAGCTTACTACTCAATGCTAAATATTCTGAACAAGGTTAGAGCAGGATGTCTCAGACTGGGTTCCCAAATTAATAGGTACTTTCAACCTTGAATTACTGTGTCCCGGTCTCCATCTGTCAAATGAGGACAATAATTCCTCTTCATTTCATCAGGGTGATGTGAAAATAACTTCATTAATGGTTTGTGAAGCGTTGTAGTGTTGAATGCTATCTAGAAACCTAGGAGGAAATTAATAATTCTGTCTCTGGAGCAAGTTTTGAAAAGGATGCAATAAAAAGGGCCTGAAGGCAAACACTTAATAGAATAGAAAAAAAAATAAATACTGGATTTGAAATACCTGAACAAAACATTTGAACTGCTCTTTAAGTGAATGCTGCCCATGCTTTATCCAGTACATCTCACTCTGATTTTAAACTCTCAACTTGCAATCCCAATTTTTATTTGAAAACTACCAGGTTTCTAAAATTTCAGAGCTCTCCTTCTCTCCACAAATGCCATAGCATGGAATCCTATGAGGCTGTAGCTCAGTAGCATGACTGGCAATATTTAGAGTCACTGTACAAACCTCTATTGCTGCAGCTCATGGAATAAAGCAACAGCAGCATTTTTCTCAACAGGACCCAGTACTTCAAGGAAAGATCATATTTTGACAGCAGATTTTTATGACATTTTGAAATAACAAAAGAAAGACACAATCCTAGGGAGGGGCAGGTGGGGTGCAGTGTGGAGAGGGAATTTTTATACAGAACAATATGAATACACTTGCTTTCCAGAAACAGCCAAACCATTTTCATCATAGTCATTCCAAATGTTTTGCCCCAGGAGGAAGTCCAACATGGAAAACATCAACCCAAACAGTTAAAGTCTGCGAAGATTAAAAATACATTTTAAAAGTCTTGTTTACAGTAGTTTATAAGTGAGAATTTTCAGGCAATCTTGATGGCAGTCAACATTCTCTGCCCTACCTAGAATACATGCACACACACTGTTCTACACAGTGTTTTGCTTGCTGTGCAACTTCTAATTCTCTCCTAGCACGTCCTCTTCAGCGCTGAGGGGGTTTTGCTATTTATTTATTTTTATTATACCCCCCCTAGCTGTTTCTTATGTGGAGAGAACAGTATTCCTTAGCTTCCCTTAAATAATATACAGATGACTAATCACTGTGGCACCCAGGAAAGATATGTCAGGTAAAGTAAACATTCTGAAAAGAATGAACCCTTGAGCTATCCCTGCCGAATACTCTTACCTGGAACTGTCACAATGATTATGGTGCCATCAAAGAAGGAGCCTTTGATGACTGAGGAGTTATCTGAATTAGCAAACTGCTTGGTGAGTAGAAAAGGCCTACTGCCAGTTAATTTAAAGCAGTGGCATTTAATAGAAATGATAGAACCAGAGGGATGCTTTTCCTGACTCTAACACTGAGGCTCCTCAAATATGTTTTTAAAAATGTGAGTGAGAAAAATTCCTATTGCCGGCTCTAGCACCACTTATCCAATGTGCTTAAATAGTGCAAATGGAATGGCTGCTTCTTGGCTGGACACTGTTGTACTGGTATGGTTTAGACAGGGCTGAAGCTAAAACTAGAACTGCAACTCCCCCAGTACCACTGTATTAAAAAGGACAGACAGGGCTTCACACCCCTTCTGAATCTAGACTTTATAAAAAACAAGGGTGCAGAACAGTGTTTCTCAGGAAAAAAACTAATTCCTGAACATTATGATGGTGTTCTCAACATAAAAGAGGACTCAACCTCTCTTAGGTGTGCTGTGGCACAAATGACTTTGGTCTTCTAAGTTTTTTAGAACTGTTCTTGAGTGCATATCAAGTCAAACTTTTAAAACCTTCTTCTTAATCTAATGTTGGCCACTCAGTCTGCAAAACAATTTTACCCTCTTTCTAAGTAATGCCTGCAATATCTTCTTCACACTTCCATTTTTTGGTCTTAGCTGAGAGTATCCTTACTTTATGTGCTTCATCCATATTTTGATGCCCAGTCCAGTCACCTGTGTAGCAGCTCTGATGCCCTGAAACCTGCCACACAAAGTCACCTGAGGATCTAAAGAGGATACTGTCTGGATTAATGGAAGTCAGAAGCCATCACATTCATCTGACATAGCTGGCTTGTAATCTGTGATGGTATCTGAGACTAAAACACCCCATCTCCCCCAGACTCCTCACACTGGAGGGGCTCACACTCTGTGTGCAGCCCAGAGGAAGAGCAGACAGCCCAGGGGCAGGCTGAGGGACAGCAAAGGCACACAGATCTCACCCTGAGAAACAGTCTCCCACCCCAAACCTCATCTGCCAAAACTGAACTCCATCCCATCACCAACAGATCACTGTTAAAGAACAGATGATCCCCAAGCAGAATATGTGGGATGGCAGAGAGTCCACTTACATGGTTACAAAACCAAAACCACAGTGCTGAGCATCTTCACAACTCGTCCACAATACTACAGTACAATACTAATACAACACCTCAGACAAGACATAACTATTACCCAGCAGTAGGTTTAGAACTCCTAGCAACTTAAAATAGACAGCTTCCTTCTCCTCTTGCCACAATTCCTGACAATAGTTCTTCAACCACAGTGGCCTCCTACTTATCAGGCAGCTGATATTTCCCTCTTCCAGATGTATTCCCATATACTTTGTGCTATAGACAGTAACGCTTTGTTTGGCCCTCAAAGGCATCTGGAATCTAGACCTGTGGAACACAGCTGGGAGTTGCATATGCAGAAATGCCTGTGCTGGAGCTGAAAAGAGCAAAGCCACTTCAAAGGAGCAATGGAGAGAGTCAGAAATTGATCAGACAAGAAGGATGATGTGAGGAAAGGGAAAAGATAATGGGAGCCGTGGTTTGCATGTGACACTCAAGAGAGGATTAATATACAGAATTATAAGCAGCTAGAAACACCATCCTCCCAGGTGGGCTGCATCTGACCGACGTTAGTAGAAGCTCCTTGGAGCACAGGGTCCAGCATGAATTTTTAGGAGTTTATTTTGATGGTAAAATAGTCCTAATCTGACAATGTGCTATTGGCAAGAACTGGTGAGAGTTCATCTCAAGCCATATTTCTCTACCAACTCATTTATGTTGTTTCATATAAACACAAACTTCTGATATGATCAGCTACTTATTTCTTCACAGACACACCTCTGAAATAGAATATTCAGTAATTTACTTCAGAAAAATAGCAACTATTACACAATAAACAGAAAGGCAGGTTCTTTCCTTTACTTTTCAAGTATTTAATCTCATTACTCCTAATTTGAAGGGACATCTGCTTTAAAATAAGAGAATAAATACACCCCTTATTTATTCTGAAGGCAGGGGAAGAGAACATCTTTTATACTTCTCTATGGCAGGAGACAGCTGACTGGAGAAGGTAAAGGTGTACATGTTCACAGAAGAGAGAAGGGAATTCACACACAAAACTGTAGCTGAGGAAACAACAGGCTGAACCCTATCTGGCATATCAGGATGACTTATGGACCTTGAAGCTTGTGTTTCAATTAAGAGATTCAAGAGAGAGCCAATATAGAAAAAAATAGTTATTTCTCTAATATGTTTTTATGCCTTGGAAGTGGTCTGTCAGCATTAGAATGACTTACAGCTGTATGCTACAGTCTCCAACTCTGCATCTGTCATTTTGCTAGTACTTCCAGACTACTACCTAGACCTTGCTTCCTGATCTGCAGATTATCAATTTCACATCAATAAATTCAATACTTTCTTTAAAAAAAAACTGAATATAATCATTGTGTGACTTACCTGTGCTGGAAATTCTCTGTGTGTCAGATAACCTCCCATTTGAGAACACTAGGAAAAAAACCACAAACAACAAAACAGATAGTTAGTAATTCAGCTGATTTAAAGAGTATCTTGTCCAGCCAAGTATACATAAAACCTCCCAGTATCATCCTCCTGGCATTAAGGAATAGCAAGGCCAGATTTGTAGTGAAAAGTTAAAGTATTATCATCCTGAAATCTGGTTTATAGATGGTAATTGGCACCTTTCTTGCATTTACAGTTTTCATATTATACAAACACTTATATACTGTGAGTCAATGAGGTATACAATGATAAGCTTCAAATACATTAAGGACAATCAGCATAAACTAGACCTGTGGACCCCTGGGCCTCTCTGAGCCTTTAGAAACAATCAAGGTTTAGCCATTGCCTCAAGGGAAATACACACAGCTTCTGTGAGATAATGCACTCAAAGTGTCATGAGTCCTCCCATGACCTGCAAAGATGCCTGTCCTTCAGAAGCCAGCTTTGGAGAATATGATTTTCAATTCCAAATTTACCTTACAGATCCCAAATGTGCCCACACTGCAGACTTTGAAATACAAACCTGAATTCTTACACAAAAGTGTAAGAATTTTTTTACCCCTGTTCAATCAACTTTAGATGATGTTCAACAAAATGCTAAAAATCATGCCCAAGGGACTACTACAGACAGGATTCTGTTTCCTGAAAATTCCAAAGCTCTGCAGGACAGAGAAGGTTCACCAAATCAAAGGCAACTGCAGCCAGTCTCAAACACAGTCTGAAGTAGCCTGCAACTACTGAGAGACAGAGTGCCAGGTGCTTCTGCAAGGTGCACAAGTGAAAGGATGAGAGATAATGTACACTGAGTTCTAACACTGAATACTGCAATTAAATATTGTTAAACAAATAAAGAAAAAAAGTCACCATTAGCATAGTAAAACACTAACAGGTAGGCCAGAGAGACTGTCCAATCCCTGCCCCTGGAGATCCTCAAAAGTTGACAAGGCCAGGCCTAAGAAACTTGATCCAAATGGACCTTGCTTTGAGCTGGTGCTCATGACAGTGCCTCAGTTCCTGCTGACTCACTTGAGGGCTTGTAGCCTTTGACCAACTCCACGGTGGGGTGCAGCAAGCTACTTCCAGTGGTCAGGACAGACTGAAATTTCCCTTCCCGTGAAACAAGGGCAATTTTTATCCTGGAAAAACCTTTATTTTCTATTTTGTGTATCAGAATAAGCAGTCCGAGAACAGCAGTGAGTAGATCAAATAGTTGAGTAAGTTTTCTACAAAGACTACATTTCTTAGCAGGCAAATACACCCAGCATAACTGCATCTTCCAGCTGTGAAACACTGAGAAAGACTGTGCAACAAGCACATCACATGCTATTTCATACATATATTACACTACTTACTGTAGTGGCTTCCTTAAAACCCTGCAAAAGGTGAGATGTGGCACACAGTAGGGACAAAACTAAAATACCCTGCTGTGCTTATGTGGTTTCCAAACAAAACCCCTCAGAGGATAAGGCTCAAAAGAAGGGGGGAGGTGTTTTAAGTTCATAGTAAGTGGGGCTCCATTACAGAAATGCTGGAAATATCACATCATCTCAGATTATCAATCAGTTATCAATATCTGAGCATTCCTGACAGATTGCCATAGAGGTGGCTTAGATTAATTATTAATTTTATGTTAGAAAGGGAAAGATCAGCTGATATTTCTCCAGACAATCTGAGAGCAGCCTTGTGAAACACTTGCTGTTACTCAAGAAGAAAATGAGCACAACTGAAGAAGAAGTGTAACGCTGAGGCACCTGCTGTTCTCAGAAAGTGACTTCAAGACCTGTGGTCTCCAAGGCTGAAATAAGAGCCAATTAGGATTTAGTCTCTGAAATCAGAGGACTAGGTCCCAGTAGTAGGAATCTAGTCAACATAGTAACTCTGAAGAGAACATATTGTCTTAGGTGAGTTGTTGCTTCTACAGGAAACTCCAGAGACTGCTAAGCACAGAAATCAAACCAAAATTATCAGGATAGAGGGAACTTAATAGCAAACTGAAATTTCCTAGAAAGTTTTGAATACAAAATTACACTGAATAAAAAACTAGGGTGGATGACAGGAGAGGTGACACAGGAATGAAATGAAACCACTTAAGGTTTATGAAGCATCTGACTTTCTCACTGTTCATTTCTTCTGTTACCTGACCTTCATCAGAAACCCAAACTATCCATATTTAAAAGTAACCCCTTCAGAGTATCCTCACTTTAAATAAGGGGTTTGGGGGGTTTTGATTGTTGGGGTTTTTTTTCCAGTTGTTCCTCCTGTGAACTACCAACGTACCAGAAGAACTGTGCCAGTCTCAGTCTTCAGTATCTCTCCTTCCCTCCTCTCTAATGAGTCTTATCTAAATCTTTCTGACTGGAACTGTAGGTAGAATGTAGGCATCATGGGGAACATTTTTCCCTTACATCTTAGAATCCTATAATTTAGAATATGAAATTTAAACCAACATAAATTAGTTATTCGATCTCTATATTCCAATTTAATGAACTAGAGGCTTCATTGCTTTATTGTTTTGTGCCACTGGACCAATCGTTTGGTTTACAGATGGAATGTACTTCTTTGTTAATAAATAAATGCATAAAGAAATAAAGGTATCCTCAGTGCAATTATGCTGATGTCCCTCAGGAACCAGAATGCAATTATTTAAAATAATATTTTCTTAGATTGCTCTCAAGAAAATATGGAAAGAAATATGAAATTTGTGTCCTTTTAGCTTAAGCTCATTTTAAGAGCAGCAACAGTGATGCAGTTAGTCCCCAGTGGCAAATGAGAAGCACTTAGCCAGAAAATTGTTATTGGATTACAGTTCTGGCTTCATAAAACGTGGCTAAAGATCATTTTAGACATCTATGGAATGACCCATTGTCAAAACTGGTACGACAAACAAGTGACAAAGTTATTCTATTTGGCCATTTTGAGGATTTTTCAGACCACAAAGGTAACTTGGGGCTGTATCAGCCTACACAGTTTTGACTCAATTATAAAAATAACTCACAATAAGAAGAACTCTAGCATAAATAATTGAATCTCTCCGGAGGAAAAGCAAAATCCCCACAAACATGTGCATATACTTCCAAGTGTTCCTGACGTATAAGGAATTGTGAAGCGATAGGGTGATCAGAAGTCAATTCTGATACTGAGAAGTACCTTTCAAACTAACTGGTCTTCTCTATTAAAATAAACAAGATGAAAAGGGCACCAAAGGACATTGCATGATTCTGAGCGATGCGCAAACTGAAACCACTTGGATACCACTAAAGTTCATACGATTCTTTTCACTTCACTTTGCAGTCTTTTTCAAACAGATGATTTCCTGGCTGAGAATCCTGCCTGCCGTATTTTAATCTGCTGTTAAAAAAGAATAACTAATGTCAACATATACCAGATGCACATGTGCATACTTAAATAAATGCAAACAAGAAATAAAATCCTTCACCTTTGCATTTGAGGTCACCTGTGACCACTGGCAACGCAGTAAAAATGAGGACCTTAATCAAAAACCTAATATAGGATTTCATTTCTTCGTGTAAGGTCTTCATCGTATTTCTTCTCTGCCCATTACATGGTATGTCTTTGCTCGTATAATTACATAATTAACATCTTCAGCACCTATTTAATCCCTTGTTAATTTTGCTAAATATAAATTCTGACATGCTCAAGGAAACAAATTTGGCAAGGGAAGAAGCATAACCAATTTAAAGGAAAAAACCAATCTATTTACATCCTGGTAATCAGCATATATCACTGAGCATTACTGGAGGTTTGAAATCCACAGGATGGCCCTCTGACTAGAAGAGTCTGTGCACGAACAGCTTTTGCTGGGATGACAGAAATTGCCCAAAAGAGTTGGTACAAGGAGGACTTGGGTTTGTTTGTCAGTAATCAATCATGCCATTTATAGCACCAAAGGGCAGTAGTGGCAGCTGGTAACCACCCTGCTCTAACAACACTCTTGGTTCCCCAAACTGTTTTTCTGAAAATCAAAAGGATTGGCAATGGGGAGGTGGGGTGGGAGGGAGAGGGAGATAAACTTGGCAGTTAAAGGCCCATAAGATTTTTGCAGCTTACCCTACAGGCCAAAGCCACATTATTTATCTGGCAGCACTGCATGACTACGATCGTAATTCAAGCGAAGATGGGAGTTTGAAGTTTCAGGGACTAGCAGAGGGTTCCTCCCTCACACCTCCGCCATGAAAGAAGAGAGGAAAGTAGCAGAAAGTCTACAGCAAACAAAGAAGTTTCTAGTTCCAACTGGGAAGTTCCCAAAGTTTTAATCGATCCACCCTTGGTGAGCAAATTGACAGTTTTATTTCTTCTTCCACTATGTCCAAAAAGTAATTCTGTTCATCCTTGTGAAAAGAGAAAATTTCAGATGGGTTCCATTTAGCAGGGTCACAGGGACCAGATCTGTATTCATCCTAACATATGGATCCTCACATTTAAGGTCAGATTTTCAAACTCTCCCTCCCAACAACCATTACTTGAACGATACCACTAGGTCCTGAAAGATGGTGTTACTAAACCAAAGGAAGAGGATCACTAACTGCTGTTTGCAACACAAACATACTTTCAAACTTCCTGCTTCCATACAGAAGGATACTGTTTCTCTGTACAGATGCTTAATGTCATTTGATACAACAGCTAGGGAAGGAACCAGTCTGTTTTCAAAAATCCTTCTCATTAAGAGTCAGTATTGAACTTGTTTCACTGCATTCACTGGAAAGTATAACCCTAAACTATACCAAAGTCCATCCCCGGGCATACTGAGCTGACTGCTTATCCCCTGAATTCTGTTTAATTATCCAAAAAAGTACAAAAAAGTGGAACAGTGCAGTTTGAACACCCTGATGCTGTCTCAGCAATTTATGCTCCGAGCACATGCTATTTCAACAGCCAGTGATCACTGGAGTTAAAGTGCACGCAACCAGCTGAATAGGATGCAATTCTTATTCTTATGATGAATATCAGGGTCAGAGGTGAGTGCCAGATAACACACAGCAGATGTGGAGGGAGTAGAAGGAATTCTGTTTACTTTGGGTGACCACCTACATTTCAAGGGGGGCACGGGGGGAAGCTAAAACTGCAAGATAAAGACTGTTTGAGGGACTGCATTGTACAATATTTTGCAGGCCAAAGCAACATACTTGTATCTTAGCATGAACTATTGTTGAAATATAAGATGTGGTCCAGCCCAAATTAACCACTCATGGAATGTGACTCTTCACAAATAAAAAATAAGAGAAATATTTTAAAAATATACCTCATACCCTGTGACAACTTCAGTTGATATTGAAAAGTTGTTTTGGTTTTTTTTTGTGTTGCCTGTATTTCTTTCTATTTCAGGTTGGGGTTTTTTTCAGGTACTAGCAGCAAAGCACCCTTACCAAATGGAAATGGAGACTCTGATCTGAGCCTGAAGGAAGTCCTAGAGAGCCACGGAAAAGACTCTTTGAGAGCTGTGACAGCACATTTACAGTCACAAAAGGGGGACACAAAAGTACTGCAGTCATTGCTAGCTGCTTGGGGGAGATCCTCAGCCCTCTAGTCCACACTGTGCTGAAGGGACACAAAGCTGCTCCAAGGAGACAGTGGGTGATTCTTCCAGAGATGATGCATGGGGCAGGAGATTTCCAGGAACTCCTCAAGGCAGTAAGACTGTTAGCAACCATTTAGCTGCTCAGCTTTTCACAGCCCATGGTAAAGGATGAGGAAGTTTTCTTCTCAGTACCATCAGCTCCTAACTCCCAAGCAGCAAGGAGGCAAGGCTTTTTGACTACTCTACTTTTGTCTCTCAGCTACTGTGAGAGACAGGTGAGAAGACTGATCCCTTCAGGTATACCAATGAGCTTACTGTATTAAGAATGAACTTTGTTTCCCCCGCTCCCTCTTCCCTCCCAAAGACATGATGAAAATCATTAAGCATCTTGATGTTTTCCATATGGATGTTTCTACAAGTTATCAGGTCAAAGTGGAGCAGTTAGGAGAACTTAAGAGCATCAGAAAGGAGAAGGGGGAAGGGAAAGCAGCTCCCCTTTAAAAGAAAAAAAAACAACCAACCACCAAAGAACACTCCCAAACCAAACTATCCCAGGACAAGTTACATTTCTTAACATGCTACAGACACCCACTTTCCAGACTCCTGGAATGAAATGCCTTTGCTAAGATTGCCACAACAGAGCCTCAGCAAATGGATGGAAAAGTTTTGTTGAAAATTTTCCCCCAACACATTTCCACATATTTTTTAAAACAGGTCTAGTACTTACACCCACATAATATGATCCAGTTAGTGCTCAAAACAGAATTAATGGGAGCATCATTACAATTTTCAACTAGTCTTTATAGAAAAATCTAATAGAGGCTAATGCGTGGAAGAACAGATCTTAGGAAAGAGCTGTGAGGAGGCAAAGTCAGTCCAAGCAAGGAAAAAGAAACCAAAATAATCCCACCAGATAGATGTCCACAGTTAGTCCACTAACTTTCTAAATGACTTGTTCCATTTATTCCTCTGTAAGCTTTGCTCTACATGTTGAGGGTTACGGGTGGAGGATGCAGCAAGGAAGTAAGTTTGGCAAATGATCTCTGAACCAGCCTGGACTCTTTGAAGATGGAGTTGTAGCACATTTTTAAAGATATACACTGCCTCATTTAGGTGATGGATTGAAGTGGAGGATAGAGGACAATTTAAGTAGAAAATCCAATAGTTTTCGGTTCTAAGCCTTCTAGGCAATGTACATCTTTCCTCAGGTAACATTAAAGATGATTAGAAAAGATTCTGATTCTTTAAAGCTGAAATGTATTTGCAGCATAAAGCAGTCATTCTTTTTCAAAATCAAAACAGTCTGCAGAAACAGCTCTGATATTGCTGGAGTTTGGCTGAAACAAACGAGTGAAAGAATAGTAATTTCTCAGAAAGTGGAAGGGAATGTATCTCCCCCACCCCCCGCCGTTAACTTTTGGTCTGCTGCCACACTTCCATTTTGGCAACCAAAGGAATGCTGTGGGCACCACATACAGGCTCGTGTGGCAGCCTGAGGGTTAAAGCAGACATTCCTCATCTTTGACAGATGGTTAATTCATGGTCATTACTACTAAATTCAATTGCTCAATAATTTAGATATGACAAACATGTGTGTAGCAATATATGCCAGGGCACCCTTCTAGGAATCCCAAAATGCAATATCCCCTCCATGCTTTCACCATACATCCTCATGCTGAGTGTGACAGATTGAAACAAATGGAGGCTTTCTAGGCACTGCAACTCCCTCGCACCACTCTCCTTACATTAGAGTGGTTCTAGAGAGTTACTGTGCCCAGACCTAGGAAGAGATGAACTGCCCACTATTTTTGTCAGTAAGTGTAATGCAAGCCCGATTTTAATTGAGTTTGTTTGTTTCTTTTGTGTTTTGTGGTGGTTTATTTGTTTGGTTTTGGTTTTGTTTGTTTGTTTCTGAGGCCCAACTTTCCCAGTTGTGTTGCTGCAACTGTCAGCACTCGAGCAATCATAAAGAACTGATTTGCAGACAAGGTCACAGTTGGAATGGCACTGAGTGCTTGTAGGTCTATTTAAAGGTTGTCTGGAATGGCTTTAAAGTAGACTGTATCTGACTAAACGTTTATATCAATGATGAGGTGCACATCCACTTCTACCACACAAATAAAGGCACAAAGTGACAAACTGCTCTTCTCGCTCCATTACCATCCCCCAAGCCAACCCATTTTCTCATGTGGTGACAGGCATAAAGATCTTTCTGCAAATGTTTCTTCAATAATAATAAAAAATATATTTCCCTTCCCTTCTTTCAGTCGACACAGGAAACTGAACTTCTCCCCTTCTCTGTTCCCACTGATATTTCCAAATTGGCTGGCACAAGAAAGCACCTCAAAACACCTCCACAGCTCACTGACTGAAGTTGAAAGTCTTCCACTGACTTCAAAGACACTTGGAACAGGCCCAAAGTCAGCATCCTAACATGCTAGTGCAGACTACCCAGCCACAGCACTGGCTGGAATCCATGTCATTTATATGCTATTGCTAAAGTAGTGCAGGAACCTTCCACAATCTCAGGTCTCTGAGAGCTTCTGCTGTTTTCTCCTTGTTAGTTTGCAGAACACTTAGTGAGGTTCCACTAATTCCTGTCCTGCTATGGGTGAATTCACAGGTTACTCATCTGAACCACAAGATCCAAGCATCACAAACCAGCTTTGCCTTCAACATCTTACGTGGATAAGTTTTCTGTTCCTTTCCTGTCCAGGAATTTCACTGTTTTCACACCTTTACAAAGCCCTGAGATGTCCTATCTTTAGTTTGAATATTAACCTCCTAGAGCAGAGACCTTGCCTTTGTTCATTAGTAATTCACTTGGTACACTACTGGCACTATGTAATATGAAAGAATAAATCACAACAGTAGTGAGTGGGAAAGGCCTCTGTGCTGTTTTTCCACCGTGGCCATTAATGGTTCTCAAGTGCTTGCAAGACAAAAGACTCCAGGCAACTGTGTGAAACCTAAGCCTTACCTTAAATTTGCAAAGTACCTCGGCCACAGAGGGAACTGAATCTACCCTCTGTATGCTCAAGGCAAGTGAATCCATTAAACCAGTTCAGATAAAATATTCACAGTATCAGTTTCAAAGACCTGCATTAACATCTGAATCAACATCATCCTGCCTGTGTGGCTTTCACACCATCCTAAACTACAACTGCTTCAACTCACAGTCACAGCACCCAAGACTTGCTAAACTCCCTCAGCTCCTGAAGTTAAGGAGACTTAAAGAATGAGACACCTCATGGGTCTTTCTCAACATCTCAACAACCTCCTCTTTGGCAAGCAACTGCTCTGACATCTGGTGGTGTTAAATTGTCTCTCTGCTCCTTGTGATCTAATAGAGCTTGCAAACAATGCTTGTAAGAAGCTTGCAGAACTAAAGTAAAACTACTGAAAGAGCATCATAACCACACTGGTATGGTGCCATGTGGGGCTTTACATATCACTGAAGGTAAGAAAAGCTGGAGGAGAAAACTCCATGCAGCTTCCCCTCATGTTTTGCATCCAGGTAAACAGATGCTTCTGGTGAGAAATCAAATTTTTTAAGTCACAGAAGTGCAGCAGAACATCAGAGCTCATCTCTTCTCAACAGATAAAGCATTCTTTTGTCTCTAATTAAAAAGATTAATAAAGTAGGAGAACACATCAGGTTTGCATCAATCATTGCCCATGTGGTTCTTATTATTGTAATTAAAAGTTATCTCCTCAAAATTGTTGGATGAAAATGCCATGATCTGCAATTGAAAACACATTGGAGGGAGTTATCCAACTTATCTGACTGTTTTAAGGCAGTCAAATTCAAGAACAGTGTGGAGGTATTGTATTCAAAAGTCTTTAAAAGCAATCTGCCAGTAAAAGCGTCCTATGAACCCCCTGTTCAAGAATGTGAACACTGCTAGGGCTTTTCTTAAAAAAAAAACCTAAAAAATTAATAATGATAGTCAAAGTAGTAACAGTAAGAATGATTCTTTTAAATAAAGAAGCTATTTCAAATTCTGCCACTAAAATTCAAGGGTTTGAGAGTTCTTGAGGTCCCTGTTCAGTTTCCATGGGACTGAAGCATTTAAATGTTTACATTTTCACACTGAATGGGCCAAATTTCAAATGATCCAAACAACCCTGGCTGTATCAATCCATATTACACAGCAAGTGATGTGCAATTCTGACATCCAAGCTTTCACAATATATGGGATTTTGGAAATGGGTGAGCTAAATAGAGAATTTTTTGCACATGCAGGACTGTAAGACTTACAAATCCATGAAACAGAGATGTACAGCAAATAGAATTTGTAAAGAATTAGTGTCCCTTTCCTTCAGACATTAGTGGACAACAATTTTAACAAGAAGCTAATTACATCAAAGCTAGTGGCATGCTTAAACCCAACCCTTTTAAAGCTTTCTTTGTGTAAAGTAACTTAGAAGTTTCTTTCCCCACTCTCTTCCTCTTCTTTCTCTTATATTTTGGCATAGGATACAGTGACTTTATGGAGTTCTGTTCAAAACTCTTCAGGGTGTAAAACCACTCACTGGCTTTTGAGAAAGTTTTCCTGGATGTTATTAAAGAAGGAGAGAATTTTAATGGTCAGAAAGGTATCTCCTGTAACATAAGGAAAAAACCTTTTATTGAACACATCACAGGAAAACACCACAGGATATTAAAGGAGGACTTGTTTGCATTCTATTGTGAAAGAGTAAAGAACATTTTCCTGCCATCTTTATTTACATTTGAACTCTGCTACCAATTTGCTTCTGTAGCTTCTGAAAACCAGTGGTCTTTTGCATCTTCTTTCTGGTTCCCAACTGACAGCTAGACCTGTGGGCAGTGGATTTACATGACAGTGCATTTACATGACAAGTGATGAAGTCAGTCCCCAGTGGCTATTTAGAAAACTAAACCAATTTGTCCTGCAATCCTCAGCTATAAAACCTAACATTTTTTTTAATTTTAATTTTTGATCAGATGGAATGTATCCAACTCTCAGTGAAAACAAACAAACAAGCAAACAAAAACAACAAGGAAAATGAAGCAAGAGAAATGCAGAATTCTTAAATGAAACTAAGGGAGGAAAGTGGCATAAGCTATTCACCATGGCCCTCTAAAATTCCCTACAGAAAAATTACCCTGCATCAAAGAAAATGTGGAGAAAACAGAAACAGTGATGCTGAATATGACAAAAATCTTGTTTGTGTTTAATACATAGGAGAAATTGTTCAAGGACAGTTAAATGTGACCCATTTAATATACCAAGGTCTCCAATACCTATGGTACTGTGCTGAGTAAGTGCTGATCATGCAAATTAAGGCTGCCTGGGGATACACAGTGCTTTTCTGTTGCAGTTTGAATTTTCCAAGTTCTCAAAAAACTTTTAGAGATGTGGATACACATTGCAGGGTCACTAGGGCTACTTCCATTTCTTTAGTTGTTGGCTCATTTCAAAAATTCATCTGTCTGACATTCTTGAGTCTTCTGACACTCACATCTACAGTCAGGAATGTAAAAATTTAACTATTGCTGCTAGCTGTGTGATTTAAAGTACAGAGGGGCTAGTCAATTTGAAAAGGTGTCCCAAGACTAATATTTAACTTTCCCCAGGAAAGAGGAATAAAAATGTAGTGGTCATTGTGACTCTAATAAACTCCACAGCTCGTCAGAGTGAAGGAGACATCAAAGATAATGCAGATTATGCCCTCAGCATACACTGTGTTCAAGACCTGATAGATTCTGGATTCCCTTACATTTATTGGCTTAGAGTCTTACCCAGTTTGCAATAGGCTTACAAATCCCACTAGCTATAATTTGGGTTCATTATGTCTGAGCAAATGCAAGGAAATCCAAACAACACATAACCTCTGAAACTGGCATCAAACACCCAATCAAAACTTTACAAGTTAGGTAAATATCAGTGTATGAAATGAAAGGGATAAGGAAAATATACAAGAAGTTAGGAACAGCAACAGTCATTTATTAAGGGTACAATGTGCCCACTGTTTGAATATAAAAGCACTCAAGGGCTGACAATCCTTTTTTATAATTCTACTATGATTATATAGATTCTAACCTATAGGGAAATTAGGCTCTAAAACAAGTCACCCTAACCCCATCCCCCAAACAGCTCTCTAAAAGATTAAACTGTGCCTCTTCCTATGGCTATTTTTAGTAATGGCATCAGTAATTAAACATTCTATGGTCTGGGGCCCCAAAGAAAACATCTCTCTGGGTTCTGGATGTGTTCCATGTTATCTTGAAACGATCTTAAAAAACATATGCAGCTAGTGTGGTGATCCCCAGCAGATCTGCAGGGACCCATTAGGATCACCCAGGGAAGAGCAGGGTTGTGACAATGCAAGCAATTTAGCATTACTCACTGGAGCTGAGGCATGACACAGTGTGAAGCTGCTATTGTTCTCCTTGGTTTCTCTCAAGACACTTAAGTTTAAATCTACTCACAGCCTAATTCATAGCTGAAATCTAAACCAGAGCCTGCAGCCTCTCAAGGGAAAGTCCCAAGTGCCTGGTAACAACCTGCTCCCAGGAGAAGGTGCTTTGAATCCCTGTTCTCACAGATTCTCCATGAAAAGAGGGATAATTAATGAGAGAGTCCCATGTACCTCTGCTCCATTTTGTAGGTCTGTAGTGTCAACTAGGTCACAGGAAATGGGTTAAAAAGAGAAGCCAGTCCAACCCCAGTAAAAGTGGTCTCTATTAACTCAGATTTCAGTGCCTGGAGGTTCATGGCAATGCCATCTCCCAGTGAGCAGTACAGGCAGGGGCACGCACACAGACTGCAGCCAGCATTTATTTCACCACTGGAGAGACACAGGACTTGTGTGCAGCAAGACACACACAGACCAGTGACCTCCACTCAGCTCCTTCTGGGAACTCTAAACACAAGACTATTATTTGTTCATCTTCATCAAGCCTCTTTTTAACTCATTTCCTTTACCAACACCCGGTATCAAACAGTTAATTCTGCAAAGAGCAAATTAAACGGTTTCAGTACTTAAGTGTAAGTGAGGTGGTTTTTAAAGTGAATCAAATCTGATCCAGATTTTCTTTTTTTGTGTGTGTCATTTTGGCTGCCACGCTGTAAAATCAATTATCTACAGAATCCTAGCTTACATTAAGAGTCAGTGGAGTAACAACTGTGGTCACTCTCGCTATGCAGTCAGCACCTCAGCAAGTTCTCTTGATCTTTTAATGTTTTCTCCCCTTTCCTTTCATTCTTGCTATGGACAAGTTCAAAACCTGGACAATTAATGGAGAAAAATATACAATGCATCCACTAGCTACACTCAGTAAGCAAACAGATGTAGATAGGTTGTTTAGCTCCCTATCCAGAAATACTTGGAAGGTGGTGTTGAAACTTCCATGGTATTTTTAGAGACACGTCATCTCACCTCCAGAACCATCAGTGCATTTTATTGTACATATGTCAAGTAAAAGATTAACAGGGGAAAGAAGCTGGGGTTTTTTCCACCCAAAGATGACTATGAAATATAAAAATAAAGATTGCTAGAAGCTATTTGATGACATATCTCTTTTGAACTGTTTGTGCAACTGAAAAAAAATAGATTCTCCTATATTATCTTGTGTTTACCAAAATACAAGCTGCCATAATGGAAAAGCACATGGATGCCTGCTTCTGTATCTCACTTGAGTTTCTTCTCCTTCCAGAAACAAATCTACTTATAAAATAATTGTTGCAAAACACTTTCAAATGACTGTCTGTCAGGAAAACAACCTCAGCTCTAAACTCCAAATCACTGGCACAGTCGATGAGTGCAGTGGAGTTCAGTCTGGGCACTAGAACAGCTACCACTATGAGGCATAACACTGTCTTGCAAAAATGTCATTCCATTAGTTACCAAGTGAAAAAGGAATGTGGGTGCTTGAGGACACTTACTGTGTACTACTTGTGTGTGTGTGTGTATGTATCTAGTACTTATGTGCAAGTACACACATGTATTGACATAGAAGTTACTCTACTGCTTAAGTCACTAAGGTGGTCCCTGCTAGTGATATTCCCTTTGTGTATTTGTAAAAATGGTCCAAGATACAAACAGTTCAGAGTAACAAAATAAAAAGTGGAAAAAAAAGATCAACCACACTTAGAGACAGTACACTTTAAACCCCACTTATTAGTATTAACAGTTATGGTGTGACAACGATGGAAATTTGACCTTGGCTGGTGAGTGTTTTTAAGCCACAGAGACAAGGTGTGTTTCCTATAGACATTATAAAATCTGCACCGTGGAAGCATTTATGGGGTACAACTTTCAGAGTGCACAGTAAGGTTTTATAGCTATCTCAGACCTAGTGAGCTAAATCCCAAGCTACCCAAATCAACACAATTCCACTTACTCTGGTAGCACTACCCCAGCTTACATCACTCAAGGATCTAGCCCCGATAGTGTTATGGGACTCCTGTGGCCTCAGCTTTCACACAACAATCTGATACTATATAACATGATTTGACAAACCTGAGAAATGTGAAATTAAGACTTCTGCTCTCTCCATATTTCACCTAGTTGTGTTTAAGTGCATTGCTGCAGAGGCCTTGATATTACGCAGTCAGTGCACCAAAACAGCCAGGAGAATTTTCTCTTTGTTCAGAAAAAGATCCTCTTGACTCCAGTGGGGGTCATATTAATTTCAGTGAGATCTTATTTAAACAAAGAGTGCATTTGGGCTGGGCCAAGTGACCACTATGATATTAAAATGTAAAAGGCTTTCCATAGTCCAGTGCCAAACAATACCCTCCTGTGAGCTGCGGCCCTAGTGTGGGTAACAAGCTTGGTTTAGTTGGGGTCCCAAAGGGCAGTACACAGATCTGGATACCAGCTTCCTCTTACACTCTAAAAGATGTCCTGAAGTTCAGAACCAGAATGTTATTCTTAGCTGATCAAGATCAAAGAGAGAAATACTCTACAAACAGAAGTAATTTTGAAAGAATCTAAATATTCAAGCACATTTTCTCAGCTGGCTTAAAGACAGTATCACTGTGTTTACTTCAGTGGGCCTAGAAAAGTCACCTGAGTTAAAGGACTGGCCCTTAACTGTCTACAATCTCTGCTAAATGACTTGGTATCTGTGACATGAAGTACTAGGCTGAAATTTCATGCAAGACAGAGTAAAGGCCATCAATGGATAGAGACCAAGGGGCAAAATCGTATTTCAGAAAAGAAAATTTCATGTTTCAAGTTAGAGTCCTCTTCACAATGAAAGGTCACCTTTGATATCATTCTTGCCTTGCTCTTTGTATTTAAAGTCTTTTTGCTTTCAGCACAACTCAAACACAGACGAGCACTGTCTTCATCCTTTCTTTAGCATCCCTATTTCAATATTCCAGACTCAACCATCATTTACCCCAGCAGTCCCCTACTGTGCATCTGTCCCTCAAATCTTAAATACCTGTCCTCCCAATCTGTTCTGAGGCCAAGTCAAATGAGTTCTGTGCATGTAAATTCTATTATCTACATGCATAAATGACAGAATCTACTGCCTATGCATGCAAATGTTACCTATCTAGACCAACCGACGTGCCACTGTGTATTAAGAGACAAAGGTTTTTCATACACAAAGAGAAGTCTATTAACAGTACCTTGGAAACTGTGGCCCTAAAATTATGTGCAAGAAAAAGAAGTACCCCTGCCTGTAAACAGTAGGTATTTCCATCAAGTATAATTTTCATGTACCTTAAATCTCTGGATAACCTTCAGAGGTTGAATCACCCTTGCTTACAGCTCTTCAGGATTCACCTGGCCTTCGGTAATGCTAGAGCATATGTGCAATCTGCCCAGTGGAAGTGTTCAGAGAAAGAAACATCCTCCCACTAATACGATTGTCCGCAGCATCTGAAAGATTATGAGTCATAAAATCATGAAAGGAAGTTTAACAACCTATTCACCAGAAAGACGCTGTAAGAGATAAGAGGTACACTTGAAAAGCCAGATGACATCTCTGGTTTGGAGTTGATTTTACTTTTGGGTAAGGCATGCTTTCTTTTAAATACTGCAAACATCAACACTTTTATTTTTATTCCCCCCCAAACAGGTAAAATTAGATGACAGATCCCTTTTTCTTTCTTTTTTTAAAGCCAGGAACACTCATTCTGGGACTGAGAACTTCCAACACAGCCTGAGAGCGACTATTACCATCTCCTCCAGAAAAGGTCTGCAGATGGAATACCCTATTTGCCCTTCATTAAGGAAGCAGGCAGTGCATTCTCTACATCTTATACATCTTATACATACAAAGTCAGGGTTTGGGCTATGCCAACACAGTTCTGTTGCCCAGCTGGAACCAAGAACTAATTCAGTTCAGTGTACGTGCATGTTATCCATGCATTTATGTACACCATTATATAGACTCCAGTTATCACTCAGTGTATGAATCAGTCCCTTAGCAGTTTATGATTTATGCAGCTTGCTAGAAGAGAAGTAGGCCATGCCAGCCTTGAAAGCACTTTAGCTTAGTTGTTTTTACTCATGAAGGACATGTTGTCCTGTAATTATTCTGTCATTTCTTAAAAGGTGAAATCCTTAACAGGTTCATGCTTTATGTGCTGCTATGTGTATGTGTGAGTTTATGTCTGAGCACGTCTCACCAAGTAGGAATCATCATTCCAAATTACTTTACAAGGAGCTACACAGAACTGGACAGCTTAAAATGTGTTAAATATCCTCAGAGTTTACATGGACAGTTTCAGGGGGAGCAGGGGTGTAGCACAATAAGGGGTGGAGTGGGTGTTAAGGAAATCATTCATGTGTTCCAATTGCTGCCCTGATTCATAAAATACACAACTGCAGGAAAGCCTCACCTTCTGTTTCGATCTTGCCTGTAATGTAATGTTGTGTTTTCTTGTATCATTTAATAAGGGCAGTATCAGCAAAACGTGCAACTTTAAACAATTATGCAAATTTTAAAGTAATGTGTTCAGAGAAAAACTGAGATTCTGACATTAATCAGAGTGCAGGCTCTGCTTCCAAGAGTGCTGTAAAATATGGGCTAACCTTAGTGTTAGTGGCTGAAAGGCAAAGTTTCTCTGCTGCCTCAAATTAACTGCAGTTAAGAATATTAAATTCCCTTTTCTACACAAAAATCTGCCACTGAGCTTAAAGGAATAGCACTAAGACATATAAAACTTCCCTTTTCTTAGATGTGTCAGAATATTTGGAGAATTTTAATAAACCTCTAGAATGATCTATAAATCACGGGAGTTATGGGAGCTCTACAATAGATTCTCCCTAACAAGTCCTGCTGTGCCTAACTAATGCTTATCTGATACATTGGCAATATGAAGCTAATAAAGTGTGTAAATACAGAATGCTGAACTGGTTTCAATGAAAAAAATGCCAGGCTGGAGCCTCAAAGAAAACAGGGAGGAATCTGGATCCTTCTGATACTTTAAAAGAGTAAAGGGAGGTGCTGGTTAGCTAGAATTTCTTTTAAATAGAGGTGGGAAAGAAAGCAAGTCTGGGATAAGGAACCTCCAGGCTTCATATTCAAATTTTAGGTCTCTATTTGTTGGAAACTACTTGTGTGATATTCAGCCCTTACTGTTAACCAGGGAAAGAAGCACAAACTGGCCAAAGAAAATCCACGTTCAGCATGACCATGAAAAGGAAATGCCATATCTCTCATGAGAAAGAATGACCTTGAAAGACATCTACCCAGCTCTCCCAACTACTGGGGTTCAGGCAATATCCAAACTCTTAAGATTATTATCTAAACTGCTCTCTGAACCTCTGTTTCCCCACTGTCAGCTGTAATACATGAAGGGCAGTTTACAGGAGAGTGTTAGTTATTCACTTTGAATTTTCCAGCTTTAGTCGGTTTAAGTAAGACCCTTAATGTCACTTAAACAGAGTGTTTTTGTGTTATATTTTAATTTTGAAAGGATTATCAAGAAAATCTACCCTTTCCGTTAACTTCCTTTGAAAAACGATTAAGAGTTTTAGAAAGGATCTCCAAATATCCTCACCCTGCCTGATAAGTCATCCAGAACAAAACATATAACACAGATGAAATTTCCAAAAAATGCAGAGGTAAAACATAAAGTTCTCCATCCTACAAATACCAGAGCATTACTTGGAAATGCAGTGCAACATGGTCAAACACTGTAAATTATACTGAAATTTTCTTTGTGTTGGTATTTGGCTCTGTATAGCTTTATTGATAAAAAAAGCAATTAATTTTTCTTTTTATGAGGCTAGCAATTACATACCACTCAAAAGAATTTGACTGCTATTAGCTGACTACAGCACTTCTGAGGAAAAAAATTCCCTTGTCTTACACAAACATTACCAAAAAGCAATATTCTACCTAAGAAAGGCTTTGGAGAACTGTTACTAAAGTCTTGAGCTACTCCTTCCTAAAACACCACAAGTAATTTTCCTGATATTACACGTGGAAGTCACTGTGAAAACTAGATGGAGATGGGATGTAACAAATGCATCACTCTTAAATATGGTTCCTCAAACATAAAAATCTGGCAAATCTCAAAGAGCAGAGCAGGAGGTGAGACAGCTTTCATATGCTGCTGCCTTTAATGCTCTTAATGTACATTGGATAATTATGTACCTCATTTCTTCCAAACTGAGTAAGATATTTTGTTTTAAATTTATCTGTGCAGCAAGCTGCTCTATGTCTCTCTTAATTTAGTACAGTATTCTCTGGTCTAAAGCAAGCAGCTCTAAATTAAATAAGCTAGCATACCTACTGCACAAAGCAACCGACCGCGTTCTGGTGAAGCCCCTTTGAAAGCTGTCAAATCTCTGCTGTCTCAGGGAGGAAAGTACCTCATTCCCTTTGCATTAGTCACCCTGCTAGAGATTAATCCTAATGATTTTTTTCTAGTGGCTTGGCTGGCACACCCAGGATTTGCATTACATACCTGTGATTTCTCAATATTTAGCCCCAAATGTGTTTGTTCGAATGCAGACGATATCAGCTTTCCAGAACTCATTAACTCCAGCATTACTGTAATAGCTTATCATGCCTAGAGTGAGGCCAGGCACAGGGTGCTTCCTCAGCTTTGGTAAGAAGCCATCACATAACTAAGTATTGTAAAATCAACACAGGCCAACACTCACAGGAACGCCGGCGTAAATGACACATCTCTAAAAAGGTCACTGTATTAAAGAAGAATGGTGCTCTCTTTTTTTTTTATTTCATTATCCTCATTATCTCTGTTTCACTGATTTTTGGCAAACAGGGGGCATCTGTTTGACGTGACTAGATTGTTTGGAGATGCTGCAATAGTTCCAGGCTTCCTCCCAGATCTGTTCTGCCCTCATCAGGCAAACAACCATCCCTTGGCCTTTTCCACCCACCAACATAAGAAAAGACTTAACAAAGTTCCAGTTCACAGAGAAACCAGAAGTCCTACATCTTTGATCTCTTAGTTATTTTACTCTACAAATCCCATGCCCGAGCAATTTTTATTGAGCAAACAATACTAAACTGTAATCAATATCTACAACACCATCAAACCATCACCAAAATGATCCGTTGTGCAAAAAAATGCTTGCGTGCAACTTGGCTCAGTCCCTTTGAAAATAAAATAGCTACTATTAGATGCAGGGGGCTAAATCAAGAAGAGTGGCTTCTTCTGGACCAAAGGGCTGGAAAAACATTTTCAGGTCTGAAGAATTTTAAAAGAAGACAGTAACAAGCCCTTTCCCAATTAAATGAGGGTATTGCTAGCTTGGTTACTGCAGCCAATCTAAATCGCTGCAGCACTCCATGTAGTGAAGCTGTGTCTTTAATGTAGCCAAGGACCAAACTGCTTACAGTTCCAGAGTTAAAAAACACCACTCCAGCTTTCCTCAAAAGCAAAACAGAAGTCAGTGTAGCTGACAGTCTGATCTACTCCACTAAGGACACAGTGCAAAACCAGTCTTATAACAAAATATGCAGACCAGTCTCTGTTAACAATGAAGTAGCACAGTTGTGCTTCATCACGACAGGCCATAGTCACAACCATCATTCACTGTCACCCTCTAAAGGACTGGTCTAGCAGCTTATATTTAGATTTCTACCTCCTTTAAGGATTTCTAAGGTACACATCATCCTCATGGAGAAGGGCTAGGTACATGATGTATATCCAGCCACTGAAGTATTCCACAACAAAATTTGTGTTAATGCTTAAGTTTTCTAGCCAAAGAATAAGAACTGCAGGTAGCACTGGTGGTAACAGCAGGGCACAGCTCTCACAAAGAGGCACCAGAACTAGTCAAGAAGAGGTGTGAACATAGGTTGGATCTAAATTTCTACCTTCTGAGAGGTAGAAATTTAAAGATTGTGAGATACTCAGGCATGTGAGTAGACAAAGAAAACCGTGTCTGTAGCTGGTTCTGGAGTTACACCACGGAGTTGTCTGCACCATGGTCTTTCAATGAAAACAACAGGCCTACTCTTTTTAAAAATGGAGTGTTATGGTAGTACTCTTTCTTTTTAAAACTAATATCCCAGTGGTTTCAGCACTGGCAAGAAAGTGGAAGACGGGGTTTGAAACGTTCCTGCAAGTGCTCAAACTCCTATCTCCCGCGCATATTTCCTAAGCGCCAAGCCATCAGGCAGCCAGCCCAGGGGATACTCACCACCTCTCCTGACAGTCCAACTTTGTGTCAGCAGCTCTGTGAGTTCATGGTGTTGTGAGTAGGGCTCAGGGCCTGGTGACCTCAAACAGGGCAGAAACCTGCAGAAAAGTGAAGCCTAAAATCCTGAGATTTTCTAGTCTATGGGCACCTAACACACTGCCGGGAAACAAATGGGCTGGTTTGTTGGGTAACTAAGGTGATCTCTTCATGGAGAAGAGCTAAACCAATTCTGCCAGCTCCATGAAGCAGGAATTCCTCTCCTCCTGCTTCCCGTGGGCAGGCTCTGACAGAGGCACTGCCAGCTGTCCCTGCTCACGCAGGCGCACTGTGAAAGAGCCAAACAACAACACGACTTTCATGCTGCACCGTGTAGCTTTGGCTGAAACTGTAATCATGTGTCTGTGGTTTTCCTGTTTGGGTGCCTAATTTAACTGGCTGAGCCCACCCCTTCAAGTGTGGAAGGGACTCTGAGGGTATAAGGAATTAGCATGTTTCTGCCAGAGACATTCCACCAGGATCCCATGTTTGCTTAACATGTACAAACAGCTAAAATAAAATATTTGTTGGCCTCGGTAATAAACAGAATATAAAATAGTGTGAAATTAAGCAAGACCAGCTGGGCTCCAGGAGAACTGCAAGGAACAGTTAACTTACACTACACGACGATCTGGAATGCAGACGCACTAAGATGGACTGCTATTGATATGTGGTTTTGATGCACTTTATATACAAAGTGCTGATTAGATCTAGCTACCAAAACTATGCCCTTTCATATCCATATGTCAGTAATAAACAAACTTCAGAGGAACACATCTTAGGATGCTTTCTACTGTTTTAAATCAACTGCGTTGCAAGCCAAATTTGCAGTGTTGCATCACATGCTGTAGAAGTGTGAAGTTATCACAGCAGTGCTAACTGATTCCATTCTTCCCAAGCAGAAAAAAAAAGAAAAACAACACAAAAAAAAACCAAATAAAACCAAAACAAAACTCACAGGGTGAAAAAAAACACCAACAAAAAAAAGGAATAAATTCTTCTGCTTTAAGGCAGGATTCATCCAGCCCTCAGGGACCTGTGAGAAATTCAGGATATGCATCTGTGTAGATTGTGTGTAGCAGCATTTGAGCCTTCTTATATACATACATATACACAGAGTTTTCTGTGCACCTTGTTGTTCCCTACTAACACAGAATAGGATGGAGTCTCTTTCTGTGCCAGGTTTTTTCATCCTCAATTCAGGAAGCCCAGTCAGGGGCAATATGATATAGAGTGCCCTATTTTGTTTCATAACATTAATGCAATTTTGATCAGTGAATACAAACGGAAATGTGACTTAAGCTGCAATTCCTGTGAAGGATGCTCTGTTACACTGCCCAGACCACCCCTGTGTCTTTCTCTGGCTACTCACCGTGCTCCAAACCTTTCCCACTTACCTTCCCCTGGGGTTATAAATGTGGCATTGTGGCTAACTGCCCTTCCAGCAGACTCCTGGCAGCTGGACATTTTGGATCTTTCCCAGTTTGTTACAAAGAACGTCTCAGATGCATTTATGTTTCTGATATCTCTTTTAAGAAAAAGAGGCTGAATGAGGAAATAAAGTCCAGCCCTTGGAAAAGCTTTATGGGAAGGAAATGTTATTCAGGGCTAACTGATGAAATAAAATGTCTGGAGAAACACATGTAGAAGTCTGTCAGACAAATTACTACTTTTATCTCAGTTCATTGGCAGCTGGGCTGTTTTGATCTTTCACTTTCTATTAAAAAGAATATACTTGGAGTAGTAAGCACTTCAGGATCTACTTCTTCCCCAGTGTGGACCCCAACGTGAATGAGTCAAGAATTTCATGGCAGCACCTTCCACTGTGGGAGAAAAGCCCACCACAGCATCACTAGTCAAAAATACCCCAGCCCTTAGTTAAAATCTGGATGAGAAATGACTCACTTGAATGTCTCTTCCCAGTCTCTACTATTTTTCTTTATCTAAGAACAATCTGACAAAAAGCAAAACAAACTGCTTTTTGGTCTTGCATAAAATTTACAAATGCACACTCTTATTCCAGGAAAACAGTTCTGAGACTGTATGGGCAGCCCAAAACCTCCTTCTTCTGTGGATGCTGGCCCAGACTGCAGTCTCCAGACTTGTGCTTAATGAACACATGAAGGCATGCTCTAGTGGCCAATAATGCACGCCCTATCGGGTCTTATTGCTTAAAGAGCAGGTAATGCTCCAGAATACAAAGCTGCATATATTGCCATTGTAAAGGTCTGAATGGGATCTAGTAATGGAGATTGGTCACACAGTCATGGTAGAGTGGATAAATCACTACATAAATCATTCATTTATGTGGTACAATACAGTTACAGCAATAATACTGTACATATGGCAAGGGGCCCAACTGGGGAAAAATATTCTTCAGCACCCTGAACAGTCATTCAAGAGCTCTGTTTTAACTACTTGTATCAATTATTAAAGCTGCACAGTGTGTAAGTACACCAGCTTTCCACCTTCAGGAACCTGCCTCCAATGCCTTCTTTTCATCCTGCTGCCTGGAACTTAGGCTTTCTGCATCAGTGAGCATCATCCAGTGGGGGTTTGGGGAAGACTGCTTTTAAAGGAGCTAGAGAAGTAAGGCTGGGGATTCGGATGCTGCTTCTAGAGGCTGGAAATAGGACTAAGGTAGCAAAGGCAAGGGCTGACTGTGAAGAAATGCAAAAGGATTTTATGAGATGAATCACTGGGTGACAACATGATCAGTGAAATTTTATGTAAGTACGTGTAAAGTGACACACATTGAAATCAACAATTCTCACTTCACGTATAAAATGATGGGTTCCAAGCTCATTATTGCATCAAGAGGAAGATCTGGATAGCGTAGTACACGTAACGTAATAGTTGAAAAAGTAAAATACAGATCAGTATAAAAATAATGAAAACCTCAGCACAAAGAGAGCTGTCAGGAAAAAAAAAAAGCCAAGCAAATTGAATGTTAGGAATCACTGTGAAGGAAATGGAGAGTGTGATTGTACCAGTGCATGAATCCATGGAGCCCTTGTATCTATCTGGTTCTGTTCCCACTTCTAAAATGAGTGTAATGGAAAAGGCTTGGAGAAAAGTGGCAAGAATAATAAAAGCTGCAGAGTGACTGCTGAACAGGAATTGACCAAATGTACTGGACTCCTCTAGTACGGAAGACATGCCACAGGGAGGATATGAAAGAGACCTATTAAATCAGAAGTGGTGGGGCAAGGGAAAATTGGGATCCGTTCCTTACTTCTTCCAGTATGAGATCTCAGAATCACTGCACATCATGAGCAGATGCCACACTCAAAACAATGTAATGTAGAGTCAAGCTGTGGAACACCTTGAAGAAGGATGTCACCATGGATGCTGAAGTTTGCACAAGTTCAGCAAGTGACTGGATTCTTGGAGAAAAGTCTTATGAAGGTCTACCAAGTAAAAAAAAACCTCTCTTCTGTCTCAGCAAGGCCAGGAGAGCCTGTTTGTGTTTTGAAGAGTATTCCAATGGGGAATAGCTGCATTTTCAACTTTTGACCACAGTGGGACAAGGATATGGGGCTAGATGAACTTTTGAGTCCAATATGGCTCATCTTACGCCCTTCCTCAACCACCTGCCTTTCATAGTGGACCAAGTACATTGTGTCCTCAGGTGCATCCTCCACTCATGGCTCTGCTAGCTGAAACAGCTTCTGGCCTCAGCAGCAGCAAGGAGGCTACTTCCCTCATTAGCAGGGGTTCTCTCAAACCTGTTAGCTAGGACTGCTTCTTCAAACCCTCACTGTTTTAGAGAAAACAAACCCTAATTACAATGACTGTATTATTTAAATCAATTTAGATAGTCCAGTTCACTTCTTGAGTAATCCAGATTAAGGGTTCTCACTGAACAGTTCTATCATTATATTGGAGTAGGGAGGCAACAAGCACCTGGAAAGGCAGGGCAGACTGCAGGCCTCTCTCATTTCCATGCTCCTTCTTTCAGAAATGAGGAGTATCAAGTAGCTCTGGCTCAGGACCTCATTGTGAATAAAGATGGTTGACAATTTTCCAAATTGTTCTTTTTGTTTTGTTCCTGTTGCATTTTATCACCACCATTTCTTTGTCAGACCCTTTTTTTTCTCCACGGGACATTCAGCTTTGCAATAAAGCTAAACAAACACCCCCATATTTAACATGAGGTATCTGACGATCAGTGGCTCATTTTACCTTACTGAAAACATTATCAGAAGGGTTATAAAAATGGTTATATCTTAAGGTTGAACTCTTTGCAATAATATTTTTGATATATCAAATTTATTTCCAAGTGTACACTTTTCCAAAAAGAGAAGCTGTTCTATATGCTGCAAACTGAACAATTTAAAGTTAAGAATTTTCCTTGATTTCAGCCAACTCAAAGCAAGTAAGGAGATATCCTGAACTGACTGCAAAATTGTTGTCTGCATTTTTTTCTCTAAGATGTGAATATTGCTATGAAAGAAATATTAGAAGCAGATGATGATACTTCTAATATTTATTTTGACATTATTTATTTGCAATCATTATAAATATAGGCACGATTTTTTTCAGAAACCTTCCTTGGTAGTTTTGTGTTTAACTATCTGCATTAAATTGCAACAAACCTCACCCAGAATAATCAGAAAAGCATGTCTCCCATTCTCAAATCAACAAAGGACCAGCACCTTAGAGACTCTCTCCCTCTCTGGAAGGAAGCAGCATGGCATTCACCAAACATCCTCGGGGGAAAAAAGTTAAAAAAGAAAACTTTACACCCTACTTAATCAACCCACACCCTACTTATTCAATCCAATTAGCACCAATAAGAAACTAAGAATGAATATCAGGTCTGTGTGCTAATGATCAAAACTGAAAATGTAGCCCAGTTCACTATGTATTTTTACTGGTTTTCTTTTCAGAGTTGACAATTTATTTTCATAAGTAAGCAGATTATAAACTTTTTTTTTTTTAGAACTGTTCACAGCCAGGAGATGAAAAAGAGAAACTTTACCCCACTAACTGCTCACAATACAAGGTAAAAAGCGCTCCTCAAGAGACAGGAATTTGCAAAAACATTAACTTGTCCATTTTAATATTGATGAAATCTCAACAAATAAGTAAAAACAAGGGCAGTTATACACGAAGGTAGCATATCCCACACATCTTTGTTGCAAAGACAATAGAAAGAGAACAAGCACTTGCAAGGAATGAGGGAAAAAAATGGAAAAAATCCTAGAGAATTTTAATATTTTTCTCTACATTTGGTACATTTAGGAAAATGTTCTTATTTCAAGGTCTGCATCTGAAAAAAAAAAAAAAGACTCTGACAGAAGTACTGTTCAGAGTGATTCATTTAGAAGTGCTGAACTCATATTCAGAGCCTGAAATCTAGGAACCACCAGCTGGGCTGGGATTCAAAATTGCATGGATGGAGTGAGTTTTTGAGTTGTGATGCATTAAGCTGTGGAGGCAATTGCTTTTCTCACCTATTCCACAAGGGAAGGAGAAAGAGAAACATTTAAGAATTAAGAAAAGTCGACTTAGTATTATTGGGTTACAGCATCTTGCAGCTCTAGAGGCTGAATCAGAGTTTGCATTGAAGAGGAACTTCAAAACTTTAAATAAATGTTTTACAGTGTGTCATTTCAAGATGGAGCTGGAAGAAAGACAAAATAAATAAGATAAAACTGCATATTAAATTAGTAAAAGAATAATCTGTTTATGTACTGGAAGTTCAAAATAGAGGGGCAAGAAAAGGTCTTTGCTCCTGCCAAGTATCAGAATTACTGCCAAGGGAAGGAGACAGTCTATGTAGCAGGTACAGGAGGGAATATCTATAGGTCATAGGTAACAAGCGTGGAGAAAGCCTACAAGAGAAGGAATCACATAGCCACAAACTCCTGCACAATGCTTAAGACTGAAGAGTGTCCTTTTCTATTTCAGTTTGGGAGCGATGAAAAAAATTCTGTCAGCTATCAACATCCAACTAGGGAGATGGCTGGTGGGCAGTATTCTCTCCGAGTCCCGTGTGGTGCCACTAGACTATACAATATACATTCATTTAATACACATTGCATAATGTGCTGCTTAAAGTGAGCCCAACAAGATCAAGGGGTGGCAAAACAGGTACACTGGTGCCCAGGAATCAAACTCAACCTTATGTAGCTTACAGTCAGCAGCTGTAGGTGCAGACAGCACTCAGGAATGCAAGCAACAAGGTGGCTATGTGTGGGTATAAATGGCAAAAGAAATGCGTGCAAGTTAGCATCCCAAGAACAGCAATGGACCTTGGGATCAGGCAGGATTATCAGCAAAACAGCTAACAGGAGGGTGTAAAATAAAGCAGGCCTGATCTGCTTTAACTCAGCCTTCACCTTTCTCAGCACACACAGGAACAAATGGGCATCCCTCCTCCTGAAGCCAATGACAGCAGTGTGCTGCACTCACTCCAGAGTAAATTACTCGCTTTCTTAACGTGATTTACACTAGGCTACCTCTTACAGTCACATACAAATGATAGTAGCTTGCATCTTACAGGTATTTACAACTCTGAAGCACTTGAGCTGGGTCAGAGAAATTTGATGAAAAGAAGAAGAGCTACAGAAAACTCAAACAAAAGATCAAAAGGGGTCTGTCAGTGTAATAAGGGTATCAGTAAGCACTCTGATTTCTTCACCCGATTCCTAAAAGTAGCATTGCTATCATAAAGAAATGAATATTTCTAATTCTGTTTACTTAGCACTTCCTATGACCTCCATTTTCTTTTGCTGTTTCTCTCAGTTCGAACAACAAAAAGCAATAAAGCTAGTTTCACTTTTGCTTCCAGCGAGTTTCACTTTCAGAAAAGACTATTTGTTAAAAAACCAGGCTGATTTCAGTGGAATCAAAAACTGCACACATTTCTGCTGGCCTCTGATTCAATAAAAGCTTTTATAGAAAACTTCAGTCTAGGTTAAATTAAGTTGACAGAGTTTTGATAACGAGTATTCTATTGATTTACAAAGAGATTAATTTAGTACAAATTGTTAGCACAGCTATTGGTTTAAATTGCAAATTATAGAATTTCACAGAATCACACAATAATTGAGGCTGGAAGGCATGTCTGGAGACTGCTCAAGCCAAACACCTGCTCAGAATAGGGTCAGCAAGAATAGGCTGCTCGGGGCCATGTCCAGTCCAGTTTTGAATACCTCCAAGGACAGAGACTCTATGACCTTGCTGGGCAATCTCTTTCAGTGTCCTTTCACCCTTACAATTAAAAATGTTTTTTCCTTACATTTAAGTGGAATTTTCTGTATTTCAGTTTGTACCCAGTGCCACTTATCCTTTGACTGGGTGTTTCTAAGAAGAGTCTGGCTCTGTATATCTCTACTGCCATCAGCAGTGGGCTCACATTTTCCCTGGCCTTCCTTGTGCTGCTGAGGTACCTGCAGGAGTCTTTTTTGTCACTCTTTACCAGGTCCAGCTCCCTCAAGAGCTTTGGCTTTCCTCACTCTATCCCTGCACACTCAGTGTCCCTGCAAGTCCTCCTGGGTGACCGCTTCCACCTCTTGTACGCTTCCTTGCTTCTTTTTTATTTAACAAAACTTTAATGTAACAGAAAGCTATGCCAGCATTCCATTTGGTAATTCTGTGCGGATAGACCCCTTAACTCAATTGCTTTTCTAGCCCAGTGCAATGGGGATATCAAAGTCCCGTTTATATGCTTCAAAAACGTCTAAAGTTAAAAAAAAAAAAAAAGTGGAATAACAGTCTCTACAAAGGCACAGTTTTGTGGCTTGTTTTTACAGTCTCTCCCCCAGTAACCTACTGCAGACCAAGAGCAGGAGGCAGACTGTAGCATTGTCCTTCCCATCAAGTCATGGTTTGTAAACTCTGAACAAAGATTGATCAGTGAGGACTGCACTGTGTGGCCTGTCCAATCTTCATAAAATAAATTAATGAACAAATAAATAGTCTCTGGTGGACAAGCCAGGCTGCAAATATGCCACAAGTTCCTCCCCAGCCCTGTTCCCAGAGGTAGGCTGAGGTGCAGACACCTGACTGCACTCCCACAAACATGGCTGCCCGGAGACCTTGGGCTCATTTCTCCTTCCCTCTCAAGCCTTTTGTAGCTGTAAAGAACAAATGAAATGTGAAAATAAAAGCCAGTTCTCAGGTGTTTCAGACCCAGTGTATCACCTCCAGAGATCAGGATACCAACATTGCCTCTGCTCCCCTCAGCACTCTCAGCAACCCACTTGCAAGTGCTGAAGGTCAGTACCAGTGGCCATTTTGAGAGCTGTGTAATCCTCCCCCGGCCTCCTTCTCTGACATTTACAGCATGGCTTGTAGAGTTTTAGTTCAACAAAAACATCGGGAAGCACTTTCCGAAGAAAGCTACACCTTCTTTTTAATCTATAGCTCACCTTTTCTGTCATAAGCTCCTCAAGTTTCTCTGTGAAACAGCAGTTTCCTGCGCTTTGGACTGAGGCCTCGGGCTTCTGGCGCAGCCATCTGTGGAAGGATGAGTCGGTAGACTCGTAGCTGGAGCGCAACTGCCTCTCTGCCTATGGAATTGTGTCTAGAGGACAGCCACTGCTCAAGTAAAATGCTGCTGACACTTCACTGGGATATGTCACTTGGCAGAGAGTCACTCGCCATGTCCCCGTCAGCAGGGCAGCTCTGCAGCCAGCACCAGCCTGCAGGTGCAGGGCGTCCCTGAGGGAGCGGGATCAACCTCGACAGTAGGGCAAAAGAAGAGCAGTGGAATAAAAGGGAGTCTAAGCAAAATCTCAATAGTTTTAAAAATCAGCACTGCTATGCTTTGCTGGTTCAAACACACAAGGACTGGGCAGACAATGGTGCTGATGGAGTGCTGGCAGGGGAAGAACATACGACCAGCCAACATCAGGGTGCTGCACAACTCTTGTCAAGAAGTAACTGGATCAATAGCGCTTAAAGTGCTCTAAGAACGGGGACCAATGGATTCTGGCATCTCAAACCCTGGGGGGACTTCAGGGGGTGCAGCAGCATTAGTATCTTATGTCCCTTTCTAAATTGGGCAAAGTTCTCAGCTATGCTGGTCATGAGGTCAGCAGTTTCCTCCTTCCTTCCTTCCACCATCCTTACCCAGATTGGCTCTAAATCACACGTAATTTACTTCCATGAGCCTTTAAAAAAAATCAGTTTCTTTATCACTGATTATCATTTTCTATTTTGTTGGCAAGAGTACCCATAGTTACTGTTTTTAAGAAGCGTGAAAGAGGCATTTGTCTTACATCTGTTTCTTAGTGTTCTGCCTCCTCTCTGCTAAAATTGTGTCTAAACTCTGTGCTGCTTTCATAATAAGTACAAGTAGATTCAATAGCAAGGTGAAATCTTTGCTTTTACCCTTTTAATGCAAAAAAGGCTTGGAGTTTTGCATGGCTGTTAACTGTTCTTTGCAAATTTAGCTGCTGAAATAGTACTCGAGGCAAATTAGTGAGAAAAGCTAAGAGTTGCATGGTTTAAGCCAAGAGAACTCTCTTTCACCACTCGGACATTTATACCACCTGAGAATGTGGGATAGCTACATTAACAGTAATTTGCTTTTATTAGAAGTCCCGTTGTGTTTAGATACTCTAGAAAACAAAAAAACAATAAAACAAACAAACAACAAATCACAAACAAAATGTAATGGAAAGAGGTTTTTTTGGTGCGATTCCTTCCCTTCCCACATCTGGAAGAGAACTGATTCTAACAAGCAGGAGGATCTAGTCCATTAGGATCCTGTATGCTTTTCTGCTTTTACAGTTCCCAACGTCAAATAGTTTGACCTAATACTTCAAATTCTCCTCAAGAGTGCCACAAAATCCCCATACCTAGCTAGCAGCAAATGCACATACTTTTTTGTATTCCCGTCTTTCAGGATTTGGGCTGAAGTCCCTGTTTCCCAGAGAGAGATCTTTTGGGAGAACAAAACTAAAGATCCGTGCAGGGCACTAAACCCATAAAGAAGCAGCAAGTCTCATTCAATGCCTTATACCTCTTTTGCTGAGATGTTTGCTAAGCTACACCTTTCTTTCACATCTTGACTTTTTCTAGAAACAAATTTCTGAGGAAAAAAGCCCACCACATGCACAGGTACACACACAGACTGAAAAATTACAGAAGTAGCAAAGTTGGTTTCTATTTCCTGTTACCCTGCCAACCTTAACTCCTGATATAAATACAGGCTTAGAGTCGGGTGTGTCATTAGGATGAACAGTTAGCAGAATTAATACAGGGGGTAGATTCAGGGAAGATTTTTAAAGGATTCATAACTGCCATCCTTTGTCTAGTTCTTTGACCATTTGAAAATGTCTTTAATGATTAAAGACTTCCCCCCCATATTCATGTCCCTGTAAAATGAACTGATATTATTTTTATTGTGTTTTCTTCCAGATTTTACCACAGCAATCTGGGCACCCGCCCAAAATTTATAAATTAAAATCTCCTCATGCAGCACAGCATCAGCATCACATACCAGCAGCTAAAATATATTTTTTTCTTTCTTTGCTTCTTCCTTTCTGTCCTGAATCCAAACTTTGGCATACCCCATGTCACACATCTGCTTCTTCCCAGCTGGTGCAGCAGAGGTGGTTATGTTTGTGGAGGAAGTCAGAGCTGCTTGCACCAATGAGTGCTCGCACTGCCAGCTCGGCCCCAGGAAGGGAACGCTCTCCTTTGGAAGAGGAACTGAAAGTATTCCTGGGGAAGCCTGCTTTGCCTCTGACCAAAGTAGCTGTCTAAGGAAATGCCAGACCTCGCTGCACTGGGGTCAAATGTAGAATTATGTGGCAGTTTGATAAGCTACAGTACATTAATTTATTGGCTATTTTAAAAAATGTAAAGGAAATTTTATTACGGATTACTTTGCTTTCCTGAAAACTTTTTATAATTAAAAACATCTGGAAGACATTTCAATATATCATAAACAAGAGGAAATCCAAAGCACGTGACTTCTAAGAAAATGATGCAAATACCTTTCTGTGCCAAAATTTACAGTAATCTGTTTTTCTTATTTGGCTACAGGGGTGGGAGGGAGAATGAATGAGGGACAAATCAATAATCGGAAACTACTAGAATAAAGAAATACACTAGAATAGGAATCTCTGTTTCATGACAAGAACTATTTAAAAAAACCCACACAAAATCACTAAAATAGATTGGGCTTCCCGTCCTCACTTTCCCCCACAACTAATTAGTTTCCAGGGGATATATCCTTCTGGAGTGGATAAATGATGCCATCAATCCTGACAGTATTAGGAGGCTATCAGTGAAAAAGAAGGAAAGGAATATGTTTTGGGTGATTTTAGGTAAAGCAAACTACTGGTTTAATCTTCTGAGTACTACGCTTCTTAATATTGCTAAATACCTACAGCCCTCATGACAGTTATTTAAGAAATAAAACAAAGCAAAACACCAACACAGTGCAACATATTCCTGAATACTTTAGTACAAGTAATCCATTCTCTTATAAACTACAGCAAGATTTATGGGCTCTAAAAACAAACATGGCCAAAAACTGTTACAAGAAATCCTCAACACAGTTACTAAAATCTCCAGCAATTAATTAGTTCACAGTAAATAAAACAGTGCATGAGGAGAAGAGTGAAAATGTTTATAACCAAATCTAAAAGTCACGAGAAACATAAAACTGGTGTTGGGTTCACTGGAAAGACACAGAACTGTCCCAGAGTTCAAGGTAGTTTATATTTAGAGTTTCAGCTGAGTGCATGGGCAACTATCACAAAGTTTATATTGGCCCCTACCTGCAACATCACCCAAAATGGCTATTTCAGTCCAGAATTTTCATTCAGTCCTACAGTTGGTTTTGTCCAGATCTGTTGCTCTTGAGAATGAAGTTGCTGTGATATGTAAAAATATTTCTTTTCCTTTCACTTTCTAGACCAGAATGGGAAAGAAACAAGTTTAATGCTTCCTCGTTGCAAACTAACAGGAGAGGGGCTTTGACAAACGTGTGCTGAGCCCCTTTGGCCTGCCCAAAGTCAGTCATGAACTGTGAGCTCACTAGAGCTGTGCCAGATGCGATTCAGCATCTCATTCCAGGAACAGGTTGCCAGGGTGCTTCAGAGAAGAATAAGATTACATGTTCTAATTGCTTTCTCCTGGTCTTGCCTACCTTTATTCTGTGACAGCTCACAGCAATTCGGCCAGATGAACACCAAAACATCCTTTGCTCCAGTCTTATCATGGGCCAGGGGGAGTGAAGTAACATAACTGGTGTTTGAGGAGTTCCATGGGTAAATGACAGAACATGGGGTGAGCCAACTGCCTACTGAAAACGGTGATTTTATCATTAAAATCATCTTGTGTGAGACCACCGATACTTTCCTGGCACTTCTGTATCAGTTTAACAGATAAGAAAATAGTTACAAAGCTGTCCTTTAAATATTTCAGCTCATTAGTGTGGGGTATCTGAACTAATCTTATATGTTACAACAACTTTTGCTAATTCTAGCTTTCAGCAGCATTGTTTCAGGCTCTTACAGACAGGTACAACTTATATCCCATTTTAGAGGGTTTTTTTTCCCCACTACTACCAACTTTCTTTAAAGAACAAAGTAAAAATATTTTTTACAAAAACATGTAAAGAATCAAACAAACACACAAGCCAGTGATTCCTCCAGCCCAAATAAAGCCCTAATTCTGAAATTATAATGTCAAATTCTAATACTTGGAGAGAACGCAGCGCTTGCTGGTGACCTGTGCTATATATAATTCAAGGAAGAGCTGAGGAACTGTGTTCTCACAATTTCAAAGGCATTTATTTTGTCGAAATAACTTTAGGTTATGTACTTTGTGGCAATGAATGTCTTTTACTAGCACTGTGTGCAAAGGCAGCCCAGTTCTGATGGAGTACTCTGATTAGGAATGTAATGCTGCCAATGAATCAAAACAAAGATAAAGACTTAGTTCTCTGCATTTCCTTGTATTTCGAAAAGAAAACATTTTGGAATGAGGAAAAAAAATAATTAAAATTCTGCTATTAAACAATACAATGCTGTTTAATCGATTGCAGTCAAGAATTGTGAGAAGTTTGGGGTTTTTTTTCCCTTTAATGGATATTTGTGGACTAAGTCTGCATTCTGGCAATATGCTTAATAATTGCATCTGACAATCAGGCATTGATCCTTTATTCTGCAGATGAATAATACCGAAAGGAGACTTTGCAGAAGATCAAGTGTGTTTGCATTTTTAATGAACAATTTCAATCTTACAGGCTGCTTGCAAAGTAAAACATTTATTATTAACAATTATGATTGTCGTTGGTCATTTAACGACCTGATACAGTGTCTGTTCCCTGGTTCTGAATGAACTGATGCATCACAGGGAGCAAACTGACTGCTACCTGAACAAAAACTGTTCACGGAAATGTTGGCAAACACTGACTACAACGGGATATGAATTTTCTTGAACCAAGCAACAATACTGACAAATGTTCAGAAACATTGTTTGGGCAATATTCAACCAGTGCTATTACACAGTATTTTTAGTGTAATAGAAAAGACTCATTAAACATTTTCCTGTGAGAAATCTGAGTTTGTAAGGATTTTATATTTTCATGGAGTTATTGCAAATTGAATCCTTTTATCCAAAATAAATTAAACATTTGTTTCCTGGAGTACAATAATGGAATGAAAGAACAAGTCAAATGGCTTAATCAAAAACTTTTTAATTTTAGGACTTGTCAGCTTTCCCTTTCTGTTTCGGATATTTCCCTTCTAGCATCAATGATGACAGATTGAAGGGATATGTAAATGGATGAAATGCCTCAAATTTGCAATCCAGTTGGAAAATATAGTTTCATTTGGGAAATCTCACCTCTGCTGAAAACGGGAAAAAAGTTCCAAGGTGTAATTGCAACAGGTCAAACAATCTTCTGGCCTAATAGCACCTGCCAAGGACATACCTGCACTGGCAGTTTGTACACATTGGCACAGAAATCATCGCTGGAGAAAGGCAGGGAGAGCTGATGCTACAGTACCAGCAAGGCCTGCCAGATCCAACCCCTGACCCGAAGTCCTCTGACAAGCCAAGAATGGCTACAACGGGGTTTTTTACTGAAATGATTGACTATTTACAATGACAGCCACTGCCTTCGGGTAGCTCTAGCACGATTCTTCCCGTGGAGAGTAACACCATGCGGCGGGCACCAACAACAGGGAGCTGTGACATTCTCTAATACTATGGCTAATTTTGGAGAAGGTTGTCCCTGTGTGTGACCTCAACTGAGGCACGGGTTATGCTGAGGTGGCAGGCGTAGGTTGACACGCTGCTATTCGTAATGTGCACTTTTATTCCAGGGTGAAGTACAGGAGAGAAGCTAAGCATGGTGCTTACCTGAGCTGGATCCCAGGTATCCAGAGAGTATGGTGAATTTGACTGGGGTTTTGATCAGTAAAAGCAAAAAAACTAACAAGTGCATAAATGAAGAGACTCTATATAATTACAGTAAAATAGCACGATTGTTTCTAACACTGAAATAACAAATGATCTGCAGGAAACATAGTTAGAAACCGAGTGCTAAAAATAACAGTGCAATGCTGTGCAGTAGGGAGAAAATAGTTACTCTTCTCCCTTAATCAGATAAGAGCAACATTCCTACCCAAGGAGGTGGGAGCGGAATCAGATCTCCCCCCTCTCCTGTGGTTTCCTGACAGATGATCAGTTCATTTTTAACTCTTCGGGAGTGCAGTCAGGTTACAGTACTTCAACATCTTGTCTTCTGTTTATTTCTTTCACCATGCTTTCCATTCTCCCACTGTGCTGTGTCTCATCTGCCCTCACCATACTGCCTCCTCATTTAATCACGCATCAGAAATCTCCTTCTACCCTCCCATCTCACTACACCGAGTCTAATTTTCTCATTCACAGAGGAGGCTGTCCTCTCCTCCCTGCTTTAATTACGACTCTGCATTAAAAATAAAAATAATAAAAGCTCCTTTTCCTGAGACATAACTTATTGATGCTCTGGCCCTGGAGAAATATACACACTTTTATTTGAAGTCATTTTAAACATTTTGTTTCTACCAAAAATATGTGTTTAAGTAAATTAGAGCTGGGAATGTACCTTATTTTTTTGGCTGGCTGGCCCCCTTGGAGCTTTGCCTTGGGTGTGTAACTGAGAGACGGGCACTCATGCATGAAGAATAGAGGCTTAATTAATTGGATTGGAATTGTAAAATGGTGTACTTGATGTGGGTAAGGCACATTCCACACTTTTCCCCCATAAAGAATGTGACATTTTTGTGGAAGTGTTGAAGAGTGGGTCCAGGAGCCATCAGATGGATGAGACTTCATTAAATAGGTACAGCAGGGAACCCCTAGTCCTGTATCTCACACAGATTTTCCCCACGCATTCATTTAATTAACTCTCAATCTGTATCTATAGTTCCAGAACAATTCTAGTTAATTTTTATGTTACATGTTCTATGTAATTTATAGTACATAATAAATAGTTTGTGAGAGGTGGAGCCATGAATGGTTTGAAACAGGTTTTCCATGTTGAAATGAAGCTGCCACAGAAGTAATTTTTCATTTCTGCCAAACTTAAGGTTCCTTTTTTTTTTTTTTTCTTTTCAGCCTTGAAAAATGTTGTTAAAAAATCCCAAATTATCCAGGAAAGTTTATCAGGTTTCAATAAAATAGTGACTTCACTGTTAGCAACTGCTTATTTCAACCTTTTCATGAAATGGCTCCTTTTTACATTATAAGCATTACATACAAAGTAAAAATATATGGGTTCAAAAATCTGGTTAATGATATGTATTATAAAAATAAATTTAAAGGCATTTTGGGCCCTCTTTCATTTCCTCATAAAGTGCACTTGGCCTCTTTTTAAAATAGACTGGTACTGTGGTGGGGAAATCAGTCTCAGAAATGCCTCTTGCACTCTGCTACATCTTAGTATGGGAAAGGATAGGTTCTTACAGGTAACTTCATCTACTAGTAACAAGAAATCACATTGTTTTGTGGTCAGCAAGTATTTCAGAAAACAATGGCATATGATTTTTCTTAAGAAAAGTGTCCTTTAAGTTCATTGATTGTTTTCTTCTGGGTTTCCAAGACCTGTACCTTTTAAAGTTTCCTGAGGCACCCTATCATATGTGTCAGTCCTTAAGTTTGTTCCATCTTGCAGCATTTTACGACTGGAATACACATTCTCGCTCCCAGAGTGTGCAATTCACACTCAAGAAGAGTTTTTTAATGATCTCTCATTCAAGATCAAAGTGCAAAAAACATACTTACTGCACCTATCCCCTTGCTGACAGTGGCCCTGGCAATATTATCCTTTTTCTTCCCTGTTATCAAAGATATTTTAGTGTGGACATCCTTAGCATTGATACCCTTTTTCTTTGAAGCTACTGAGCTTTATGAAGCTGTTCCTCATGCTCAGAACAGCCTGAATTAGAAGATAAAAGGACGTATGATAAGCCATAAATGTTTAACAGCAGAGGAACTTTTGGTAGCACCCATCAAGGTGTTCATTTTCCCAGCCCGTTTATCCACTAGTGGAACCAGCATTCCATCATTCCTTATGAAGGTGAAGGTCAGGTTTTTATTCCTGCATTTCAACTAGAGATTTCATATTAGAGTTACTCAAATACTGTGATGTGAATACTTGAGTACTCCCCCAAACTAACTATTGCTGGCTGTTCTGAAGCCTGGAATGGTTACCACCTAGAAATGCCAAAGAAAGTTGTAATAATTACAATACAGAATCATAGAATGGTAAGGATTGGAAGGGCCCTCTGGAGATCAGCGAGTCCAACCCCCCTGCCAGAGCAGGAACAGCCAGGGCAGCCCACACAGCAACAGATTCAGGTGGGGCTTGAAAGTCTCCAGAGCAGGAGACTCCACAACCTCTCTGGGCAGCCTGTTCCAGGCTCTGTCACTCTCACAATGAAAAAGTTTTTCCTCACATTGAGGTGGAACTTCCCATGTCTCCCCTTGCTACCGTATGTGCTCAAAAATCAGGAATCGTTTGAACTAAGTAAAAAGGTAATAAAACGTCTTCCCTCTTCTCCCAGTTATTTGAGACCATTCTTTTAAGGGTCTGAAGGCCCAAGTGTGGCATGTGCTGCTGAACTTCAAAAATTTGGCTATTATTAGAGCTACCCATCCCACATATATATAGCCCCACCTTATATAAATTATGTAAACATCTTAGTTCTGCAAGTTTGAGCTGGAAACCTCTAAGATGTCTCATGAGATTTTCAGTTGCTGGTTGAACTGGAAATGCATTGTGATGCCTAGGCTTTCTTGTGGTAGTCTGGCATTTCATACTCAGGCCTGGGCAAAACTGGGATGAGCACACATTTGCAAAAAATAAGAGAAAAAAAGAAAAATTATTTCTCTGTGAGTCTTACAAACATCAAGGAAATGTTCAGGTGTGAGGCACTGCAAGTGGTTTGTTCTTTCATTATTTGCCAATCCTTAAAGAGAAAACATCCAAGGTTTCCTTGCCTGCTTCTTAGAGATGCCTTGTATGAAAAAAACCTAACTGTGTACTGCTTTCCAGCAGAAGGGACAACGTGGAGAAAAATGTACAATTTATTAATTTTTATTCTAAAGCCATTTTAATTCTAAGTTTCATGGTTCCAAAAGTACCTTTATATGAATGAGGAACAGGCTCCATTCTTATTTCTTTCAACAGATGAATGTGAGGGTAAGAAAAAGTGACCAAGAAAACACTGTGTATAACAAATTAGAATAAAAGGAGACTGATATACTTTCAAGATGGTGATATAGCAGTCCATGCTGAGTTTACAGTGCTTGTGGTTTATAGCATGTGCCATAATTACTTCAGCATAGAGCTGAATTGACTTTGAAAATCCAGAAACAGTTACTGAGGCTATAAAAAGCAAGACTTCAACTTCAGTGGATTTGTTCCAAGAAGGAGAAGTTAAAATTAAAAATTAAATTTCAACTTGCATGCTGTATTCTGAGGCAGATCCAGAACAATGTCTCATTGATTCAGCTACCTATGTTGCCACATAACTAAGATATGTCAAAATCTTAGACCAGGAGCATACAGCGAGGAAGTTATTTTACACAGAATAGACAGACATGAGCAGCTTCCACAGAAGGCAGCATTTTCTGCTGTAAAAGATTATTTATGAAATTAGTAGTTAAGTTACTGGCTTATTAAGACAGGAGTCTGCTAAGCTCACTCAAAGTATAAATTCAGAACCAATTATGACAGCCGCATAGAAATGATGGGTTCATCTTCAGTCAAAGGAGAGTTGGGAAAAGGGGAAGCAAGTACCCAAACATTTCCAAGCTCAAGCACTTTCAGTTAGAAAAAAGCCCAATAAAATAAAACAAAGAACAGAACCACAAGATTCCCCAAACAAGTTTTCTCCTAGAGCGAGGTGACATCATTTGGAATCTAAGATAGCAAAAATGTGGCCATTTCCAGCTTTGGTTTCCCTAAAAAACCACAGGGACCACAGTAATACAGCTGAGTTCCTACCATGACACACATCCTGCCTGGTAACTGATTCACAGACACAGATAACAGCCATTCAAAAAACTGGTGAGCACCTGATTGTTTCCAGCCCATTGAGGAACAATTCAGAGCAAGCACATGTACAAGGAAAGGCGAGGTTCCTGAGGTACACAGTTCCACAAGAAAGGTACATCAGCTCCTGAGGTTGAACACAGCAGCATTACCCAACAGTATTCGGGTGGCAGATGGAAATCACACTCTAGATCTTGGTCTCCTGCTGCCTCTCTTTCTTATCCCAGAGTTCATAACTTAGCAGAACATTTTTCATTTCTGCCATGGGAAAGTGATCCATTATTTCTCATAGGCATAAAAAAACATTCCTTAGGCTAGACCAGTCTGAAATAGAACTTGCCAAAACTGGTTTTAGCACAAAAAATAAAGTAGTATGATCGCTTCCCTTATTCTGCTTCTCACCTCTTCTGGTAGAGTTTGATGAGCCTTCATGCCACTGCTGTTGCTCACAAACTGATGTGCTAGCTGCAGCCTCTAAGAATTTAGTCACTTTGCTGTTGACTGAGAAGCTGAAAGATGTCAAAACACTAGGTGTGGTGTGACTGAGCTCTTTCTGAAAGCCAGGATGTTTAGGATATTGCTGAAGCACCTTCAGTGCAGCCCAGATTTGGCACACAAGCACACTGCACGGGACCAGGGCAGCGGTGAATGTGCTCTGTAAGACATTTCAGGGTTCTTTCCAAACTACATTGTAAACCTGGCCTTGCTACTGCCAAACTGGCCCACCACTCTGAAAGGCTCTGCAGGATGGAATGGATTTGTTTGTTTGGATCTAGGGGTGTTTTGCATTTAACTGATCTTCCCTAACTTGAGGAACTTTTAACCTGCTGTAGAAGTGAACATCAGCAGTGCCACTGTGCTTGGCGTGCATGCTTCACTTGTAATAAACATCCCAAAGAAATACTTTATTTGAAAATAAAAATTATATAAACAGTAAATAAGTACAGTTCCTTCCAGGTCTTCAATTTAATAGAACGAATGGCAAATATCTCTACCAACCATTTTTTATAGGCTCACTCATGACTGAGTAATACTGACCTAGCTCCGTTTTCCTCAGCAGCATTAAAGGTTTGCTAGAATCCATTACAAGCCCTCAAGAAACCCGAGGAAAAATATCTGAGGGAACTGTGCTTGTGAATAAAAACTAATTCATAAATCTGCAGTGAGGTTGAACAATTACACATCTCGCTCACTGCATAACTTTTAACAAAGTAAATGTTGACAATTTATTCCTAAACCACTACTTTTTGAGTAGTACTGCTTTGCTTTTCCTGTTAAGGGCTACATACCCCATAAGGAACTACATCTTTCACCCTCAAGTGAATAATGGGATCACAGCTTTGGAGATAATATGCATAAAATTTAAAACCAAAAATAATTTTACTATAAAAGTAACATTTTTAGCCTGCACAGAATTCTGTACTTTATTAATCTACTTGTATCTGTACATTCTAACAACAAAGCTTTCACAGTACCATGCATGCAGATTTGAGGAATTTCAGATCTATTTACTTGTGATCAGAAATATATTATTCTTACTAACTTAAACTGAAAGAAAGCCTTCATTTAAGTGACTTAATCACACCCAGAAAGCACGTAATAAAATAATGATCTCTATCACAATCATAAATAGCAATCAAATCTCTACAAAATAACGATCAAACCAGATAATAAGTCTGATTACACTCAAAATCCTGTGCTTCTACTGTGTTTTATTTCCAGAGTGTGAAATAGAAATTGACTTATGAGAAGATGCTGAGTCAACAACCAAGGGGAGTCTAAGTAAATTGAAGAATGCCAATTAAGCCTGGAGGAAGTCTAAATTGGGGTAGCCTACCTCTTCTTCCAGACCCCTCACTGTGCACATCGTACCGATTTAGACCCCCTTGAGACTCACTCAGGCATATGCACTGAGATTTAGTTAGTTACTTAGGCAAACTACTTAGTAGTGTGCAACTTCCATATTGCTTCTGAATATGATGCACAGATCCTAAGTCTAAATTAGTATAGCTCATATTCCAAGAGGTAAGAAGAGAAAAGTAAATAAAGAAAAGCAACTAACTGGAAAGAGAAAGAAAATGTAAGGAAAAAAAATAAATAAATCAAGAATCACCTCTCCTTTAATCTTTTTCTGGTTTGCCAGCATGTGAGATACACCAGTGTAGAAAGTGGTGCAAGTAGACCCGGGGAGCTTAATGGAGTCCAGTGTTCCAAAAGGGCCTCATAACCCAGTGTCTCCAGAGCTCTGGGATGTGCTAACAACGATCTTTGGCCTGCAATCACATATCTGACAAATCTGTGTGCTAGGAGCTTTTTTTAGTTATGGTTTTGTTCCTCCTGCTTTCCTTTCTGACAGAAGCATGAAGTACTGACATGCTAACCTCTCTCAGCATTCCATAAGAGAAATACCAGATTAATTGCTCCAGATTTTTGCAATTTCCAATTAACAACTATAATTTCATAATTTATATGTCAGTCTTCAATTTTTCTGGGCAACACTTCCTATCTCAACTGCAAGAATCTAGTCTCTCTTGAAATAGTAACTTCCAGCTACTAAAGATAAAGGGCTTATCAATATGACATGGTGGAGAGAGGTGTAAGCCTCTCTTTATGCTCCAAACTGGCTGAAATGAGCTAGATCTGGGGCAGAAGATGGAATCTAAAGCTACAATAACTGCTACTTAAGTGTAGTGTTAGGATACATGAAGACTCCTGTTTCCAACCAGGATTCTTGATCCAAACACCAGACACTTGCAGTTAGTATAGGAAGTCAGTTCTCCCTTTTTTCTTTTTATTTAGGACAACTTCCAGAGCCTTACTCAGATTCTCTCCCAACTGCCCCTCGGGAAGTACTAACTATGACCTTGTACTCATCTTTCCTGTAACCACCACACCACAAGCTATGATGAAGGTGAGGAAACTCCCTTGTTTACCTTGTGCTGGAATCCATAATGGAATCCACTCTGCAAAGCTTGATCAGCAAGAGAAGGAGCAGAGCAAGCACATTGACAGCTTAGTTGTCAGAGCTGTCACTTGTGAGATGGAAAACTTGATTTTCAGTCCATCTGCAAAAGCATTAATAGGAGTAGAGACTGAATATGGACTTCTGAGTTTACACTTCTAGGCACAGAATTTAAGAGACCTACAATTTGCTACCAAAATGTTGTGTTTGCCTACTGGCTCCATCCCAGTACACTCTCCAAGCCAGTCAAGTAGCCCTCAAGAAACCTGAATATCTGTTCTGATCCCCACATTTGAACACTGGAAATCTTACTTAAAGCCACGTGCTGATTAATGGTGACATCAAAGTCAAAGCTTTAAGAACGTGTTTCATTGTTGGTGTGGGGTTGGCAGGGGGTTGGTACCCAATTCTGTCCAATGTCTGTAAGTACAGAAATGACTTAAGCTTTGCAGGTTACAAAGAGCCAAGAGAAAATGTACAGAAAAGGTGGAACAGATGAGAACAGAAGGCAGAGACAGCATGGAAAGTACTCACAGGTTATGTTGATGGAAGAAACTTTAAGAATATATTGACAACATTGATGAGAATGAAATAGGAGAGAATTTACTTTATATATATCAAAGACAACTATTCCATCACCAATCTA
>VWZY01009380.1:210180-439815 GCA_013399075.1 Chloroceryle aenea
CTTAGAATCATAGAATAATTAAGGTTGGAAGCAACCTTCAAGATCATCAAGTCCAACCATCTGCTATAGCTTTACTAAAGGTCTGGAGGTCTGTATACACACCATGTGTATTGCAGAACATTTTAGAAACAACCAAGTGCTTTGGCACTCCACGTACAGGCAAAACTAGTTCAGATTCCACAGTTTTCTCAGTAGGACCTGGGCTTACCACGCGGGGTTCAGCAGCTGCCCATGTGGAGGCTCTGGAGAGCCCCCCTCTGTGTAGGTCTGCCTGCATCTTGCCTCTACCTGAGGCAGCAGTTCCTGTTAGGCCCTGCTATCCATAAAAGCAGCCTGCTATCCATAAAAGCAGGCACAGCAGGAGTCTCCAAAGTCAAAATGGTGCTGCAACAGGTCACCACTCCACTGTGGGCACACTCCCATCAGCGAGCCACTGTGCTAACCCCTGAACATTAAACACAAACCCTTCAGATTAACAAGCCCACACATGCAGCGAGAGTGAACTTTCAAACATGACTTTTTGGGAAGGCTCAAAATATCCTAAGTAGTTCTGAAATATCATAATAATGCTTTGGGAGGGTGTTGTTAGTGCCTGGAAAGAGCTCTGGGCAACGAGAGGTTGTGTAGTAGACACAATGAACCCACAGATATGCAGACAAATCAGTTGCTGGTGGGGAGAGCTGCAGCGAGCTAATTCTCTGCGAAAAGCTTATGGACAGCTATGAGGGAACCACAACTGCACATTGCTCTTATCCAATACAGCATCTTAGCACTAAATTTCCAATAGTAGATGCTAATTAAAAGTTATTTAATAACTGAATACTAAATAATAATTTAATAGTGCACTTTGTTTACAAGTATCTGTGCACAACATGCTCTTTTAATACCACAAAGGGTATCTATTTTCTCATCAGTGCTGTTCTTTAGGAGAGAAATCCATGTAGGAGTTGTGTAGTAGGGTAGTATCTGCTACAAAGTAGTTGCAGACTTATGAACTTACCCTGAAACATCCCACTATACATACTGATTCTGAGTATAAATATTGTCACATAGCAGAAGTTTATCAATTCCATTTAAAAAACTCTTGTCAAAATAAATTTGGCAATTTAAGTTTTCCCAAAAAATTGAGCAAGATGCTTTATTAGCCACGTTCATTTTTATCTAAAAAAAATTGAGATTCCTCACATTCTACAGTAGCTGTTTCTGTAATAAATTGCCAGTACCTTGGGGCAGAGATTGCCTTATGTTACACACATGCAGCACAATATATATACTTATCCCTCACATAACGGACATAATAACATAATAGAAGAACCAGAAAAACCTTAACATGAACTCAGCAAAAGAATCCAGAAGAAGAAAAAAGACAGATGTGAAACAAACACCATTCTTTACAAGTCAAGAGCTGGGCTCAAAGTTGAGTTAAATTTTCTCCCAACCAAACCTCTAAGATGTGGTGCTGAAGGGCACGATCCTTCCCTGTGAGAATGAGATACTGATACTAGGTATTATAGCAAAGATCCTGCAGAAAATGTTCCCTCTCTTGAAAGTTATTTTCAAACAGTCTTTCACATACAGAGCGGCTCTGGTTTTCCTCATGCTTTGAGGCATGGGAAAGCTTGGAGCATGCTTATCCTCAGCGAGCTGGCCCTCTCCCCAGCTATGCAGAGTTAACGTGATGATCTTCTCTATGGAGCTACGAGGGTGAAAGGCTTCTCTCTGCTTTCCCTCTAGCTTCTACAAGTCAAGATTGCAAACTGAGGATACCTCTGAGGTGGCTTTCATGCACTGCACAGAAATGGGGCAGTTAGGGAATTCGTCAACAAGAGTATACACCGGAGGCCACAAACACGCTGAAAAAACAAAACAAATGATACATCTCTTAGATCCATATTTGAGCAAAGGCCTGCTAACATTTATTTCTCTGCAAGTGTCTACCCAGACAGTAGAGGGCTGCAAAATTTCTCCAGCATGGGGAAGTTTAAATGTGACAGGAGGCAGGACTGAGTCTGCATAGGACAGTGTGGAGAGGCTAAGCTTAGCCCCAGGCTAGGAAACAGCCCATTTCTGATACAGCAGGACAGCAATTGTCAAGGTAGGCAGATATTTAGGAGCAATTTGCAATTTAGGAGCAAATGAGCGAGAGACATCCTTGGCTGCTTGCAGGGCAGGTTTGGCTTGCCCACATCCCCCTTACACTGGCCAGATACTGGGGTGTTGAAAATGGAACCAACTTCATACCTGGCTATTCTCCCTTTGACCCTCAGGTAGGTTTAGGTCTTGTTTGTGATTGAGAATATGCCTTATTAAGAGGGCTACAACATGTTTCTGGTTCCCTGTTTTGTACAGCACCCCCTCATGACTGTTCTTGTCGGCAGCCCTGTCTGCTTTGCTGCCTCCATGGCCAGCTCTCTCAGCTTAACGGTGATGGAAACATCAAACCCCATCCCAAAGCACAGGCTAGCATATGGTCACCTCTGGGCCTCGCCCAGGTGCAAGAGTCACTCCTTTTTGCCATTTTCCTTTCAGGAAAGAAAAGATCAGACACATCAAAGTTCTCAAGCCAGTTCTCACTCCCCAGAGTCACTGAATAGCAGCTCCAGCCTGTGGGGCCATTCACCACAAATATCCAACAGACTGATGCTTGGAAAGAGGGGTATTGAGATATCTGAGTGTGATAGCTCTAGAGAAATGAATTACCCCCCAAAGCTTCCTTGATTTCCTGCCTCATACACTGAACACCAAGACACAAAATAGCCTTACTAGAAGCCTATTGTTAGGAGGAACTGAAGTTTTGAGTTTATTTTGCTGAGACACACTAAGTGTCTTGAGAGAGATGATACAGTTCATCAGGCCATATGAGAAAGCTGGAAAAAGCAGTTACATTTTCCAGAACACGGGACCTGCATGAGGTCATTTAGTGTTTTGATCCTCTGAACATCATCACTCTTGGCTCAGTTTGGGCACCGCATCTTTCCAAAGGCACTAATTGATTTGGCTCTGCACGAGATGAATAAGAATATGACAACTAAAAATTTATTCTTGAATAGGATGCTGAGGAATGACTAATACACCTCTTTCCCCACTAATTTCTATAATAGGTTCTAATTAAATATGGCAAAGAAAAAGATAGTTAGGTTGCCTTATTCAGAAACAAGTAGATTATCCAAGCAACAAATTTGTCGTACAGCAGTTTGGCATTTACCTCTAGCCTAGAAATTTGTACCAATTATCTCACCATTAGCAGAACATGGTACATCACAGATTGCATACTCCAGGCATATAATTTCAAGGGCAGGGAAGGCATATCAAAACCATCATTTTCTAATTCTGCAGATGAGGGTTTGTTTACACAATCTTCTACCATTTCAGATGAATGGAGGCAAGATCGGCAGAAAAAATGAGCTCTCCTATAGATAATGTGAGCCTCGGCAGGCCTATTTCTTAAGGCTTATATTAATGTCAATACAAGTTTCAAGGGATTACCCATAGGATACTCTTGAAAATAAGATGTCACATTTCAATGAATTTAACCCAAGGCACAAATTTTTAAGTGTACACTATAAATATTAAATAAATTTGCCTCTACTCCCTCGTAGCTGCTGCTTATTGTTTGAGAAATATTTCAACTTAAAAACTAAAAACTGTGAAAATTTTGGCATGTGCCAAAAGAATTTTAGAATTTTGACATAAACTGTGATCTAATTAAACAATAAGACCTGACAAAACAGTCACCACTGTCTGATAATGACCTCCCGGGGCAGTTAAACATACTAAAGCAAAGCAGAACAGACTGAGAAGGTCAGCAGCAGCACTAAGAAACCTTTTACAAATGGTCTAATCATTCTTATAGCTCTCACTTGGTTTTATTTTTCTTCTATTTAAAAACTAAACCACACACATAGAAAGACAGAAAAGACATTGTTTAGAGTTATTTACAAAAACAAAAGCTCTAAAATATAATTGTGTGGTCTGATAAATAGTCCCGGTGTGGCTGGCACGTTACTGTGCAAATTTCCTTACTGCTAATTATTGTTCACATCTAGGATAATGAATGCCAACATGCTGGGGCTAAGAAGAACGTGGTGGAGACAGACTGTACAAGGTATTTATACTACTACTACTATGTGTATCCCTCTGAAATGGAAACTAGAACAGATAGAGCTCTGCATCCTCTGTTAGATAAAAGCAAAAAGTTCAAGTTCCAGGTGTGGATGGAGTCTCTTTGTATGGATTACCCTGAGCTGATCTATCTATACGCAATTTAGGATTTGCAGGCATCCTGCTAATGTGCAATGGAGAGCACCTAATTTTTCCTGAGTTAAGCTGTGCCCATGTAATAACTTGATAGGATGGATACTCTCACAGGTTAGTGCAAGGTTCTTAAGTGTTAATACCTAAGTTTACGCTGCAAAACATACTTTTGTTGGCAGCTTCCTTTTCATCCATGACAAAATAGAGCAGTTTTTGAGGTAGGAAATCAATCTGGGGAGATGTTTATATTGCTTCTTTTTTATAATGCAGTTAAGTAACTAAAAACACAGCACAGGCATCTCCTCATGAAGCTGACAGAAATGCAGCATCTCTCTTTACGGCCCAGTAGTAGGGCCCATTCCTTTGTTCTTTGCCAGTTCTTTGAAAGACCACCAGTTGAGAAAAAGTGCTACGTACAACATACTCACAGGAACCTCAAGAAATCATAAATTTGGGTTCTGAAGTCAATTAAAGCACCAAAAGTAATTCTCTGCAGAAAACAGAGATCATATCCTGGTGTAAAGTCTCTTCCTAATCTGGAGAAAAAGTCCACATCAACCCATGCACGTGCATACACTGGAACTGCACGTAACTTGCTGCTCTGGAACATCCCAGCAGCGTGGCAATTATAATAGTAATCTTATTACATTTACTCCCTCTAAGGAGAGGTTTTTGTGGGTCCCAGAAAATTAATCTCAGTATGATTTTTTTTTTTTTTGCTAATTATGAATATCAGAGTGCATGATATGCAAAACCTGATCCTATTTGCTTTTGTATATGTAAAAAGGATTCGTTCACCCTCCTTGTCCTCTAAAAGATTTTGATTTAGTTTTTTTTTAGTTTTAAGCAGTTAATGCTTTCCTCACCTGCCGACTTCCATTGGGATTTCTGCATGGTTTAGCCTAATTATTCCTGATGCTGGACCTCTCACGCCATGAGCTACTTCAAAGCAGAGATCTAGAAAAGGGATTGCTTTTCTAAAAAGAGCAATATCAAGGAGAAAAGGTAGCATTTTGTTCTCGTGATACGATGGACAAATCATAGAGAAAATCTATTAGAATTATAGATGGTATAAATTTTAATATAAAACACCAGCAGAAGTGTGCTTTTTTCCTGGAGTGGCTTTGAAATTGTACAGTCTCTGTTTTGTCCAAATTTATTGCTAAAGCCTCTAGTTGAAAAGTTCGCCAATGAACAGAATCAAAGTAATCAGATTTTTACATTACAGGACCTAGTAAAATCTTGGTTCACAGCTATGATTTCTTAATGAAGCACCAGTACCTATAAATGAATATCATTTCCTGCCTCAAGGCTTCCCTGTGTTTTAAGCACAGTGCCCATTTATCCATCAGCATTGACCAGATACTGTTGGATTATGACCTGCTTTTTGGAAGCAGCATAAAGCATTTTTTTCAAGGTTTAATGCAGCACATAGCTTTTTATCATTTTTTTTGCTCAAAGGAATTTTTTTCATACAAATTCCAGTATATCCCAATCAAAACATAGTTTTGGTTCCTAGAGCAAACTTTTTTCCTTGATCAACAGTTGGTGCTTTATTATTAATCCAAACAAATATATATGTTAGAGCAACGTAATGATGTTTCAATTAGAAGATGCAGACCAGCAGCCAGTCACTCAGTGGTACCAGTTGGAGGGAAAAAACAATTGTAAGCTAAAATTCCAGAACAAATTCAAACCAAAATTATGTCAGCAACTACCAATCTATGCCAAAGCCCAGTGCCCTGTTCACTGGTGGCAGCAGGGGAATGAAAAAGTACCAGAGCTGCCCAAAATGTGTGCTAGACAGCCAGGCAGTGACTGGCCAGAGCAGCAGAGGAATGCACTGATTCAGCAGCCGCTAACGGCAAGACTCGTATGAAATCCCAACCACAAATTAAATTACTCTCCTTCCATCATCAGAAAACACCAAAGGAAGGCAGAATGTAACGAGCCATGCTGAAAGAAGAAAGTGTTATTTATATCTTCCAGACCCAGCGCTGGTGAATTTGGCCCTTCATCTATAAATTACCCATTTATGTCTTTAATAGGTATTTCAGGGCCAATGATTTGCAAGACAAAAAGGAGGACTGAGACTCCTGCAACGGCTCAGTGCAGTTATGTGTTAACCAACAGGTTCAGCCTTTGCCCTAAAGTTTTGGGGTCAAATTATAGCATGAATCAGACTGTAGGTAATCGAGTTGTAGGGTTCTGTTTGAAGGCAGAAGCTAGCTCCCAGTTTTGTGGGTTTCAGTGTCTTCACAACACGTGCCCATGCAATATTTCCATGCATTTGCTGAGATTCATGGACATGGAAAGAACATATGCCTGGGGGCATTTTGTAGTTTATTATATCCCGGCATCTGAGGTGTTAACTTGTTTCATTGTTGGTCTGAGTGGAATTCTGGCAAACAACAGGACTTTTAAATGATCGAGTAAAAATAATAACAAGCTTTCTTACATTGTAAACCACTCTAAAGCATTCAGTTTTTGGCATTTTGCAAATGTAAAAATAACCAGATTAAAAAACAAAACAAATAAAAAAGCAATAGTTTATAATTATATGGGTAAATCCATCTTAAAAGAAGGTTTTCTGCCCAAGTTAAAACTCCTAGTAAATGTAGATTTAAAATAAAACTAATGACAAATGTTAACCACAGAGGTATCAGGAGGCACCACTGTAATTATTACTGTGATCTGCTCAAAGACAGCTCTAACAAATTCTAGCAGACAGAAGCTGAACTCTTAAGGGTAACAACTGGACTACATTTAGGTACTATTAGATACTAACTAGTAAGAACTGTCAGGCTGGCCTTACTTCAAAGCATAAGGAAAAGATCCCCAAAAGGAAGGCTTTTTGTTTTAGCCCATCCCTTTTCTATTTGCTTGAAAGAACTTAACAGGCTGCAAATATTTTTTGGAGTAGCAGTCATTAGGGTGATGCAAAGGGCTGCAGTCTGCTCTCCAGTACTGCATTCAGAAAGAACCAGCCTACAAACAAGTTACCACAGGGTGATGCAGGGTGCGAACCTACAGCACATCAGCTGCTTGCTGGTAATTGCCTGCCTGGCAGCTTTTATCCTGTGGTTACTTCAAGGTTGTTTATCTTTCTTTCACAGAGAAGTAAACTGCCTTGAGTTATCTGATTAGCTGAGGGGAGAGGGGGGTAAATGTGCAGACCCTCTCAAGCAGCTGATGTCCCGTGGGTCCACACTCTCCCTTACCNGATGTCCCGTGTGTCCACACTCTCCCTTGCCCCACAGTTATGAGTTCTTCCAGTTCCAGTGACCTAACTCCAGAGGAGCAGAGTGGCTTGGGATTTACACCACTGGAGCTGTGAGCAAGCCCAAGGCATTACTCTTCATCACCTGGGGCTGCACTGTATCATCAATTTTTAAGTCCCAATTTAAATCAGTTTTGAAATCAGCCTCAAAATCAATGACACACTATGGCCCAGAGATAGCAGCAATCCTTCCTGTAGATCTCACATCTTTGTTTTAAAGTCTCCTCTCCGGGATAGATCTGGCATGTTGAGTTCTGCTCCTGCCATATCTGAATAAAAATCAGAGATGGGCCCAGAGTGAAACCTGCCATCTATATTCCAGTTACCTGGATATGTCTGAAATTTGAATTCAGGCCCTAACTCTGGTTTTGTACATGGCCCTAATGTCATACAGATGGCCAGGCCCTACACTTGACAATCCTCCTGAGAGCTGGGGAATAGAAATTCTCTACTAATGACTGCAAAGAGCAATGGAAATCACTTTCAACAGATTTTCACTACTTTGCAAAATCAAGTAGTTTCCTCTATGGGATAAGACACTGATACCTTTTAAAACAGGACCTCTCGCTCTGACCTTCTACCTTCAAGCCCTCAGAGCTTCTGAGCAGCTGAAGAATCTCTCTGGTTGGGACTGTCACTCGAGTTTCACAACTGCAGGACGAGGGTTCAGCTCTGCACTTGTCTGTAACTGGCAAAGAAGGATGTCTCAGCAGCAGCAGCAGCCTCGCTGAAGGTATTTTCTCGAATGAAACACGTGTACTTGTCTTTCAGCAGTGCAGAAAGTTTACAGGTTTTTCCTGTCCAGCTCACATGCTGCTGCTCAAAGAAGCTGGTACCTGGATGTCTTATTTGAAGATGACCAAGCTGGCTGACAGGTGGAAGCTCACAAATGCAGCCAAGCACCAGGGCAGCAGAGATTTCTTAAACCCAGTGCACTCGGCCAGTTTTTAAACCAGCAATACGTTTTGAAGACAAAAATGCCACTGTCAAGTCTGGCTATAACTTAACGTGAGGTGAGTAAGATTAAAAAGATTTTTGGCATTCCTGCCATAGGGACCCCACCTCCCGAGCATACCACAGCAACCTCCACCTGCAGGGGCTCGACCCTGGGTGTCTGCGCATGTTGGTGTACGCATGACCATGTAGTTTCTCAGCCAAAGTGGATTTAGAATCCCGTGGTTAAATTCTGAGCTCATTTGCACCCTCTCTAATCCCAGCGAAATCAGGGGGATAGCAGGAGCTCGAGGCTGCACAGCACTGGCCTCCAGGCTGCGTGGTTCCATTCCATAAACACACTGAGGCACTTGTGCTGAATGAATGCTTTTACTTTCTCCCTTTAAACCTGATATTTTAGATATTAAGAGAAAATAATTACATCCTCCTCCTGGGAGGTTTATTTCAAATCCTTGCCAGGGCCCCACTGTGGCCAGTGCTTACATTTTTCCAAATTGATTTGAGGCAGTATAAATAGTCTGAAGCTGCACGTGAGGTTTCCTCGCCCCCAACAATGACACGCTGTGGTGGAAATGTTTCCGAATGCAACACGTGCTTTGGGCTTTTTGTCATTGCTTATTCATTAACCCTTCTGTCCTATGCCAGTGATACCTTAACCCGTGGACTAACTTGTTACTGCTGACAATTAGAAGAGGACCTCTAATTAATCTCTCAATATACAGGCTTGTGCTTATAAGTGATTGTGCTCCTATAACTTAACAAGTTGCTACTTGTCAGCTGACCAACAGGAAGAGATCATACGTGTGCCTTCAGCCAGGCCTAAAAGTAGACTGAAATCCCCTTCCTGGAATTGCTTACTCCTCTAGAACTTCATGCACAGTCTCCACTGAGAAGCAAATCAAATTCATTTTCCTGCTATTTCATAGAAAAACTGGGTTTGCAATTGTTTGTTAAGGTGAGGGAAGAACTTTTTAGTTCTGAAGTTTACGTGATGATTTCTATTTCTAATTGTGCTTCTGGACAGCTGATGTAGGGGAAAAAAATAAAAGGAAAAGACAACCTGTCTCTTATGGAATAGGTTTTGAGTACTGGACTTCATGTCAACTTAAAAATAAGCTTTCAGATTTCACCTTTCTTCCCATTTCTATATATCTATTTCTAAAGCCACGATGTTATGAGGTGACAAAGGGCTTATGCTGATTGATGTAAATATTTGAAATGCAAAAGCAAATTGCCACCATCCCAGCTGAGCACTGTGCCCACTAATACAGCTTGCCTAAAATCAGCTTCTGAAGATGAGAGGCACTGATGAAATAGTACAGAATGTTTCATCATTCCACGGCTTGAAGGTTAAGTCCAATACAAACGTCTTAACTAACCTGGCAAAATCTGAGGGGCTCTGCAAGGAACTCCACAAATGTCAGAGTCCTTCTTACTTTCACCATATGCAGAACTGGCTCTCTACTTCAATTAAAAAGTAATCTTAAAGGAAAATCCCCAAAGGCCAATTTCAGTAGAAAAACACTTCCACAGATTTTTATTGGCTCTAGACATGGCCACTGATACTCTTAGCCGTGTCTTGATATGATTTTGGTCTGAAGAAGTCTGAATGCTTTAAATCCTGGAGCTTAAAACTCCTTCCTATGAGCTGAATTTAAAACACATTGGAGTGACTGTGCTGCTCACACAAACACACATCAGTGAAAACAGCAGTGACTGCCCTTTGCTAAAACATTTGTCTATTGATTTTGTTACAGTATTAGTTACAGTCATATCTTCAGCCTAGGCTGTAAATCTGTTGCTGGTTAAATGTTTAAAAGATAGCATAAAACTCAGCTCATATTGATGCTGCAGGTATTTTTGCTCAGTGAGCTGCTGGAACAATGCTTACCCAGCTCTGAATTGCTGCACTTCCTAGAAATTTTGTACTTCTGGAATGTGAGCAGAGATTCAGCCTCTGGTTTTCTAACGTTACAGTAGCTGCTTAGCAAGAGCTCCTTGCTTCCACACTAAACCTCTTTGATGAGTATTTCAGTTCATTTGCTGTACTTCATTAACACTTGTATGCACACACATCCACACACACACACATTTCCTTGTTTATTTATAAAGCACGGGGTGAGAGCACGATAACACTGTATCAAAAAGAATCCAGAGCCAGCAGCAGTAGAGCATTTAGCCTGAAAACCTTCCATCAAACATCCTGAAGTGAATTTGCTTTCTTTGTTACTCTGACCTACATGAGCTGCTATTGCCATTTGGCTCTGAATTATTAACAATCAGTAGAAAGATTTAGCACCTCTTCAACCTCAGCCTTGTCTGTATCATCCAAGATAAAACCAGTTTACCCTCTGTGCTAGTTAGAAAACAGCTGTGAGCATCCCAGCACTCAGCTTCTAGGGATAACCTTGTTAGTGCTCCATATAACTGCATGTAACCACTCAGCACGACAACCTTTTGCATTTCTCTTTATGAATAATTTTGTTGTACCACATCCATTTTCATGTGCTCTTTATTACAGCACGCGACTACATTTATTAGAGTTCCCATCAGAGAATTCTTCTTCTTGTCTTTAATGGTGCCATGCACAGCCCTCTCTGGACTGTAAGCTTGGCATTTTTCAAGTCCCATTCCCCATAGGGTTTTTTTCATTTTATATCTTAAAATTCCTGCAAAGAATTTCACAGGTGGCAAAAGACTGAGATAAATATTTGATACATATGTAAGAAGCAAGTTAAATGCAGAAGGGAGAATTTCAGGGGAGCAGGGGATGAAAATGGATTGAAAGTTGAACTCTGTTACTTCAATATAACATTTGATGGGGGAATATTGTGATTTTTCAACCAAAAACTTAATTTTCTCTTGAGTGGCAAATAAGGGCAAATCTGGGACCTATCCACAAAATATTTTTGTCCCAGTTACCAATTTATTTACCATATAAATTGGAAAACTGAGAAAAGGTTAAGAAAAAAAGACTAGACATAGTGCTCTACTTTCACTAAGCAGACAAAAAGGACCAATTACAGAATTGGAGGGGAAAAGTAATGCTACTTCTGGTCAATTTTTGTATTTCTAAATCTGGTTCCATTAGAAAATATCATGATTTTCAAGACATACTCCAAAGCCTAATGTTCCCAGGTATTTAATAAAGATTTGTAGGTGGGAACCAGGATCCACACTCCTTCCTCTTTGCTAATAAAGATGATCTACTTTGGAAAATTGAGGTGTCAGGGGAAAAGGTTCTTCAGCAAACAGATAATTATCAAAACAATGAGTCATCAGGTACAGATGATGAGATTACACCAAGAGTTCAGAAGGTCTTAAGTACAAATTGTCTAGGCTGCTGGCAAAAGGCAAGCTCTTCCTGAGCAAGGTACTGTTCCAAAGGAGTCGGGCCAAGTGAGTGTTGCCCCTTCAGTGTGCAAGTGACAAACTCAGAGTGATCAAGGAATTAAGTGTCTTGTATCATCCATCATATGTCTAACCAACTGAATTTGGTAAACTGATTCAAGTAATAGGGAAATATGCTTCACTTCATCTCATGTGATTCATCATGTGTCAGCATCAGAGCAGGTACAGAGAGCTGCTCAACACAAGGTACCTACAGTTAAAAAAGGCCTGTGATAATCTTCTTCCTGAGGATCTACTGAGGAAGTCAAGCAGTTGGGAGGACATATACTACTGGAGTAAAAATGTGTGTAGCAGAAAGTTGTGTATAGGATTCAGGGCAATTTTCTGTGTAGAAAAAGGCTAACTACAGAAGGCCTCATGATTATTTAATTGTCTGCTAATGTTTTGAGAGGTCCAGGAGCAGTGAAATGGCAGCATCCACAGGGTACATAAGGGTATTTAACTTAGGACAAAGGAAGACCACAATGATAGACTGAGACATCAAAACCAGCTATGTGAATGCACAAGAAATTAATTGTTGACAAGTGTAAAGTAATGTACATCAAAATAAGAAAATGAGCAGCTTTTGAGTCAAGAGAAGGAGGTAAAAAAATAAAATCCAGTGAAATCCCAGCAAAAATCTGCAACTGCCAGAAAAGAGGGAAATAAAGCGTTAGGTGAATAATGAGACACAGTGAATAACAATAAAACTGTTTGAATACTCTGAAAAGACTAAGGTTATTTACCCTAGAAGGGAGATGAACAGGAAGGGGGAATATTGGAAGTGTCCTAATGCATGGCACAGAGAAGGTAAATCATGGTTTTTTTGTGACAATCAAAACCCAAAAAACTCTCAAGTTAAAAGTTGGGCAATTCACAACATTTCACACCATTATGTAGCCACTGGAAATAAATGAGACAAAAGACTTTTAAAGATACAAAACTGACCGAGAGAACAGAACTGAGTTTTGAAAAGACTGTTGAGGGAATACTGAAGCCCTTCCTTCCAAATTAAGCTAGTCTCAGAATATTATATATTATCAAGACATCAAATACTGTAAGGGAGAAAAGTCATTCCACACCTTCCTAATGTAGGACAAACAGAGATACATGTTATCTCAAGCATCTGCCACGGATCACTGTCAGGGACAAATCTGAAGTCCTTTCCCAAAAGCAGACAGCTCCATTTCTTTGTTTTGACCACATTTATTTCAATTTGCAAGAGGCAGGTCAACACAGCAGACTCAGTAGCCAACTAATAGCAGATGACTGTTAAACAATCTGCTGTCACTAAATAATGATATAGTCACAACATTCCCAATGGAGAAGGTGGTGATTTTGCTACATGGACTATAATTCAGACCCTCCTTAGTACTATTTTGGCTGTGAGAAACAGTCCAGTCCAAGTCCTGCAGATGCTGCTCCTTAAGCCAATCACAAGGACTCAGTTTCTCACACACGTGCCTTGCCTGGCTATCCCACACAAGAACTCAACTCTTGCACTGCACTACAGCCCTGCTCTGCTGTGAAAGCTGACAGTCACCTTAGGACCTCAACTGCAAGAACATAACAATGGGTGCCACAATATTTTGAAACATTCTTTTCACTGCAAAATCCCAAATATTCTTTTATATTCATTACAGAAAAATAGTTGCCAAAGTAGCAATGTCTTTCTATAAAATTACAATTTCAATTCTATATGCTCTAATGTCAAGTTTTATAAAGAAGAATCCAAAAATCTGCTGCAGTCCACGTCGAGAGGACATCTGGACCCGTCATTCACACTCCAGAGTTGCACATTTAGTAAAAACTAATAAGCCTGTAGTTCATAGGACATCAAAGGGAAAAAATAAAATATATAAAACAAGTGAAACAAACACAGGTAGATTTCCTTGAGTTTGGAAGGAGCCTGATGCAACAGCTGTCATAAAGCATTCCAACAACGCCCTCATTTTTATCAAGGGGTAAGAAAGGGTTGAATTTAATGAATCAAATGCTTCAATCATTGCTTCCCTGGTAGAGTAAAATTCAGCTTTCCAGTAAAGTTTAAACAAAGATTAAAGCTGGTCATCTCTAAGGGGAAAGTCTGGTCTATTGCTATCAGTAAAGAGGGAAGAACTGGAAGAGTCCTTGAGGAACATCACACCCCCAGTGGATGATTATCTGTGGGAGGTTTACAAATTAGTTGCACTTGTCCTTGTTACATAAGAGGCTACAATGAAAATCAGATGGCTCAGCTCCTACCTTAGCCTTTATTCAGGATGGTGAAATTAAATTTTAAACAATTTTGCTGTGCAAACTTCTGTAAGAGGGACATAAGGACGTGCCTTAGAGTGGCAACGCTTACTGAGTCCCTGCAAGATGTTTTTCTTAAGGCACTGAGAGGTCCTTGAGTGAAAGGCTCTATCCATGCATAGGCTATAATGGAATGTTAAAGCAATAAAAACCTGTTTGGGTAAAAATATTTTTCTTATTTGCATCTTTAAGTGTGAGAACTGCAAGGCTATGCAATACTGATGCCTTAAAAAATTCCAAGAGAGGGGATACAGTTTTCCCCTACCGTATCATCCAGCTGGTGCACAGTAATCTATGAAAATACATGTATTTCTAACTTTTAAATATATAAGTCAAGGTACAATATTTAAGTAGTTCCTTTTTGTTTTTTTTTTTCTTTTAAATATACAGGAATCTCTCCCATTCAAAAGTGAACTGTTCAGAGCTTGCACTGGGACTCAGAAGCCACACCAGTCACCATCTTTGCAAGACAGTCAGCCTACTAGGCAGCCCCAGAGCTCCACGAGTGGCTCTGATACTTCTGGATAAATAAAAGAGAAGCATCTGAGAAGGCTGAGGGATAATGAGCGGGGACTAGCTGGTGAGGAGATATATTAATAATATGGCTTGGAAGAGAGGTAGCAGATGACTTCATTTAACAACATGGTTACGGTGACTCACTGCCAGGAAAGGCAGGAGGTGACCGAGCTGATCGGCTGACATTCCACACTGATGTTCCCTACCCTATCCCAGTGCTTTGTCGACTCTGCCACCTTAGAGCATATGCAACAGCTGCACCCCCAAGGCTTGCTTTGTTCACCTTTGCCCCAGTATCTGCAGAGGAAAAAGGTCAGTATTTCCTCTTGGCCCCAGGTCTTGACCCATAACATGGGAGCACAGGAGACATGAGAAGGTTGCGGGGACCGGTTCATTTTAAAGCTTTGTTTTGCTTGTCCATGATACTTTGCATTGCTGCCACAGGCAGGAGCTGATGAGAGAGGGAGAAAACCATATCCCAAAGCAAACAGATCTACCCGTTGGCTGCTCAGGAGGAGTTGGCTGTATATCCTGGAATGCCTAATGTTCAGAAAATTTATCTTGGTAAAGGCTCAGGAAAATGTATGTTTTTATTTTACCCAAAGTAAAAATATTGGTCAATGTGAAATTAAAAAGTGAAAATAATACTCCCCCTTGTAAAAAATTCCAGCCTCCTACACTCACTGTATCTTGTAGACTTCTAAAACAAATAACATGCATTTTATGTGTTTTTTTCTACTAACTTTTTATTGGTATTTATAATGTAGTACAGAAGAGACTTTTAAGAGGGGAAAAAGGCAAGTTACAATAACATACCAAAGTGTTTAGAAAAGGCAGGGAATGCAGAGGACACAGACCATGCTACCTTCCCTTTCATTTCAAGGTGAGGAACCCAAAACATCAGGCGAGTAATGTAAATCCTGTTTGTTGCCACAGGGGCACACCCTGGCATAGAAGGAACATAATTCAGAAGGTCACCTTTTCCCATCTCCAGCAAAAGAACTAGGTCTACAGACCCACAGAAGTGGTATGAAGAGATCACCATTCATACAACAGATAGCAAGCAACCCAGCAAACCCCCAAACAGAGCAGGCTAAACAAGAAGTAATACGCAGAAGGAGGAACAGCCAAGGTGAGAGCCCTGGAACTAACTGGAGTTTTGAGCACATTTTTCTCTTAATTGCTTGAGCCAGAGGTCAGTAACTTCACTGTCTGGAAAGGTGAAGTTTCTAATCGTGCTGTTTGTACCTCTGAACAGATATCCAAGACATGTTTGAGATGTACAAATGAAACTGCTCATGGCTCTTGTTGAATATAGCAGATTTCATATACAGAATGCATGATTGATGTTAGCCCATTAATCCTTCAGAATTCTCATAAATTAGCTCTCAAGGCTTCTCTTCAGGAGAGCATTGGGTAGCCTGCTATTTGGACTTTACAGTTACTGACACCTGACAACCTTTTCAGCTGGCAGTGTCACCTACTGCTGTCTTAACTGGGAGAATTTAAGCAAGACCACCTCCTGGCCTTGAGGAGAATTGGCTTGAAACGAGAAGATCTGGTGTCTTATTTCAAACCCCATGGTTATCCCCATGGTCAGCTCATCTTCAGAGGGAGATCTGGTCACCTATACCCAGACAAGACATGGAGCTAAGCACACAGCTGCCTTTGCAAGACTGGCTACAGAAACTGATGGGCCTACCACCTCAAGCTCACTGGAAGACTCAGCCGACCCTCTAATGCCCCAGGCTGGGCTGCAGTGGCCCCTGGCACTCCACTGGGGGATAGGGTGAAGCTGAAATTGTTTCTATTATGCTGCTACTAATATATATGAATCTGGTGCTTTTTCTCATGATTTCCACTAGAGCTTATGAGTTTTGAAAGGCAGTACTACTGATACCAGATCATCTTTCCCCTGCTGTCCCTAGTCCCCAGGACTGCTGTAAACATAGCAGCTCAGTGCTGTTTTGGAGTGGCAGAATGAAACTGCACACATCCAGCAACCTAACACTCATCTGACACTAAAAGAGATATACAATGGGCAATTGTTTTCCTTCCAGTATAAGACAATATAACCATTGCTTAGCTGAAGTTATTTCGGTTAAGTACAGGGTATTGAAGTAAGTTTAGCTTCAATTAGTTATATTAATACCCACAGCTCTCAATCAAGCATGTTTCCACCATACTGCCCTTAAATATGTTTTATGTTTGTGTATTAAGCCAGAAGTTCTTTCACAGATCTGCTTTATTCAGAACCATAGTCATAATAAAGACATCAAAGTAATAAAGGCCTGGAATCCAATAATAATAACATGTTAATTCCAATACCACAGAATGGTAAAATTCCTTCACATTTCAGCAAACAATCTGTCTTTCTTACGGGCTATAACTGCACAGATGACTAAGGCAGTCTCTGAGGGGGTGGAAAGGCATGTAGAAATTGTTCTGGGTTGCAGCTTGTTAACCATTCCAATGGAAGCAGAGTCCACCGCCTCTAATGAGCTCGCTATTTTAAAACAAAGATATTTCAACGACTGTAGAGCTTGCTGGTGCCACCAATTAGTGGAAATATAGGCTTGGATATTGTTCTTTCTAAGGTAAAGCTAACTGTCATTTGAGAGCAACAAAGCCACACTCATCCTTGGAGAAAGCACAGGTCACTGTACTGTCTCTGAAAAATTATCTAGTGGATGGAAAAATAAAAATAACTAGTATATTAAAAATAACATTATGATGGCTACTATCCAGATGCTGTTATTAGCTCTTACTCTTCTATGTAGTTTTATTGAGCATGAAAGCTTGTAAATGTGTGACTTTGATATTGGACTGCCTGTCTGCAAGGCATGATGGTTTAGATTAGTGTATTAGTTTAACACTGGATACTCAGACATGGAAAAAAGATGGGAGTTTCTGCTCCAATGTCACACCCACCAACGTATTTCTGGTGCGACAATGAAAGTCAGTCTGAGGGTAAGAAAGAGGCTGTTACTGGAACCAGTAGGAACACGAAGACCGTGTTGCATCACTGCACAGTTTGGTGAGACACACAGGAAATGGGGAAGCCCTCAGGAAACCAGCAGAAGGGCTTAGGACAATAAGCACCTTGAGAGAGGAATCTGCACAGCAGGGAGAGAACAGGAAAGACACTGAAATATTATCAGGTTGAAAAAAAAGCCTAAAACCCCACCCCCATACAATAACCAAGAACAGCTGAATGGCAGGCTCTGTTACAGCCATTTTTGTCCCATAACTAAAGAGAATGAGAAGATGAGTTAGAAATGTGGCGAGTTCTGTTGACATGACAAACTGAAATTGCCACAAGAGAAATGCACATGGGCCTTGTAGCACGTTAAGTTCTGAGTGCTGGAAGAGTGGCAGTCCTGACTGAGAACCTGTAAGTGATTGTGAAGTTGTTAGTTCTGTTCTCTAGGAAGAAGTAGAAGTCACATCTAACAGCACTACTTTTGCCTTTGAGGTTGTAACCATTTACTTCTCACCCCCTGCTCCTTTATTGTCTGACCAGCCAGGCAGATCCATCTAGGAAATGGAAAGGAGGCAAATTTCTAGAACTCTTGGCCTTTTGTACAGAACATATGTAGTATTTATTTAAGAACTGGCTTTTTGCTAGTAACCCGTGACCTCAAAGAGATAACTTTTACTAGATCATAGTTTTGCACTTAGTAATTGTCACTTTGCTTGCATGTTGTAAGAAGAGCTGGTCTAAAACCAGCAACATCTGAACCATCTCAAAGTGCTGGAAACTAGAGCTCACTGGGAATTCTCCAGTGAAACTTGCTTGTTGAAAATGCTGGTTCATCAAAATCTGTATTTTCCCCAAAGTCTCTATGTCAGCCCCCATCTGATGAAATCCTGTCTGTCAGGCAGGTCTTGGCATGCCTGGCTCCCTGCCAGCCTGTCTGCTGAGCTGTTGGGAAGTCCAGTTTCCCAGATTACTGGATGTCCTTCTACTGAAGTGCTCAGAACTGGATTCTTATTTGTCTGGAAGCCTTGCCAACCTCAGTCAAACCAGACCTTTTGGGCGCAAGGACCTTTGCCACATAAGTGCCTGAAAATGGCTTTCAGGGCCTGTAGCTTTCAGGATGACATCTGTCATCATACCAAACCCCAGAGCTTTCAGGTTCCCACTTCTGCTATCTGTGCAGGCTGCCCTGGCTCTCATACTGCTCCACAGTTGGGAGACAAGTGGTACAGAAATCTTGTGTCCTTGTTCTCAGACTGTATGGTGGACTGTGGGCCCTGGAAGCCCTGGCCCCTTCCACTCTGACTTTTCTCTGCAACTCACAGCACTAAAACTGACCAAAACTATGTCAGACACCATCAGTCAGCTCAGCGTTCCCTGCAGCACAGTTCATTTCGGATACACCATGTTTCCTGTGGTTTTGGCTTTTGTCAAAAATAGGGGTAATTCTCCCCTCTTCCTTCCTCCAACCTCAAAGAAAACATTCACATCGATGGCAGAATGGAAATCTGGTTTCCTGGCCAGCTCTACCTGGGCTGTTAGAAGCAACATATTTGGCTATTTCGTGACAGTTTCCAGAGATCTCTGTAATGCAGACAGTGGTATTTCAAGGTCTGTTTTCTATAGCTCTTCTCTATTAGGAAGAGATTTATTTTCCTTTCACCAAGCAGGAGAATGCACCTTGCCCTGCAGAGGCATTTTTAAGTTTTGAAATAGACCCTTCTATTTCCAGCATTTTCTTTGAGATTGCTTCAGTCAGTGCTTGATAAAGTAACCTGCACTGTATCAAAGTGTTGATGCAGAAGCCCCAGGAAATCATAATTTTCCAAAACCTTTATGCTAAGTCTCTCAACTCCTGCTACAGTAGCTAATACAGTGTGAACAACACTCATCCTCTTAAACCTTTGGGTTCCCGTGTCTAAAAATTAATTCCTTTAGGGCTTGTTTGTTTCTAGATATCACAGGCTGAGTCCAGGGTACACATCACTTTGTCAAGAACAAGAAAAAAGCAAAAGCATCTTCAGGAAGTATCACCATAAGACTGCCAGGGAGCTCACAGAACATCAAAATGGTATGCAACATGCCCAGCCTTGTTTTCCTTTCCAGTTAACTGAACGTTAGGCATAATTTAAAGCCTTATTCATTACAAAATACACTGAGAGTTTCCCTACACTAAAAGCTTGCACAAGGCTTCTGTAACGCTGAGCCTGAATGAGTTCTTTGCTAAATCAGGCCCTCAGGATTCCCAGGATGCGTACGTAAGCACGGCTGCAAACGGGGAAGGGAAAGGGGGCAGGCTCCCCAGCACTGCAGCGCAGGCCTGATGTGTGTAGCAGAGCAGAAGGTCACAGAGGAGGGTGGGAGGAAGCACTGTTCTGCTCTGTTCGGGCAGAAGAATTTTATGTTTGTTCAGAAGCAGAAGGAACTTTGAAACACCATATAAGGGCCGCGACTCAGGCTCTGCTGCAGAAACCTGCTGGAGCTGAGCTCTGCACATAACTCATACAAACGGTAACGAGAGCTAAATGCATGCACTGAAAGAAGAATAGACCCCTTAGTGATTTGTCAAGATAAAATTCAAAATAACTTTGAATGCTCAGAGGTAAATATTAGGTTTAGGAATTAAAACCAGCAGAAGTAGTGGAACAATTGCCTATAATGAGATCCAGGAACAATCTACCCACTGTACCAGGTTTTCATTAGAGTTATGGCCTGCAGCCATACCACCTTGTGCTGTGATCTTAACAGCTAAGACGGGTTGGGCTGGTTAGTATTTGGAAGGGAGACCTCCAAGCAAGCCTATCACTGCAGGAACAGCTTAGTGATGCCATAGATAATGTTCTTCCTTCTGATTCACTATTGGATCCAGGTGTTAGGAGATTGAAGGTCTTCTGTGCAAGATCTAAATCCAAGGATTTGATGATCTCTGGTCATTAAAGCATGCCTGTCATTTCTCAGTACTGTGTCACTTTGAAATGGCTATTGCATTGCACTGTAGTGGTAGTTGCACATCAGTAATAGAGAAGTGCTGCCACTTACATAACAATCAAACTTCACAGGGAGATTGTAAAACTAAATTTGCCAATGTGGGGTATGTGGTTTAAGTCCCAAAAGCTCCAGAGAGGTGCTAAGAAGGGTTTGTTGTATTTTTTAAGGGTTTGTATCTACTCTGGAAACATCATCCCATCTCAGAGCTCTGCAATGGGAGGGCACTTTTAAGCCCAGGGTTACCACTGATGTTCTCATGCGTGTTTATGTGCTCTCTCCCCTGCACACCCAGCCAAGCTCCCTCTGCAGCAGCAGCACCACCTCCAGAGCTCACAAAATGGGCTCCCCACTGTTATCAGTGGTGATGGAGGAGCAGCTCCAAGGAAGTTCAGCTGTCTAGGTGATGGGAGAACAGCAGACAGCTTGTCAACTGTCCCATCCCTGCTCTTACATCTGCTGGGACTAAACCCCTCAGGCATTAGAGCCCTGCAAGGAATTAGGTGCATATTCACTTGTAGACTGAATAGACCCCTGTATCTAAATCAATGAGACTACTCACAGGGCTCAAAGATGCATCTGTCTCCAAAGAATAAAGGCATAAATGAGCAGTGCAGCTACACGACTCCTAATTGATGTTCTTGATTTATTAACCTCCCTGGTTGTCATCCAGGACACTGTACTAACACTGTTTTGTTTGTCCACGTAGGACATGATCCTGAATACTGCTGAGAGCCCTTGAGTCTGTAGTGCTAGGAGGGCTGACTTCATCGGGAATTCACTGAAATACATCAATTGAAGTTCATTGAATTCAACGGGATTTGAGAGCGTTTGGCATCCCTTAGGAGGCAATTAGCACCTTCCAGAACATGGGCCTTAGACAATCAGGTCTATGAAGTTCAAACGGGTTTTCCTCTGGGTTTGGGGGCAGTTACAATTTGTATATAATAAAGACCTGGTTTAATTTTTTTTGCTTTCATTTTAAAATGTAATTTCAAACAGAGCTTGAGCTGTCTGTTAACATTTGTTAGCATGCTAGGACTGGACACACAAGTCTCTAATACTGGTGAGTAGCCTACTGGTGATTTGCCAGAACTGAGTTGGTAAATCAGTTTAATATGGAGATGCATTATAACGTGACACAAATAAAACATCTCTCCTTTACTATGATGCTTCTATTTGCATCAAGTGGCTGAATGAAACAATCTGTTCAAGATATCCATGCAACTTCCAATGACTGCTCATCTCTGACTTCTTGCAGGGACAAGGAGGAAGCCACGAGTCTGCTGGCTTTAAGAAGCGTCCCGGCTATGTCGTGACTTGTGTTTGTACAGGGGCCATATTTCCTTAATATCCCAGTTTTACCAGTGACTTCATGGGAATAAGCAGGGTCACATGAAACAGCTGGTGATACATATTTGTGAGGAGGAGGGAAACGATCAGCACACTCTACCCGCTGTCTTATATCAAAAACTTTTCCAACTTACTGTAAATGAGGTTGGAAACTGGAGCCGTAAGAAAAACCCTTCCTTAATTTTGCTATTTTTCTTTGCACTAAATAAACTGAACCGTAGGACTTCGCTTGTACTGCCACAGGCATTCCTCTTGAATGAGCATGTTTGATATCTGTGTCTGTTATCGTAACGCTCAGAAAATACTGTGGCTGTTCAGCACAATGAAGACTTGACTGGAAAATGCTGGATAGGCTCCTGTGAGCTGACAAATTGCATATGAAATCACTTATTCAGGACATCCTGGCTTGGGTGAAAAGACCTTGGAAAATTATCTACAGATGAAATGGTGGTCAGAGAAAAGAAATGATCAACTGAAAATACCTATTATAGCCACTGATGATGTTAAGGCAAGCATACCTAGCTCGGTCAGAGAGTCAATTTCAGCAGTGCCCTGTGTTTGCAATAGCTCCAACTCTGTTTGGGTAACTGACTCTTCCTTCCTTGAGCCACGATCCAAAGACCACTGGATTCCATAGGAGTTTTTAAATCAAATCCAACAGGCTTTGGATGAATCCCCTGAAGATGATTTTGCAGGAAAATAATCACTGTAGTCAGCAAATTCTGAGAACAAAATATTTCACACTCAAACATAACAGAACACTTTAAGGTCTGCACACCACTCCTTCTTTGCTTTGCTGTTTATAAGCACACTTCCTACTAATAACAAATTATAAACCACAAAATCATCTCAACGTCCAGTACCCAGTAAATTCAGAAGAATTGAAGGAATCCTGTCTCCATCTACTTTCCAAATGCTGCTCCAATCCATCCTAAAATCCCAAGTTTCTACAGCATTGCATGGGAATCCTTACACTTCAGAAATACATCTTCTTTAGCCAAGCAGTAGGCAGCTCAAGGCAATAGGAAAAAAATCCCCATTAGAAAGAAGATGAGTGCAGTGCTTTTATACCATCCTGAACCAGCCTTCACACCAGAAAGATGTCAAGAGAGTATTACCCAGGAAAAACTCAGCACTGCTGCCCCTGTCAACTGCTTTAAGATATACACACTTGAAGCATTGACAGCAGTAAGTGAAACTTCTGTTTACATTTTTTGTGTGTACACATCCACGTTTTTGATTCAGATAATGCTGTGAAGTTCTACCAAGAGGTTACACAAAACAACTGCGCATAAAGTGCGTGTACATAAATAACTTGGTCTGACTTTTTGTTTAACGTCCAAGATGATTGGAACAGATTGTATCATGAGCTGCTTCTCCTTTGGCTAACTAAATAGCCATCCCCACTTACCATAAAGCATATTCTTCTTCAAACAAGTATCTATAGTCACTCTGTTGGATAAATTACTTCCAAGTAAGTGCCATAAAGCCCATTACATTCCTGCTTTAGAAGTGGATCAGGTCCAAACAGACAATCAAAGGATTTCACTGGGATTATTTTAGATTAGAAAAACTACAGAAGACTGACAAGATCGTAAAGACATAAAGGATAAATTAGCAGTTACATACCAAACAAAGTACTCCAGCAGTTCCTAGGATATTAAAAAATAAAATCAAATCCTATTGTACTAATCTATACCCAAATGGAAATCTGTTTATGCAGAAATAAAAAGGCATGACTTAACTGCTATCTCCCACACAAATCAAATACCTATTTCAAAGTTTAAAAACCAAGACTATATAAAAATAACCAAGTTCACCAACTAGCTGAGTAGGAACTTATTTCTTTTCACAATTTCCTTTTTAAATTGAATAAAAAAGACTATGTTATGATTTACCATATTAATGAGCCATTATTGCATAACTGTATTTTTATTGCAGATATATTACCTGCTAAATGATGCTGTTTTTCCAGAAAAAGTTCACAGTACAGATTCTATGGGAATGTTTCCTGCTGACAGTTCCTAAATCTTTCAGAAGCTGTCAGCAACCTCAGGATTCAAGTTTGCAGTACCCTAGCAAGCAGAAGCATATGCACAGGCTTTCTATTTTTAAACTGCAATCGAAACCATTAAAAACACACCTTAAACATAAAAAGATTATTGAAAAGAAGATGATCTTATCTCACTTGTCAATCTAAAGGACACTGTCAATTACATGTTCTCTAATATGCAATTTCTATAAATGTAACTTGACACAAAGTCTACATTTTTTTCTCCCCACTATCTTCTACCCAAACTGCTTATCCTCAGAGCCACACTAACATGCTACAGTAAGTAACATTAAATAAAACAAACATTTCAACAGAGAACACCCATCCTGGAGGAACACCCTGTCATTTCTGTTTACCTGTACCCAGCCTGCCCATCACACTCTTCACTCATGGAGCTCATGAATGGAAGGCAAGTCACCCAGAAGCTTACATGAAGTTAAGCAAAAAAGGCTGTAATTGCAATCAATTACTAAATATGACCTGCCAGGACTGTGGAATGCCTCATCCTTTGCTTCACTGTAATGCTCATCTTCTGCTTTTTACAGTTTGGGTTTTTTCTGAACACCACCACAGAGGAACCAGTCCCAGCTGAGTGCAGCTCTGCTAAAAACAGGACTCTGCCAATATCCTGATGTCCTGTTACACGAGCACCAAATTTCCTCACCAAAGCTTACTAGAAAAAAAAATGATTACTTCCTTTTTATTATAGTGGCCATTTTCAAAGTGGTGCTCAAGAGTTTACAGGCACAAACTCCATTATTGGTAAATTGGATTTTTATGAGTAATTTCCCCATTTGCTGTTTGTTATGAAGATTTGTGCACATAAACCCGGTGCACAATTTCATGACTATATTTTAGAATGTCCCTTTGTTCTGGATCTCAGCTAGAAGATAACTTTCTCAAGAGTATAATGTACTCTAATACACAATATTCCACGCTGCTTTTCAGCTGGCTTGAGCAACACAGAGTAGCTAGAAAACTGCCACAGTGGGAATGGGAAATTTCCTCACCACAGCCAAGAGCTTGAAGGTTTTATTACCTCTAAATCGACCTCTCTCACATTCTTCAGGGCTGTGAATCAGGGCAAGGGTTGCAGTCCAGAAATCACTGGATGGCAGAACATTTTCTGGGAAGACCCTTTTACCTTCGGATCTTAGCTTAATAAGTAACAATTCCAACAGATGTGGATCATCTTTAAGATGGGCAAGAAAAGGCAACTTAGAGCAGTTGTTTCCACCTGTCTTGTAGATGATGCTTTGAGACCTAGTTTAGTAGGCTGGCCTATCATCTCTACAGATCTGCATGAAAACTGCTGGCTACTCAAAGAAGAATAAACTAACTCATGACTCCTGGACATTAGCTCATCACAACAAACTGCAACTGTTCTGAAGGGCGGACAAAAGCTGCAGGATTTAATCTTATCACCAATGCTGCAGGTTTGATAGTTACATACTCATCACACTTAAATAATAAGAAGTAATAATAAGAATTATTTCTGAAAAGTAAAGAGGATTTTTTTTGCTAGTCTCCATTAAGCCTTTCAAATAACAGCTGCAGTTGGCACTATGGAAAATGCTGTAAAACCAAAACCCATGGCCATGAACGTTGCTTTAAAACTGAAGCCCATGGAAGGAATGGGAAAATGTGGATTTTGATTTGCTACAGAGAGAAAGGAAAGGATGGATCATAAAATGTGCCTTCATGCACGTTATTTACATGTATATATTTCATGTACACCCTTGACTCTATATGCACACACATGCAAACTTCTGGTCTATATGTGTATAGGGCAGCATACACACTGTTCAGCAAGCAAAGAAAATTCAGTGCAGGGATTTCATTTTGTGTAAGATCTACAGCAAGGTCAGAATCTAAAATATACTTTTTTTTTTGCTATTTTACCGTTGCCAGTTGCCTCACCTCTCCTATGGATTGATGTAAACCTCTTCACAAGAAAAACAGGAGTTTGCCTTCCACCCCCAACCTCAGTTACAAAAGCTCCACCTGAACTTCAACAAAATAACGCTGACTTAGCTAGCACTTTACACATCTGTTCCTATGTAGTTAGGAGTTTTCTGGGGTAATAGCACACTTTTAACAAAGTTTTGGAGAGCCCAGAGCACAAATGTTCATCAGATAGGGTCTGCAATATGCTGTCAAAAGCCTTTCAGAAAAACCCCACTCAATGCTGAGAACTACATTTAGGTCTTCAACAAATCTACAAAGCCCTACTTAGTTTCAGTTCCTCCCTTGCAAAGTAGAGACAATGATCATACTTCACCTTCTTCATAAAAACCTTTGACACCTATTGAATAAGAACACCTTGTAGGAAACTCACACATCTAAATATAGAGGAGATCAACTCTGTAAGTGAATTACAGCTATGGGTACAGATGCAGGTATAGAACAGATTGCCAACTTCATGTTCCTGCAAAACCCAAACTATAAAACTACCAGAACATTTATGGCCAAACGTTATTTGTTTTGTAAATCGTATGGAGCCTTAAGTCAAGTATGAACATGATGCTATACTCTGTTTAGTCTGAATGGAGAGAGCTTCTAAAGAACTACCAACTGGAAACAATGTGTTTCTTAACCCAGAGGTTTCTCTTTAGTCCCAAATGAGCACTCTAAAGAAGCCTTCTTATGAAAAACTACCAGCAGGGTTACAGCCAAGTTCCTCATCCATATCATACGTCCCTCACATAATTGTACATACTTAGGATTGGAATGGGTTGAATAATTTATAGGTTTTTTAAAAGTCAAATCTTCCAAACTGTTTTCATCTGCATATGTAGAAATGTAACTACTTCTCCTCCAACATGGTGTCATTTTTGTCAATGACTACAGTAAAGGGCATCTCCAAACCATTACTCAGGTGCTTTTACAAACATACACCGAGTTTCACCAAAGCAGGTAACGTTTTGCTCTAAGTGAGTTAAGTCTTCTGAAGAGGATTGATTGTACAGGATACACATGAGCTCACTTACCAGAACTGCTCATTTTTCTGAGGTGAATGTTCAGCTATATGCCTCAGGGCACAATTATTGGGCTGAATCCCTTTTTGAGGTAGTATATTTTGGTGAGTGTGTGGTGGTTACACATATGCAAACACAGACTAGCGGGAGCAGGAGGAGAAGCATCAAGATGAGTGTTAATATTTATGAATATAAAGGGTTTAGCAAGCATAGAAACAGAAGCATTTTGTTTATCCAGAATCCAGCTACAATTTAGATGGTGTCAGTGCAAACTTCTAACAATGGTGCAAAAAATGACAAGGACCCATAAGAATCAGCTCAGTTTAAAGTGTGCCTGCGGATAAAAAAAACCCCAGGCATTAAAACACGCTAACTGTTACCCAGCAGATAAAATATGCTATTTATCTCATTTTCTCCATACTTTTTATATCAGCAGGCATCTACTATCAGCTCTGCTGACTGTGTCCTCTAGCCAGCCCTTGAAGGCATCAGCATGCTTTTCAGACTGTCATCCTCCCAGAGCACCTGGTTCACAGCTATCACAGAATCTCTCTTTTTGTCTCTCCGTGGTCCTTCTTGACTGAGACCTGCTTTCTGTAAAACCCTTGAGATTCTCCTCTCCAAGGAGCTCCAATTCCCATCTTCCTCTCACACTTGTTTCTTGCAGCTGGCAACATGCTGTGCTAGAGGCCAGTTGTTTTTTGTTGTTTTGGTTTGGGTTTTTTTTTTTGTCAAGTTTTAACAAGCCTTGTAAAATGTGTTACCTCAAATCTCCTGATTTTATCATGAAGTGAACGAACTAGTACTGAACACTTGGGAATTGCTAAAATGTGAAGAAAGGGTTTCCCTTCTGCTGTGGTCTCCAAGTTGTGTTTAGTGGCATATTTTGGTTAGTTCAGCCCTTCCTAGCAGCAAGGCCTTCTCCCTCTCTTTGCACAGCCAGATTACAGCCATTTGCTAGCTCCCTGTAAGTTTGTTTCTCTAATATCTCTCCTTCCCCATGCCTACAAACATGAGAAAAATCTACAGCTCTACAGCTGAAGATCATGGGAGGCATCTTCTGTCCTAAGTAAGTGGTCAGGGACCCACATCTCCTTTGGACCACTCCATCTAATGCATCTAGTGCACCCACTGCAGGATGCTGGGTTAGTCTGTTATCAGCACTGTTGCCCAACTGTGTTTAGAGCTCTGAGCCCTAGAGGACCAACCCTTATTTCTTCTTCCCCTCCCAGGGGTTACAGTGGGTGTCTCCTTAGAATATCACCAACACATCATGCCTGGAAGGGAATGGGATGCAGTTAAACCAGCACTTCCCTTGATGTGAACAAATGGTCTGGTTGTTAGATGACCACACTGACTCTACCTTTTGCTTAGTTTAACAGAAAATACTATCCATCATCTAGCAAAAGAGCTCTGATATCAATCTGGCTTATGGCTGCTAGTGAAATAAAGCACTGTATCTATCCATACTAGCAACGCCTTTCTTAGCACTTGAACAAAATTTATCAATTCCAAGAGTCACATTTCTAATGTAATCATCATTGAGATTTTCCAAGAACCCTGTGGACAGGCCTAGCCTAGCAGACAGGAGAGTCAATCTTGCTGTCATTTTGGTGTTGAGGACAAGAATAAAGAAATCATTAAATATTTTAGTAAAATAAGGTTATTTCTTTGGCTTCTTCCTTTATTGAGTATTCAAGAACAGAACCACATCAGATAAAACATCCATCTAATTTCCTCCCTCAACACTGATCTTCCCCCGTCGTTTGAACTTGGGTAAAATTTTAGCATCATGTGCCAAAGATTTCCACAGTGCCTGCCTGTTCTGCTCTAATGGCTCAGAATTCCAAGTTCTTTTTAAGCCAATATCTTTTACACAATCTTGAGAATAAATAATACTATTTTTTTTTAATCAAACACTTCCCTTTAAAGCAACTTCATTTATGTTATTACATAAAAATCCCAAAATAAGGCTTAATATAGCAAATAAGAAATGACAGAGCAACAGAGAGATGTTTGTTACACAAAAACAAAAAAACAAACAACCCAAACAACCTTGGAAAGGGAGTTTTGGGTTGTGTTTTCCTTTTTTTTCTAAAATATTTTCAGTTTATCTGGTGATAGATAAAAAGCCCTAAGGCTTAATAAAGCAAATAAGAAATGACAGAGCAACAAAGTGACGTTTGTTACACAACCAACCAACCCCAAACAACCCAGGAAGAAGAGTTTTGGTTGTTTGTTTGTTTTTTTTTTTAATATTTTCAGTTTCTCTGGTAAAATCTCAGCTGTTAGGGGCCATCAGACATGCTCAGCCACAGCACAGCAATGGCGAGGCCAGGCCTGGCACTGCCACCACTGCTGCTCAGGCTCAGAGGTAGGCCAAGCAGAAATAAAGGACAGTATATCCTGTAAACCAAACCTGACTGCCTCAGATAAGCTTTCTACTTTGTTTCCATACAAGGACCCCTGCAGAGCAGAGGCAATTCCTACCACACGAAGCCATGGCTTTTGAAGTCTTTACCACACAGAGGGGTGTTGAAGACAGGAGCTTTCAAGAGATACTAGAAGATGTAAAGTGCAGGCATGGACAAGTGCCTTGTAAAGGTAAGTACCCCCTCTGCTGACCTTAAGATGATATCTTCCCAACAGCCTAGAAGTGTTGCATGTGTCTACGTGGGACTCCAGGCACTGGATGGACAGAAATACAGGCACTGTTACAGTCACTGAAATGCAAAAGATGATGCTAGCCATTAATATGGCAATATTTTCTCTCTAGAGAGGTATCAATATTGGTTTATTCCTCAGGTCTATAGCTAATTTCAACTCTGGGTCATATTAGCTTCATCTAATAGCACACTCATTTATCAAACATGTCATACTACATCACCAAGAAAAAGTGTTGAGCTGCTTTCTAAATCAGCTCCTTTTGCCAAGAGTATTTTGGACAATGCCACCTGCCCCAGGAATTATTTCTGCTAAGCTGTGTCTTAAAGCCCTGTTGGCTGTGGGGCTGCTTCCACTCCTCAGTAAAATCAATGGACACCCTTGACTTCAGTGACAACAGGGTAAGGTTTCATGCTATAAAAATATAATGCCCACAATATTTGTCAGAGAAACTTCATTCTGAAATCTTCTGTCACTGTGAGGAAAACCCAATTACTGGCTCACTTTAAAACTGAACTGTGGTTTAAGACCAAGTGCTAAATCAAATTCAGTCATACACAGACTGGGATTTAAATATATGGATTTAAAGGGACAGCTAAAAAGCAGTTTAGACACCACATCCACCAGCTAACTCATGTTTAAAATAAATCTGATGCAATCTGAAGTATGCAGTGCATTTGTACTTCAGAATGTAATGTGTGCTGGGTGTCTGAGCCAGTTCAGTGTCAGAAACATATGACCCAGCATTGTCCAGCACTCAGCAAGTCCAGTGGGCTCAGAAACATTTGTTTAAAGCTCAAACAACTTTACATAGCTTGGAACTGGGTGGTACAGAAATACACACTGTATTGCAGTCAGCTCTTTAAAATACATCTGTTCATATCTGGTGAGATGGAGTCGAAAGTCAACTGTCTTAATTCAGACAAGGCCCTAGAGCTGATGTATCAAGGACAGTTAGACTACCTAGAGCTGATGTATCAAGGACAGTTAGACTAAAATGAGAGAAGAATACGTGTGTAAAGCAGTCTGGGATAGTGAAGAGATGGAACGTGCCAGAAGAGAAGAGATAATTGCTCAGAAGGTGCATGGGTTGGGGTGTCTTTATATTCCTTTAGAACACCCCTGGAACTGCCCTGTGCTATAAAATACCAGCTGCTCGTTTCAAATGGTGCAGAACTTTTTGNTTGGAACTGCCCTGTGCTATAAACTGTTTCCTGAAATGCCAGCTGCTCATTTCAAATGGTGCAGAACTTTTTGAACTTCTAGAATTATTAAATAATTAGAAAATAAAATGTCTGAAGAACACGAGACCAGTCAAGGCATGAAAATGAGAATAACAACAGCATAAAGTAGTTTTTTAACAAAAACATTTTATACAAATTTAGGCATCAGTACAAATGAGAAGTATTACTTTTATGACTGCTAGATTGCTAAAGGATATTGGAATGCCAGCTTTTGAAGATGAGGATTTTTATCAAATTCATATTTCGCAGACTTCAGTGGCAGACAACTTGAAATAACTCTGCATCAGCAATAGCGTAATGTAATGAGAAAGAGCTGATACCTTATGAAGTCAACAACATCATCCGCTCTGGTGCAGGCCAAATTTAAGTGATTCCTGCTGTTCCTGCCACTTACCTCAGCCATTCACTTCTATCACACTTATATTTGTGTTGATCCCCAGGCAGGTCACTGAAAGCTTTTTTGTTGACAAGAAATCCAGGTAGTGAGGTCAGCCCTTCAACATTGAAATGTACGACTACCAGGTAGGATTAATCTAAAACTATCCTGTAGTTCTCTTAACTCCTAAAGCAATTGCTTTGTTCCTACTAGCAGCACCTTTGTACAGAAGGAAGGTAAGTGTTAAGCCTCACAAACCATGAAAACTTGAGATAACAGTGGCTGTACATCAAGGTCCATCAGGTGGTGGATATCAAACTGCTGTTCTCAGTGCTGTGGGCTCCATATATTAGCACTCAGAATAGTTGAATCAGCACACAAGTCCGATTCTTGAAAGGTATTAATCTTTTTAAAGGTGAAGAATTAATAACATAGAGAGAGAGAAAGGGTGAAGGAAATGCAATCTGTTACAGGACCAGGAGAGTGCAAATGAAGATTAGAGCTGTAGTTAGCTGTCGCAAGAGATTGCAGCCTCTGGTGAACAAACCCTCTCAACTCACTGGCATTTGTCACTCTCCAGTATTCTAGCCTAAATTACATTTAAAATAATTTTGAGACACTGGAATTGTTCATAACCTGTGTATAAGAGAATGAGTTCTGCAGGAGGCTAGAAGTAATGAAAATGGGGGCTGGGGGGGTGGAGAATAGATTTTTTATTGATTAACATGTATTCCTTGCAGAAGAAATAGGCAGAGGGGAGCAAAGCAGTATGGATTTTCTAGCTTGTATTAAACTACAAGATGGAAATGACTGCAGGTACAGAACTATCTGCATATCTGCAAAATTTCAGAGACTCAGTGGGGCTTTTAAGATAATTTGTGTTTCTCTAATCCCAGTCTTCTACTTAATGTTTTATAGAAAAGGCAAATGAGGATCAGGAATGCATCTACAGAAGAGATGCCAGCAGGTCAGACATGCTTTGATACGGTGAGCAGCTAAACCCTCCTGGGACTGGAGCTGAAGGGACAGCAACTGGAGCCTCCAGTTTAAAAGCCATTTCCTGGTATTTCCCTCTGCTACTGAAATCAACCCATAAAGCAGGATGGAGTCATTTTGGGTTGCACAGGCTGAGAACTCGAGGCTTGTGCCAGCACCAGCACATCCCCTGACCGAGGGATGGTGGTACTGGATCCAAGGGATGGGTTCTCATCACCCGGAGCCACACACTGCAGTAGCAGACTGCTTAAGGTTGCTGCTGCCAGTAGAGCTGCAGGAGAAAGATGGGCAGAACTTCCATTTCACAGCAAGTACCCAGCCACAGTGAAATGATGGATGAATTAAAACCAGCAGCCTTCAGCCAGGCTAGCTCGTGTCAAATCCCATAAAGATCTCTTCTGGGAGTGAGGACTCACAGCAATTATGTGTTTTTACCTGTACTAATACATTTATTGACATACAGATGTCTATACATCTGGATAGTGAGCCTTTGTTTGTTTTACCTAATCTGGTTTACAGCCTCATGGATAACCTGTGGTAAGATACCATACATTTACTCTGAGCTGAGGTAAACCTATCGCTGCAGCTACGTCCTGTCTTTTGGTGTAGTTTTCTATCCCTTTAATGTTGCCATAGGAAGGAAGGTACAATGGTGCTCCTGAAAGAGCTGCTCTACACCTCTCTGTTTCTGTTTTCATTTGCCCGTATTGCCAGTTGCAAAAGCACACCATAAACAGGCCTGAGTCTTTTCAATCTCCTTCAGGCTCAGTGGGAGAACTCATATGGAAGAGTTTGCAAGACTGATCTAAAGGTTTCATTTTAGTCTTGCAAATTAACTTATGAGCAATGACAGAACTTAATATAAATGAAGATTTTGTTGTTACTGTTTCAGAGAACAAACATGCAAAAATCTGGTTGGAATACAGCACAGTAACTATGCTGTATAGTAGCCTGCGTATGATCTGTGGCCCAAAACACTGGATGAAGTTATATAAAATAATGGTTTAAATTACATAATGCAGTTGCAAAGACATTGTATGATTAATAAATTAAAGTACTTGATCATAAATCCAATGAGACAAATGAACAAGCATAAGCAAAAGGCTGAAAGATGCATTTTCAGATGGGTGTGAGAGGAGATGGAGAGTCAGTGAAGCAAACACAAAAGAAGATTGGTCCATGCTGGCAAAGCACAAAAGAGGAGTCCTGTGATAAGAAGCTGTGGTTAAGGTCAGAAAAAGCTCTTGAGAAAGAGGGTGGGAGCAATAAAAAAAAGGAGCCAGTGCCCCACTGCCTTGTTGCTCGTCCTGTCAATTTACCCCTAGGAAATGGGATGAAGTACAGCCAGATTAGACTGGCAGTATTTACAGCAGTCGATTTTGCTCAGGTAAAACAATCTGGAAGACGTGGAAAAAGCAGTGGAGTAGGTTGATTGCATCCGAGGGCCACCGAGACCAAAGCTGAAGGAGTGGCAAAGGCAAAGGAAGACAGGAGGATTTAGTGAGATGGTACAGAGGACATGGCTGTTGTGCACCTGGCACATTTATATTCAGAAGGAACAAAACCAGAGTTACTGGAGCATGTCTACTATAGAGGTGACATTGAGAGGCAACACGATACAAACAAAGGTCTTTTAGACTGAGGTGAATTGGCTGCAGTCAATCGCTTGTCTCAGACTATGCCTATCCTAATAGCTGAAGTTATGAGTCCTACAGCAGGCACTCCGACTTGGTTTGAGACAAAAATAAAAGTTAACTGCAAGAATTAGCTTCAATACATTACATCTGTGAACCTGAGTACATCTCTCCACCACTTTCAGAGTTAATATATTGCTGAGAGGCAAACCAAGCGAGGCTCTGAAAGTCTGAAACAAGCAAAGTGACCTCTAAACCAGGTGCTTTACAAAGTCTACAGGCAAACTCCAGCCTCCTGCTAAGGCAAGGACAAAGGGTCAGGTAACAAAAGCCTGCAGTGAACTCAGGTATAGAGACACCAGCACCTTCCTGGAAGCCTGGCACTATATTGACACAGGCTCTACTGATGCAGAGGCCAGTGCAACACCCATGCCAAATGGATTTTAAGCAGCCACAATCTTTTCTCTGCTATTTAATGGCACGGATCTTTGGCCATGGGGCTGACCTTTTGCAAAGCAGAATCTCTAGCAACAAGTGCCCCTTCTAACAGTAAAGGCCTCAATCCCTTTCTAACTGCCCAGAAAGAACATTGCCTCCCACCTCACTCATCGCTCCTTCATCTGAAGCAGACCAAAGCCTCTGCCTGCACCACTAATCTATGGGTGACTAATTTCCAACATATTTCCACTGGCATGAGGATTCACCATAACTGAACGTAAAATAGTATCTGAAGTCATGTTAATTAGATGCAGACTAAAAGAGTGCAACCAGAATGTGCAACTGTGCTGCACAGCTCCTTGTGACAAGATACCATCAGTTAACCCTTTGTGGTAAGCTGCAGTGACCTTCCACTCAGTCTGAGTCTGTCACTAAGGTATCAGAGCAGCCCTTACCCCACCTTTCCTCGTTGAGCATCATATGTTGAAAACTTATTCCAGACAGAGCACCCTGTCTGTAAAGCTAGCATAAAACCAGAATGAGAAAATGGGAGACAGAAAGATAGGAATTCAACCCAGTTCGGTCTAATTTTCAAATGGAGTCAGTGTTTTTTCACTCTAGATGCCTGCTTACTTATTCAACTCAAGTTCATTCTTAGGGGGATCTTGTCAATAAAGTCAAATCAGGCTCTCTGTGAGCAGTGAGGTTTTTTTGAGGGTCTTTTTTGAGGGCTTCATTAAAAGCAGACAGTTTCTCTAACCTTTTAGCAGAACCTGTTATCTGATGACGTGAATTAAAGTCTCTCAAATGACTAATAATCATATCAAGGCTGCCATGTCAGCTTGTAGATTTGAATAAGAGGGTCTGAAAACATTTGCATGCCTCGATGTGCCAGTGCTAAGAAGCTAATGTGATAGTGCTGTCATAAAGCACTGGAAAGACATGACTTAATGTAATCTGTCATGTCATATGCTAATCTTCAGCCATTACTTGAGTGCTGTAAGTAAGTAGAAAGCATTTGGGAGAAATCCTTTTCAATTTCTCTGAGTACCACTTCTGCTGCTGGTCAGCTCAAATGGGTTTTGTGCATTTAATGCAGAGCTCAAGTCAAGTTGGTTTAGGTCACACTTAATTAACCAGCACATTGATGGGTTGGGCTGGTACAGCACTATGGAAAATGGGTATTCCTGATACTGCTTAACAAGTAAATATTTCATATGGTGAAGGAAAAAAAAAACACAACAAAACAAACAAAAAACCACAAAACAACTTTCTCAGTCCTTGATAAGAATATGTCCTTTCACAAAAGCACTGACTTTTTAGCAAGACACTGTTTTCTGTGCCTCACTTACCTTGCTTCTGTGTGTGAAGACAATTTAAACAAAGATGATGATAAATAGTTAAAGACATTTCCATTTGTAACTGCAAACTTTTAAAGCACTCAATCTGGACTTGTCGTTTAAACAACAATAGAGAGGTGGCAGCTTTAAATGAGATGTACTTTTTAATAAGAACAGAGAAAATGATCAGAGGGAAAACTTCACTCATTTGTTTTAAGAAAATGGCATCAACTTTCTTTTTTAATATACAGCAGGTAGAGATGCTAAGTACAGCATGTGGGATGGAAAATGAAACATGTTAGAGAGAATGTCAGAAATTTCAGGACAATTTTAGCAAAGTGTGAAGGGATTTCGAGTCAACACTCGAAGGTTATTTTACTAATAGCTATAACCTATTCAAATAAAAACTCCAGAACCCTGTGCCTTTTGCAGCTATGAGGATGTTTAGCAGGGCTCAGCAGTTTGCAACCTGCCCCGGCTAAACCTGAAGGCTTTGTGCTCATGGATTTCAGATCATTTAGATTAGGACTGCCATGAGGAAATGGGGGAACATTACACCCACACCAAGAGTAAGAAAACTTTCCTCATTCTGTTTTCTTGGTGGTCACGTTGGAATCAAATCCTGCAAAAGTCAGACATTTCATAGATCTACAGGAAACAGAGATAGACAGTCTTTACACTATTAGGTCATTACATTCATTCTCTTGCCAATCCTGGATTGTTCCCCATAGTAAATTCTGAAGTGCTTCATTCAGTCTAAATTTAAAATTAATCATTTTAATAGGGCTTCCACCACTCCCAAAGGGAAAGTGTAAAGTATTCCTACCCTGCAGCATCAAGCGTGGCTGTTCCCCCTTCAGATCTAAGCCCCTGCCCTGCCTTGCTGCAGCACAGGGAAACCTGTGCTATAATTTCAAGCCTCAGTTTCTCTCTCTCTGGCTTTAAGTCATCTGAGTACTTTTGCTGTGGAATACCCAGGACCAGAGCTAGCCCAGACTTATAGACAGCAGTTTCAAAGAAATAGTTCCCAAGATTCCTGAAAGTCATGTCTGTAGTCTAACAGATCCTCTGTCATGAAGCTTACCCAGATAGTCAGCCAGCCAACCTATTAATATTTCTCTTTTTCCTCATGTAGAACATTCATCATTCTGACTTCTTAATGATTTTTGTTAGTGTTCTCTTAATTCCTTCCAAACTATTGGCTACCTTTGATTATAATGGTGTCCAGAACTTTGTTAAGGAGTTCCTCAGTGCTGTGAGAGGGACTACATATCTAGAAAGGGAGGCTGATGCAGTTCATTGTCCTGTAGCGTAGTGTATTTGAGGGGAACCATGCTATTTTATTCACCAACAGATAGAAAGGAGCTGTTTCCACAGATGAACAGCCAAGCAAGCTGGACTTCAGCTGCATTGATTTGGCTGTCTAGATCATTGCCAGGCAGCATGTTTTTCCAAGTATTTGCCTTTCACTAGGGACAAACATCTATTCAAGCTCACATTCGACTATGTCTTTACTGTATTAGCTTGAGCTGTAACTCCAGTTTTGCATATATTTTGATTTCCATCTGAACACAGTAGACAAGTTTTGGTGGAAGACCTAATACATACCAATTCAAACTCACCCATGCAGTGAGATGACTCAGGTTATAAAACAAAGGTGATACTCTCAGTTTATTCCAACACACCATTTTCTTCTGAAGGCCATCCCAAAGCCTGCAGGTCAATATTTGGATCACCTGCTGAGGATGCCATGAAGGGCCCTGGGTAACACCAGCTGAGATGGTACTTGCTGACCAGGAGCATGCTAAAGCTACCTACTGATTTCACTCGTGGCAAGATATAGCCAGCCATCAGGAAGAAGAGTTTTCAGTTCCTGTCATCTCAGCTGGCAGGCTACGACTCTGAATGTCTGTGGGCATGACTATATGCACTCTGTTATCCTAACAAAGCAAACAAGGTCTAAGCTAGCTCAAAATTACTATTTATTGGTCTACAAAGTGATACTTATCAAGTGATATTTATACGATTTAGAGATGATTTTGTGATATTTATCACAAAAGCACGGAGCATCAAAAAAGAACATAAAGGCATCCATTATCGTAAAAAACACTTACAATTGGTTTCCAAAGTTTGTAATAAACTTCTTTTAAAAGAAGATGAAATGTATCCTAAATTTTTCATGGCTTATGATCAATAGACTATAAGAAATCAGCTCAAAATTACAATATTAAACTACAAATGTTTGTGTGCACCGCTGCAGATAACTACCTGAAAGATGTAAATCAATAATACAACAGATGGGAAAAAGAGAGATTATTTTTGTATGCAAATGGAATGACTTAAACTAGTACAAATCAGACATCAAAGACTGTTCAGCAAAAGGTTTTCTGAAGGTTATCAAATTTATATTTATTAGTGATTTCTTCTTGTCACTGAGGGGAACATTAAGACTGGAAAAATACAGAAGTGAGATCCTCCATATTGCTTCCTCTCACATCAGCATGATCTTATTCTTTAGAAATATGATGCAGTAGTACCAAAAGGAGATAAAGGTTATAGACAGGCTAAGTAAATGAAGATTCAGAAATAATAAACACCACAAAGAGATTTGCAGACTAACTGCAGAAAGAAACAACTAAAAGCAGAGAGAAGATGGCAACTGTTTAAAGTCTCCTCAGCCCCTGTTAAACAGATTTCCTCAGTATGACTTTGAAAAAGTCATTTATGGCTGGATCTGTCTGTCTGAGAGTGATGACAGCAGCAGGCACCTCCCAGGGTAGCTTTACAGGACTCTGACATCTGAATGAGAAAGACAGATTTGAGGATCCCTTTGTATCTATTTGCCAATTGTAAGGTAATTTTCTGATGAGATTGATTTCTTTTTTACACTCTGTTAATATCACTTAATGAAACTAATATGGACTAAGGAAAGAACAGGGTTTTGCATTTTCACTGAAATCTGGCTCCTTTTTATTTTAAATATAACACAAGGAATCCATATTCAGTATTCCCCAGGTCTCAGAATAAAATCTTTCTAATTAAGAATGAAGAGAGATGCTTCCTCATTTGGGTAACCTAACATTTACCATATCAGATTAATCAGAAATACTTGCACACAAAGAAAGGCTTTCCACAAGTACCACCATTTTCCACAGTAACCTAGACAGGTTGGATATTTGTAGGACTTCATAGATGTTCCCTAGGCAGCTCTGCTAATGTCATTAGGCACGGACACTGGGGTGGGTCCTCCATTTTCTTTGGCTCAAGTTTTGACCTCCCCTAAAAAGCCAGCGGGCACCAATTTAGTTCCTTGTTTTTCCATAAGCAACAGGGCCAATGGCAAATAGTCAAAATATTCCCTCAGAAGCTTGAAGTGGCATTAATATGAGTTTGGGTCTCTACCAGGTCTTTGAATCCAGAATTTAAACTTTTCTACCATAACACTACACATATGAATGTTCTGAAGCTTCCATTACTTGTAGGCTTTTATAAAAATAGAAGACTGTTTGATTTGGATGGTTGCATTAAATTAGGGGATATTAATGGATTATACCCACAGCCTCAAAAGTAATTGCCAGTTATCTACAAGTGACTACTTCTCTAGGAAGGCCAAGATTATCAAAGCCAACCACACACAAAAAAAATTCACAAGCACCAAACATGTGCTCCCTGTTTATCTTTCTAGGTCAGTGCCTCCAGTTTAGGCAGAAACTTAATCACTTCTCAAATACAAGAGCAGTTAAAATTCAGAAACTGATGTGATTTATTTGTATGTATGTGTGCGTGTACAAACAAATCTTACATACATTGCTTTTATTGTGTGATACCACAAAAATGAACTGCAAAGGGAATTAAAAATATGAACCTCTTAGGGTCTGAAGCATCACAGTGCAAACTGCCATTCAGCAAGAACAACCAACATGATGGTAACCAACAGGAAACCTAAAAGCACACCTGAGTAGAACATATCAGTTGTGAAGCCTGAAGAAAATGAACTAAAAAATCTAGAGAGAGCTCCTGCTTATGCACAGGGTTTCAAGGGAGATGAATGCACCTTCAAACTGCCCATCACTAACAGGGCAGTTCTGCCCTCACAGAACATTTGTCTCCAAGTGCTGTAGCTCGTAACGGAGCCTGCTCAGATGTCACAACCATAACTGGACACACACATTTGGATCTGATGCCAGCTGCTCAGGTTTGTACAAAGTCTGCAAAACATCTATACCCTGCATTTGCACACAGCCTACAGATTGCTCTGATGTCTTCTGTGCAAGTGGTTATAAACCTGAAGTTGCCTTGGTGGAAACAGAGTCACCCCTGCCTGGGAGCAGATCTTTCTACGACACTTAGACAACAAGCAATGGCATCTCACATATTTTACTTCTATTCTGTTTGTTTGTTCCCCACCCCCACCCCTTCCCCTTTCATGCCTTTTTAAATTTTGTATTTTACAGTAGCTGTGCATAATACAAATGAGAAAATACCTCTATCAATAGAGAAAATCATGTGGGGCCCAAATATTCAAATGCTAATGCACAATATATTTCTTTTCAGAGTGGCTGTACCTTGAGTGCTCTGAGAATTTTCAAGCACAAACACAGTGACACCTCTAGGGTGAAGTCTCACATAGTAGGGTAAACTTCATAGTTTAAAAAATAGAACAAGATAAGAAGATGAGCAACACCTCTTCTTATTTTTACTTCCATAACTCCACAAAACTATCCAAAGCTGACCATTGGAAAAAAGTAAAGTGTGGGTTGTGTTATTTACCTCACTGTTTTGAAATTTCAGCACCTCTGACAAAGAGCCAAGAGAGCCAAAGAGCAGGTGGGGGAGTGTAAGAACACACTAATAGATCTCAATGTAAAAGCTCAGCTAGATGGAAAAACCAACCCATCAGATCATCTGAGCAGGTGTGGGAACACTGATGCCCAAAGTAAACAAGAGGTTGAAGTATCTGGGAAGAGCTACCCGAACAGTAGAAATTCAACAGAAGGGCTTCCCTCAAGAAAAGAGGGGTCTAACAGTCACTGCAGGAAGTTCATGATTTCCTAAGACAGATCCTGACAAGATGTCAGGATCCTGTTTTTAGATAGGATGACAACAGAAATCAAGTTCCAAGTATGCAGTGGTAGCAAATTGGAAGAAATAGCAAACTGTGAGGAGCAACATAATGAGATATGGAAGCCATCTGATCTTTTAAAAATCCAAGTTAATAGATAATAAATGTAATTTGGTGGAAGTATTCACCCATGAAGGAAACAAAACCTACAAAATGATAATATACTGTAGTCTGCTGATCAAGGAAAGATTACTTTGAAAATATATTATATTGAAATGATTGCTGGTAAAAAGAGAGAGCTGTTTGTCAGAAGGAAAGCAGACAGGCATTCTCATGTGAATTCAGCAGTCTCCTACCACATGGCTCTGGTTAGGGTGTAACAATCTAAATCCCATCTTATTTTAGGTATGAAATAGGATCTGTGTTTCTGAGACATCAGGGTCTCTACTCCCTGAGCCAAAGTCAACTTCTTGAATGGTGAACTAGTGTTTCTAAAGGATTTGAGACTTCAAAATAGCTGTTACTAAAGGGCTATTCAGATTTGAGTTCAACTTTATCTGTACAGAACACCTGGAAAAGGGTAAGTCCACAGACAAGGACCAGACACCCATACATGTATACTGGAAGGTTGATACAGTAAGGACTTTCTCCATCTCTGAAAGCATCACTGGAATTCACAGCTATTACCAGCATTGTGGCAGCTCTCCACATCATGCTTTTCTGGATTGAGTGCCATGTGATCACCTGCAGGGTGGGTTTATTCTAGCCAAAAATCTAGAAATAAAGTAAAATTCAATTAATATGCACCAAAACCATTGATTTTCTTTTTTTTAAACAAACCCCCACAATTGGATCAGAGAACTCAACCATTAGAAAGTTAATATAAAGGTGAGAAAAAGAAAATATTCTACCAAAATGTGAAAAAAATTAGGCCAAAACCAGTCACCAGCAATCTCTCCAGATGTGTCATAATGGCATTTAGCCCTATCAGAGGGGTATAAATGACTTTCTGAAGTCTCTCCATACTTTTTTTTTCTTCAGTGTAGGATATCCACAGACAAGAATTGAAACTTCTTCTCTAGGAGGGCAAATATCTTGCAGTACACTCCCGTGTTGCCACCAGGGAAAGCAGTGTTTCAGACTGGCACCATTCTTCTGTAAACTACCTCACAACCATCAGGACAGGAAAGCTGAAGGAAGAGTGCTACAGCCAACTAAGGTTTGACGTGGCTGAGAACTGGACCCGAGTGTCTGATGTGAGAGAGCAGAGCAAGGGAAAGATGGGAAAAAGTGACAAACCAAGGGGAATTCAAGGGGGGAACCCTCAATATGTTAAGTCTGAAATTCTTCATGGTGCCTGCAACTTTGGGGTCCTTCTTTGGCAGAACAACTTTTCTGTTTGGTTTTTTTTTTTCCCTGGCCCTGAGAGTCATTTTTCCTCCTTTCCCTCTCCTTCTACACTTTTTGTACTGCCTTTGGCATATCAGAGAAAACAAAGATAATAACAAAGAAAGGACTAAATTTCTTTAAAATGTTTTATTGTCAATTGTAATTCAGCTTTAAGTGGACTCTTGTCAGTGAGGGAATTGGTCTCAATCATACTATTTGTGAATGCAAGAACACAAAGCATGGAGTACAAAATCTGACTATTTATCAGCATTGTAGGAGCTGCCTTATGGGATCTGGCTATTTTTTTAATTTTATTTTAGTTTTTTTTACATTCTACCCTCTGTGGAGTCCTTTTGTCATTACAGCTCTGTGCCTCAGGATGGCTGTTTGTCTAAAGAATCTTCTAGAGGGAAGGACTGGTAACAAAAGGGGGAAGGAAAGGGAAGGGGGGGGGGAATAATCTCATATTCATGACTTTGTGGGCTTATATCCATATGCTTCCCCCCACCTCCTGCCAACCAAACTTAAATAAATATATTCAGTGTCTGATATTTATTGAAATGTCTCAGGCAGTTCATCCATTTGTCACAGCTAATACTAGTTTTAGTCTTTAAATAAGTAGTATTATATATACACAGTTTCAAAAATTGCCTTAAAATTCACTTGCAAGTACTTCAGCTGACATTATCATCGAGAGAACTCAGTCCCTCCAGAGTATCTGTACATGTAGGTGCTACTAGTCTTCTCTTGGAAAGAAAAGGTTGTTTATATTGAGTGTCATTCACTCACTTTCATCTTCACCCACACAGAAGAAAGTGCCAAGATCCAACTTTCAAAGGGGTCAGACCTTTGACCAATCTGACTTTCCTCACAGGGTGAGGAAGGCTCAAAAGAGCAATAAAGGAAGTCTGACCTATCCTTGTTCTGTGAAACAGACTGTAAATGCAAACTATTAAGCAGCAGCATGGCTTCACTACTCAACACACACAGGACAATATTAAAGAATGCAATGAAGTGTTTCCCAGACTGTCAGCTCTTAAAGATGATCCAGTGCTTTGATAGAAATGTCAATGTATAAATGGCCACATCAGATTTGTAAAGAGAAACTTAAACCTTAACTGAAGGTGGTCATAATGGCCCTAGCAGAGGGGTATAAATGGCTTTCTGAAGTCTCTCCATACTATTTTTTCCCCCCTCAAGTGTAGGATATCCACAGACAAGAATTGAAACTTCTTCTCTAGGAGGGCAAATATCTTGCAGTACACTCCCGTGCTGCCATGAGGGAAAGCAGTGACTGGAGTAGCACTACAGTTATTATCCTAATGCTAAGAGAAGGTACATGTCTGACAGACTAAACTCAGCCAGGAAACAGCAAATACAACAGAGAATATCATACCTATAGCCTTGGAAAATCCAGCCTATCAGCACTTGTGAAAATGTTATCCCAAAGCTTTCTCCCATTCTGTCTCCATACAAAGAATGCAGATCTTGTATCTTCAACCTTACCCCTGTCAGTTCTACAGGTGGGCAGTCTGGGGTGCAAATACTCAAGATAGAAAGAGTGAAATTACACAGCAGACCACAGAAATACTGCCTTGAATAGTAAACAGAAGAAAACTAATGTAATCAGGATGAAGTTGGAAATGTGCAGACTGTGGATGTTGGAAGTGAGGTAGTTGAGATTGAGAAAGAGCCGAAGAGAGCAGTGTAAATGGGGTGTTGAATGACTTAACCACTTATTTCCTCACTTTTTGTTTGTCTTGGCATACAGGAAGTCTAGCAATCTTAACCAGGAGCTGATAAAATCTGAGTGTGTGGCTAGGTAGACAGAGAAGGAGACAAATACAAGTGTAATATACATTATCACAGAGCATAAATAACATTAGCTAAGAAAATAGAACAGCTTTGCTTCATAATCATAAAGTAGAGACAAGTTCTATGCTGCACAGAACAACACATAGAGCTAAGTGGAAGTGAAAAGGTGAAGACTACTGTGATTTTAGCTCAACAGGAGGCAGTAGCACTTGCAGACTTGTTTAGAAGTAGTTCAAGATACTGTGCATGTCTTTGTATATGAATATGCTATTAGTAAGAAAAGACACACTGAGTAAAAGTCTGAGCCTTGAGGACTGGCCCACCTCAACTGAAAGACAAGGAGAGTTTGAACACATTCACTGCAAAAAGACAATGGAATAAGTTTAAGGAATGACTGATATCAAGTCTCTTAAGCTTCAGAGAAGCCCAAGAAAAGGTGTCATGTTCAAAAGAGTAAATGATGTGGAAAATGGGAAAGTGGAGTATGTTACACAATGCTCCATCTGTAACTCCATCAGAGCACATGGGAATTGCAACAGTGAATAGGACCCATTCAGAAAGGTTCCAAGAGTACCTACTTTTTTTTTTTTTAATGTGATAAAGTACCTAATGTTTCCTCCACAACAATTTCTTTGCCATAACATCCTAAGCCAGCAGAAGGTAAATAAATCTGTGATGTCCATCTAAAGGTCCAAAGCATATTCCAATAAATCATATATAGCATTCTGTATGGTTAAACTGTTGACAAGAACTCCTATGAAATGCTAAGGAAACCAGACTCAATTGGCAGACTGTGCTACAGCATCACCTCTCTTCCTTTTCTGATCGATGCTGTCACTGCTACACTCAGAATATCTATTGTTCTGAATGCTCTGACTTGATACTCCTTTTGGCTATTTTCCCCCTATAATAAAAGTGGAAGTTCATGCCTGCTATGAAGGGCAATTATGGCCATGGAGAACTCACTCTGTTGACTGGAGATGTTTCCAAAAGCGAGGAGAACAGCAGAGTGGAGGGTCATCCCACTGGCAACATCTAACAAAGGAGGATAGGCAAATGCCTTAGATCATGAGTAAATAGAGGAAAAAATTTATTCCCCTAAGTGAACCTCAAGAGAAGCCCATCTTTGAACAATTTTGGACTTTGGTTGAGGTTTTTTTGGGGTGTTGGATTTTTTGTTAGCTTGGTTTGTTGGCTTTGGTTGGGTTTTTTCCTTTTTTTTTTTGTGTGTGGTTTTTTGGTTGTTTTTATTTTATTTGTTTGGGGTTGTTTGTTGTGGGTTTGTTTTGTTTGTTTTTTTTTTTTTCCTCTTTATCATTCCACTATTTTATTTTTGTTTGCATTCTGGTGAGATTTTTTTTGTTAAGTTTCCCCACTAGACCTTGAAGGTACAGACCTAAGGGGAAAAATAAATAATAAAATAATGTCACTGTTCTTTCTTCTTGTGAATTTGACCACGTAGTGGATTTTCTATTTGCTTAAAAGGAAGGGTCTAAGTCCTGGAAGATGCTGAGTGTTCTCAGCTTGATAGCTTTGTAGATCAGAAAAATAACTTGGCAGCAATACAGATGCAATTATTTTTGGATTACTTAGTCTGACATCTCTCTGTCTTACACAGACTTTTCCCCTCCCAGCCTTTTCTACCAACCCCACAAGTGCCATACAACCTCTTCTTGCCTTTGTCTTCTGCACTCCACATCCTTAAGTGTAACAGCCCCCAGGTTTCTCCTTTCCCCAAATAGCTGGGAAAGAATGGGGGAGTTCTGTAGGGTTGGGTTTTCTTCACACAGACTCCACAGGGTTAGTAACCAGTAAGGGTGAATGATACCAGAACAGTGACAGTGTCCAAGAGACCCTTCTAGTCAGAGTAACACAGCCAATTCCTCTCCCCTGCCACAGCATGGCCAGAATCTGGACACTTCACTGTCTCACTTTTGTCATTGTTCTTTCTCCCAAAGAACATGTGTTTTGAAAGCACCTTTTTGAATGCAGAAGTCATATTTCCAAAGAAAATAATAAATTTTCAACTGTAAAATATTATTATATATAAAAATACAGGGTTTAAAACCTATATCTCTCAAGATCAAATATGCCATTAGACTAGTGACACATCAAGACCTTAAAGAAAGGCTGTTGGGGTAAGACTTTAGTTGAAGACAATATTTCAACAGGCACTTTTCAGCATTATAATGCAATTAGAATTAAAGCAACCCTTAGACTTTTGTAGGTGAACAGAGTTTAAAAAAAAACCCAAACACCCTGCCAGTCTGCTTCCCTATCTCTGTGATATGGTGTATATGATTTACACAACATTTACCAAAATTTAAAGGTATAACAGCATAAAACCCCCTCCAAACAAGTTGACAACTGTCTTTCAGCCAGTAGGCAAGATTGTCTCTATAAATTAATTCAACGACCAGACAACAGAATACCAGTAACATTCTTTCTTCATCTATCTTCATTTTCTAAGCAGCTGAGTTAAAAAAACTAATAGTGCTGTTTCTTATTCATTGCTGTGAGTTTCATACGTTAAACAAAGACAGACCAACCTTAAGCCTCTTGATAAATACGATACTGTGGTAACTGCAGCATTCACTTCGTATCCCATTTCTCCAAGTTCCTGTCAGCCAGATGTCACTTGCAATGCAAACACTAGAAAAATATGAAATAATAATTTCATACATCATCTATGTGAGCACGAGCCAGTCAAACATTCAATACAAATCCAAACTGCTACTACACATAAAGCAAATATCATCCAAATAATATTTAGAATGATTGAAAGGCTTTTGATTTGGAAGTGTATTCTCTTAAGCTAAGTGGTCCCAAAGACCATCTAGAAAATTCAATTGTTTCATTTTAAAATGTTTTCTGCCCAAAATTATATCAAATCCTAATGTCTCAGTAGAAACACATGGGATTGGATTGCTGACTGGGCGCCTGATGTCAAAGAGGAATCTAATTTTCCAATGGCATTTCCTCATACTGTCTCACCAAAACACAGAATTGATAAAATTTTAATGGATAATTTTCAGAGCAGGACATTAGCCATCGTGCTGGGAAATAGCTCAGAGGAACACCATGTAGCATCAGAAAGGCAATGTATCAGAAGACAGTTTGAATAAATATTAATATACAGCGTATGCCTTACGTTCTGCATTTTTCTCTTGCAACTAGAGCAGAGCTCAGAAGGTAAGTTTTGCACTAAGGGGTGTTATCTCTCTTTCCCTCCTTTCCCAGGGCATCTTTTAGAAGTGATCTCTTAAAAATATAGGTGCAATGCACTACTTAAAGGGGCACAGTGCTCATCTTTTCCTGGGACGACAGTCACAGTCACCACACTCCTCTTCTGATTGAAATCAATTTCTAAAGCCATCCTGACTTCAATGACTACACCACCAAATATTTCATATAACAAAATGGTTTTGTTAAAAAACTCTACAGCAAAGATTGCAGTGATGGAAAAAAAGAAAGATCACCCTTCTGGATCTTTTGATGGGGAAAGGTACGGCAAGCATCGAACACAGCACTGAAAGCCATGACATAACACAGGATGAAAAGGACTAAATTCTACTCCTGATGACAAAGAAGTTTATTAGGGAGAAAGGTACTCATCACCAGTATTATGTTGTCACTCCATAAGGATGTAAAAATACATGTAAGGCAATGTTCTACTTGAAAATTCTTCAGAGAAAAATGTGTTTTATTTCAATTAAGTTGGGTTATTAATTATGTAAAATTTGACACTTCAGACAATACAAGTGGACAAGGGAAAAAGAAAGTGAAATAAGATTTTACTAACCATTGTAATTTACTTGGCATTTATAAGGAAAGCGTAACACAATGGAATACGTGGTGAACAGGATTGACCCAGCTTCCCAGAAACCACCTGATGTCATCTATTCCTATCTGGGCTTTGACATCTGTGCGTATATATTCAGGTGATTGTTTATGCCAATACAGAGAGGAAGAGTAATATTTATGGTTAGGAGACCTGTATCTGCTTTCATCAGGGCTTCAGCACTAAAAAAAACTTTAATAAATATCTGAGTAAAACTTGCAGAACATGAAAAAGACCACAACAAAGGAAGTAACAGTGATTGAAGTGGAGAGGTTTAATCTTCTGGGGAAAAAAAAGGAGACCTGTTCACACCACATGCCAAGTCTGCCACAGGTTAGGATTTTTATTTTTTTTTCCACAGAGATCTCAAAAACATCAATGAAGTCCTCAAAATGGTGAAAGACTAAGGTTGGTCATGTAGCCAAAGACACCTCCATAGCTACAGCTTAGATATTTCAGAAATGCTTAGTTTTATTTCGCTGCTCGGAACCATCCTGAAGAAGAAATTAATATTTCTTTGTAAGTTCTTTGTCGTTCACTGCATGTTCTCTTCCAGTTAGCCTTGGCAGAAGGCTTCTCTAGATCTAGTCAGTAAGATGCTTTTAGCACAATGCAAAAGCCATGCTAGAGCTCAAGAGACATAGATTCCCCAAATCCCAACTATGAGTGGAACATAACCAACCTATGCTTGCCTTACCCATGGTCCAATCAGTTAGTTATGCCCTTTCCAGATGCTTTCAGAATTCCTGCAGCAACCTGCCAGATTGCCACATCTATTCCATCCTTCTCACAGTTTCCTTTGTTCCTCCTGCAACTCAAAAGAGTTCTCCTTTCTAGTATTATAAAGAAAAGGGGGAAAAAAACCCCACAAGTCTGAGCCGGATGCTTTTTCTTCAGTGTGTGCGCACATGGGAAAACCAAGACACATCCCTGCTCCTTCCTTCCCACTCCATGGATTTTCTGTTCTTCAAAGCCAGCAGAGGAGACCTTTGATTGCACTGCATAAAGGTTCAACTTGGAAAAGTATCCAGTGCAGGAAAGAAAGTATTTCCAGAGAGGCCTGAAATTCTCAGAGGGTTGGCAAGATCTGTATTGTCTTGATTTGGCTGCTCACAGTAATGAAATCTAAACAGACTTTTATTAACAAGCCTTTTCACACCTCCTCTGCTCTCAGCAGCTGAGCTCAGCACAGAGAGACAGACTATAATGTAGTAACTTTGAGAAGCTTTCTGTGCCTCTCAAATGGAGCATGCACTGGTTACCTAACTGTGCATGAGTGCAATGCAGCACAGGCAGCAGCTTCTGCCAAGACTCTATTACTGGAGGAAATTGCAAAATTGACAGATTTGCCATCCTGAAGTCATAATGGCCCAAGAATGAAGAGGAGAGTGAAACAGCCAATTCCTCCAGTAGACTTTGCTCTGCGTCCTGGATGATCTGCACTGATAGCCCTTGGTAGTTCAAGGGCTTGAAAGAACCCTGTAATTATCAAACTGAGTTATGAGTCTACTTACAGCTTTGCAAACACCACTACACTTATTTTAACCAGAAAAAAGGCACACTGAAAACACACCATAGCTGCCAACTCTTTTTTCCCCTCATTTCTAGAGAAGTGTTACCTAAGCTTGTAGTTTTATCCTTACATTTTGTCCCTTCTCCTCCTCTAAAGGATTTCACTTCTCTCAGTGCCAGCTGAACCTCTCTTTTCTGGTTCTTTCCTTCTAAGACTTTGAACTTTCTAAGCAAGCAGATTAGATGGTTCTCTACCTGTCCAAGAGAAGAAGACTTTGTGGGTCATATTCAGAATACTGAATACAAGGTGGGTTGACAGTGGGGCTGATGGAGAGAAGCAGGCACAAGAGGCTGTTGGCAGTTTGAATAACTGGTGCATCTGTGCAGCCTAACTACATATTTTGACTCTACTCAACACTCCTCCTTGTACAACTTGCCAGTGCTTTCCTATAGCAGGTGTTTCATCAACTAAAATCTGAAGTTATTACAGTAAGTTCTTCACACAATGTAAGAGATGCCCTGGATGCAGAAATACACTGGGCTGGTTTCCATGAGCCAGATTTACTGACCCACTACAGGGAGAAATGATACCAAAAACACCACTTCTGCACAATAAAGTGAAAATGGGCATAGGTTGGTCTTACATGTCTGTATTTACTTTGCTTAAAGGTTGTTTAGATATACGTCAGCATCTCCAAGACAAAGTACTTGTTAATTACCTCTTGTTTTCACTTACCTTCAGGAAGGAAAAAAAAGCTATATAAGTGCTAAGTGCTATTAACATCATCCCCTTCTGTTTTTCTTTTTCAGCTTTTAAGTGAATGTAGTGCTTGTGAAAGTTGTTGGATTGACAGCCCTGGAGACTGAAGTCTAAAGTGCAGCACACCCGCTGAGCCAAACAGAACTAAAACGTACAAAAGCTTCTCACCAAATTTTAAATACATGCTTCATTTAGTTATTGTTATATGGCTGGGTGTAACACTAATACCAAAAGTTTTGCTGCTCCCATTTATTTGTTCAAATAAAGAGTTTGAACTAATGTTTTTCTCCTTTCAAAAGTAATTTCTTGCTGATGTGCAACACTCCAGAGACTGCTTCCCTGCCTTCAAAATCCTGCGTTACAATGGCATGCTGCTGAAGCATAACTTCATGGTACTGCAGCCAGGTACAATGCTGCATCCTGGCATTCACTTTGCACATCTCAGAGAGGTACATTAGCTAACCTTACATGGGTTTTTTTACCAACCAGCCTAAGTGCTTGGCTGGAGAAATGCTACTCTATATTATAATCTAGAGCTGAAGCCAGGAGACTTCTGATGGAAGACCTGCTCCTAGCAAAACTAGTGTTTCTTAGAAGACCAGGTCAATACATAAACAACAGCTCAACATTTCCTGGGAAAGCAGGCACCTTGTTTTCATTTGAACACTCCAGATTTACAGAAAGAAATATACTTTAAACCACTGAAATTACATTAGCTCCTTTACTTTTTTCAATTCCTTTTTGATATCACTAAAGACAAATCTTACCTTCTGAGAACTCTCTCTTCATACAAATACATCCAGATCACCTTGAAATTTTTCCCCTGATTTCAGCTAGGGCCACCACTCCTTCCAGGAGACTGCCCTTCCTTGCCTTGCTGCAAACAGGCCCCCTAAACTACACAATCATTTACCAGCCCTTGGGTTCACAATTACCTTTTATCCACCACCTGCTCGCCTGTCTCAGCTTGAACTGAAGGGACCAATCCCCTTTGCTAGTCTGAGTCCAGGAGATGCAGAACACCTGCAGTGTGTTGAGCTGTTACTAACAGCTGCTGTTTCAGATGCTTCCAGAACATTCCTTCACTTGTCTTGATACATCCCAAAAAGCAAATTTGATGCCTGGGTTATCTTCAGTTCTGAGTGACTTCAAGACCTGGCACTTACAAGAAGTCCAGTTGCTTTTCAGTTAAGGAAATTTCTCAGGGTTTTCTGTGAGGGCAGGCTAGTCTTTTATGATTTTTCAGCTTGCAATGCTTCTCCTTTCTATTTCATCTTGACTTAATGTCATTAGTCTTCTTTCACAGAAACCTGAGCATTCTTTTCCTAATTTATCTAGATGGTACCCTGACAGCAGCTCCCTTGATCAAGACTTTGCCATTTATGTCTCTTCTCCCGTTAATCATTCTTTGAAATAAGATTTGTAGTAAAAAAGAATTAAATCAAGTCTGACTGCCTTCAAATTTCTTGTCTTTCTGGGATTCTGGACGTACAGTCAGGCCAGGCCCTTTGGAGACACTGTGCCTTCTGTGGTTTACTAAACAGGCTGTGGGGGCTATTTTGCTACACTGGAGGGTCAAAGCAGTTTCACCACTGGTGAAACCAAGTAGAGGTTTACAGGGTGCAGCTATAACACCCAGACACCTTGCTGTTTGACAGTTCTCCCCCCAAATATCCATCTTTTTCTATTTCTGGTTATGCATTTTAAAAACTGAATCTAGAGGCAAAGTGGTTGCCTGATAATTTTTCTTGTCTTTGCTTCTTGAAAACAAGAATTCTCTATTATGCAAAATGTCTGTATGGCACTCGAGGTTCCCAGCTGTCCTTTTTCCTTCAGATATTGATTTTCTATCACTTCATATGTGGGGAGAAGGTAAAGACTAATGATTCTTTGGAAAGTGATATTAAAAAAAACCCTTTTTATAAATGTGGTCTACACTTCATGTTTATCTGCCTCATGCTTCATGAGGTCTGATTCTGAATGAAAATCTCTGGCTTGTACAACGCCACAGGATCTCTTCTCTGCAAGATGATCCATCTCATACAGGTCAGACTTCATCTCTGTTGCCAGCAGGTTTTTGCAAGTTAAATTCAAAATCCTGTGTCTGAGGCATTTGTGGTCTGGTCCCTAAAAGTCTAAAAAGGTCAACGATGTCCAGAATCTTTATTTCTGTGACCAGTGGAAGTCTCTACTCTAAAAGTAAAGTTCATTTGTGAAGGAGATGAAGCTTTCATTAACCTGAGATGATAAAAGAAACTGCCCCAAAGGAATAAATAAATACCACAATATTTAGCACTTTGCTGGTATAAATACGGATATAAGACGAGCCTAAACTTACTGAAACAAGAAAAGTTATTGGGGAAAGTAGGAAGAAAAATGACACAATAGATGTGCAGTCCCATTATTTGGTTCAAGGCCAGAAGATGCTGAGGTTTTATGGTACTCGGTATGTTATAGGAATGTGTGCAGGTGTATGTGAGTACAAAATCCCTCTAACACTGCAGACAGATCTACATACATATAGTGAACAGGGTAAAAAACAGAAAAAATCCATCACCACAACACACACGCATTAGGACTTTTGTGACTCTCATATGACAGCCACAAATGGTCACCAAGCTTTGTCAACCATCCACTGATTTTTACAAGAAATAGGTTTGAGCTCTGCTCAATTCAAGGCAAATTGTCAGCCAGTTTCTTGTAGTCCAAATGGCTGCATTTAAAGCATGTTCTTGCCATTAGGTCTAAAGCGTTATGAGACCGAAATGTTCTGTATCTCATCTCAGATTTTCAAACAACCCAATACCCAGGCTATATATAAATATATTCTTGCCGTTCAATCTCTTAAAAATCAATCAATATTCATGTGTCTGCCTTAAACTTTTAAGGTCATTGTCTCCCTTCTGACATCTTTAACTACATCAACATCACATTATATCATTATAGACTCATGAAGCAATGTACTTTTACATTTTTGCAAGATAATGTCTCTTTTGTGTTTCGGTTTTTATCATAATATAAATCTTGAAATGTAATTTGCATATCTTTTGTTTAGCGAAGGAGACCCCCATTTAAGACTTTGTCATTTTAATACATAGACTTAAAAGTGGATGACTTTTTAAAGGAAATGCACCATAATATTCCAATTTATTCTTCAACTGAAGCGGCTGCTGCATCAGTAAATTAGTAAATTCCCTTAACAATACACTTGCTAACAATTATGGTCTGTCTGCCTTGGGCTCGCTTGACAGTAGGGCTGCCATCTGTTGAGAAGTCCATTCATGGATTTAAAGGGCTATTTATAGGGTTTTATTTTAAACATTGCAAAATACCTCTTTGCTCTTCACCCTTCCCTCCACTTTTTCTGTCCTTCCTGCCCTCTGTTCATCTTTCTTTCCACACTGCTAAAGAGCACCGGTAACGCTTCCAACACTGAGCTGTCTCTGCACCAGCAGCCACATCACAGCAAAAGGCTTTCAGGAGTGTTCAATCCTGAGGCAAGCCTGGCCCATTTTTAATGGCTGAGGTGCTCAGGCAGAGAGGAGGGAGGACACTTATAGAGAGGAATGGACAGAAATGAACAGGATCAATCAAGAAATTCAAAAGCAGCCATGAAGGAAACAAAATCAAGACGATGAATGGGAAAGGGATGGTAGGAGCCCCAGCTCTGGATAGATGGATATTTCATTAATTCCTTCAATAAATAGGGAACCTCTAGGGAAATTCAACACCTGGCAATCTTAGTGGATAGTGGTGCTGCAAAGAAAGCATAATGTTCACCCCTCTGGTAAATTCAAGCAATTAAACCCCCTTAAAAAAAGGGCCCTCTTAGGCTTTCTGCCCAGTAAACTCACAGTGAAAAGCAACTTTAATAAATGTTATAAATCTCACCTCTGAGCCAACAGGAAATTCAAATGTTTGCATGTGCAGGAGCCAGGGAACTGCTGAAACAAAAGGTAAAATGTATATTAGAATAGGTTAAGCCCATACTCCAACTGGACAGCAATAGAAGCATAAGGCCCTGAGACATGATGGGTTTTTAAAAGCATCCTTTCTGGTGCCACCTTTGAGCATTTCTCTTTGTATTGTAAGAGAAATGGTCTTTGAGTTCTCCTTTCTTTGGGAGTGGACACATTTATTCAGTGGTGAGTTTGCTGGTTGGCTGGCTCAGTGAATTCAGGAGCCCTCCTTATCGTGCAACATTACTGGAAAGCAGGTTTGAGTTTCAATGCTTTAGACATAAAACTAAATAAAGAAATGGCAACAAATATCTGTGGCTTGTAAAATGAAAAGATCAAAGAAAAGAGACTGTAGAGAAATTTTGATCAACACCCTGACAAGGGGTGTTAGTTTTAATAAACAGTAAGAATTTTAGGCCATTATGAAGTATGAGATGCAGTCTCAGCTGTGTTTCTAATTTCCTCTTGCCTTTACTGCTGTTATATAAAGCTCTGTAGTGACGAAAAACATTTATTGAAAAAATCTGAGCACACCATTCGGGATTACGTTACTTCATCTGCATGGGGCCTGCCCAGCCAATGAGAAATACTTCATTCTCCACCCTCCATGGTGCCAAGGGTTGCAGGGACATTCTGTGTATGGAACAGACCACTGGACAGAGATGCATTTGTGTAAGGGAAGAAGGATTTGGGTTTGGGTCTGAAGACTGAATGATCATGGAATGGTGTTCATTTTGATTATTGTTCTTTTAAAGCTGTAGATAAACACATCCAGAGCTTTGTGCATATTTAAAAAGTGAATTTGAGATTATAAAACCAAAACATATTTGGCAGCATTTACTATAAGAAGAGGTTTTCTGAATAATTTCTGTTAAAATGTTGTCTACCAAGCTATGAATACCATACCTTTTGTCTACCACATACTCTAGGCTTGTGAAAACATAAAAGGCCATGAAAATTAAGATGAAGAAAAAATGAAGGAGAGAGAGAAGACTAGATGGAAGCAAACTATATTTGCTGCTCCAATTATTCAGAGAAATAAGGGCAGAGGCTTGTTTATTCTTCCACTCTACATTTTTGGGGCCTTTCAAGTGGGAAGACAGGGTCAGTATATGAACAGTCTCTACAGAAACCTCTTCATCACCCTGGAAAAAAGCTGGGAATCAATTATTTTATTACAAGATGGGCGCAAGGAATGAGTCTCTCTTTGTTATAATGAGTCAATCTGTGGCTTTCCACCTACAGTATTTTTCCTTAGGGGATTATCAAGATTATTAGTAATTATTACTAACAAGCCATTACTATGAATAATGGTAATTACAGTATCATTTAAGGATCCTAGTCATAATCACTGTGGAAAACTTATGAGCACAGTGAAGACCAAGGCTTTGCAACAGCACATCTAAATCTCACAAGATAAAATGAACGAGCAGAGTTATACTCCAGAAAGCACAACACTCAAAGCCTTTCATCCTTAAACTGCCAAGGGCAGCATCAAACCCTTTGTTTGTCCACAGACAAATGACTGACAAATTTTAACAACTATTTTTGTTTTAAAAGAAACAGAAATGAGTGGTTTGTTTCTGTTTTTTTTTTTCTCATAAAATTTAATGATTTGTGAAGATTGGTAGATCTACATAATCCCATCTCTAGCTCCCAAAATTCTGTTTGTGTGACACATCTGATGACAGTAAATATTAGTATACACAAGCAGTGCAGAGGAAGACACCAAATGGATCATGGATGCATGGAGAGCACTCAGACATTATGGATATTCCATGGAAAGGCAATAAGCTTTTTCCCAATCCAGTTGGCTTGGTCTGTGTCCCTTATTCAGCAGAGCTGTAGTTTTCTATTTAACAGACAGCAAAGTCCTATCTGTTACAAGTTAACGTCAAACAAGTGCTCAGAGTAGACACACCTCAGTTTTCCCACTTTTTACATTTGTTTCTGACGTGTTCTCTCAGGAACACATGCCCTCCTTTCTCTCTTTACCTCTCCACACTAGCTCTAATCCCTCTCTATCTTGCTTTCCATCTTCAGACTCAGGGCAGAACTCTTCTAAAAGTACTCTATTGACAATTTATGATCTGGTTTTCCTCTACGTCAAAGAGAACTGCATTTATTTTTAACTCCATAAATGTAACTTCATAACTTCAGTTTACAACAATATAAGATTTTGTAAGGTTTTCTTTTTAAAGGGTTACCTTTTCTTATCTTAACCTGAGATATAAAGGTCACACATTTGTTGATATATATATATAGTATACACTGTATATGTATGTATAGATACTACATTTTTGTATCCTTACAGGGAGATGCTTCTGACAAAACATGAGGAGAGGACCTTTCCTGCCAGAGAAAAATTGTATTTGCAACTGCAATCCAGAATATACTGCAAAGGGTATGAAAGCGTGGATAGTGCTATTTCAAAGAAAAATATTTTCCAATATAACATGCTGCAGCTGTGTTTGTTAGAGGTCCTGTTCACGGGGGTCACTGTAAGAAACTCAGCACTACCTTAGCAAAGGTGACCAGGAGCACTCTTCACAAAAGTACCTTTCCCTCTGCATTAGAGGAGGAACTGCAGGTCAGATGCTCACAAGCATGTCCATCAAAGCAAAAGAAATATTTTTGTAAAACTACATTTAAGAACCTACAATCACTGAAAAGAAAAATAGAGAAGCTGGTTATCCAGCCTCTTTATTACTTTGAAATTAGATGTACGTAATTTCTGATGCAATAGAGATGCAGCTGAATTTCCATATACAACCCTGGCTCTTGGCTGTCAAGCCCCACATAATAGTTTACTTGAATTTAAGAACAGTACAGGGCTAAGAAAAGATAAGCATTCAGGGCTGGAAACATCTGCCAACCACCGTGTCAAAGTCTGTACAATGTACAGAGCAATAGCCAGTTGGGCCAGCTCTCTTATCTTAAGTACAGAATCTTTTCCAGTGCCTTATTCCTAAAAACGAGGTAGGCCTGATAGGCCTTATCTGTTTGCATAGAAAAGTTTACTAAGTCTTTCATGTTGCCTAGGTTAAGCAACTTTTAAATTACTCTTACCACAAGTAAGGTACTTAATAAGGACAAGAAAATGTGCATCATGAGAAGTTCTTTTCATTTCAGCTACACTGTTTTGGAGTTTGGTTCGTAGCTTTAGGTTTTTAAGCTAGATTACCATGAAGCATTTTTGTGTGTTTGCTTCTTTTTCCCTGCTGTGGAAAGAAAAGCAAAAAATCCATAAAGGTTTCCTTTGGATCAGAAAGTTTGTATGAAAGTCTTTCAGAATTTTTCAGTTTTGACTCACGAAAATTATCATGCTATTATAACGCCTCCATTTCTGTGTGAGATCTCCAGATACCTCTCGGGACTTTAAAGAAGCAAGTGTGTTCCCCAAAAGTTAGAAATGAAATGCAAAGAATATAATTGTTGAGATTAAAGCCACAAAGTCACTTCAAAGTTTGCTCTTTTTTAATAACCGATGCATACTTAGTGCCCTTGTTCTGCATCAGCCATGAAAATAGATACAAGAGGTGTTATTTGCTTTGGTGCTGCTCGAGACCCTGGCTACATTAAACATTTTTGCTGGGTCCTTAAGCATTAAGTTAGGCAGAGAGGGTATGACAGACAAGTTGCTATTTCAGACTTGAAACAGCACCTGGAGGGCCAAGACCTTTCCCAGTTTAATAGCGGGCAGAGAATCACGGTAGTGATGAGGGTCATGTGGTGGGTGAGACAATCACTGATAGTGAAATATCAGATGTCACCGTGACAGCTGTAATAACCACGGCTTACTTCCTTCAGCTCAAAAATATCCACAGAATATGGTGAATACACTGCTGCAATATGTACCCCTTCTACCTCTGTTTCATGCTATAAACATTTTAACTCCTGAAGGCTCACAGTGCAAGTAACCCTCACAATACATTTGACACTGCAGAAGTATGACAGAACAGGCTTGTTTTGTTTGGTTGGGTTTCTTTTAAATCTTGAGAATTCAGCAGTAAACTTATTATTTGCTCGTTATTGACAATTCATTCCTCTGAGAGAAAATAACTTAGTTACTAGAGGATCCCAAGGAGACAGCTGGCAGTGATGAACAGAACAACATTCAATCCGCAGCAAGTGTACATCATAAAACAGGCGCCACTGGATTAAAAAGTAACCTTAAACTGTTTAGTGTACACAAAGGCAGCCTAGTCAAAACACTTCAACAATGATTTAAAATCTCAAGCTAGAGGCCAGTTTCAACCTTCAGGGAAGACTTCTCTATTCATAAGGAGCTTAACTAATCATAACTTTCCATGACTTATCGGGACTGGATGCAGTGTGTCGCAGCGTGATAACTGAGCTCTGGAAATGTAACAAAAGATGCCTTTTTAAGAAAAATAATGGTGAGGCTAAACCCCAAATTTTAATCTTTGAACTTGATGGGCAAAAAACATCCTGTTACTCATTAAGTGTTTCCATTAGCATGCAGGGAACCTTAGCCAGGCAACTCCTGTTCGTGTTACTGAGAGATGTGTAGGGCAGCACGTGGATCAGGAAAGGAGCGGACTTCTGACATCCAGTCCCAGGATGCTACATGAAGATGAGCAGAACAGCCAGTGTCAGACACAATGCAGGTCTCCAGAGAGCTAGCTATGGAAATAGGGATGTCTACCTGAAACACAGCATTGCTTTCAGTTGATCTAATGGCTCAGTATTAACAACCCAGTGTCTAAGAAAACATGTAGTATTTCTTTTTTAATGCGTTAAATATTCTATCTGTAATCAAGCTTCGGAGTGAGGGTTAAATGGAACCCCAAAAAGGACCAGATTTCTCTCTGTATTTTCTTCGGTGTAGTTCCAGATGCATTAAGACCTCAGCAGAGACCTGCAAGTGTTATGTATGGCTTTCTTTTATCTTCTGGAAAAAAAGGGATGAAAACCAGGCAGTAGGAAAGAAGCAGGCAGTACGAAAGAATGAAGCAGTGCCAAACGCTACAAGAAAGGTTTAATAAATAGAGCCCAGGGTCACAATGTTGCTCTTATTTGCCCTGAAATATATCACTGAAGTTCTGTATATTCATATTTGTTTACATTATAAATGTACTAAATGAGCTAATTATGGTGATCATAATTTACAATTAAAAACAAACAGTTAGAAATTTCAAAGGCTTTCAATATCTTTTCTTTAATCATTCACCCAGGCTCAAAATATGCATTTTTTAGATTAAAGCATTAAAGTTGCTAATTATATTCTCAGAACTAACAATTATTTCTTTACCCTTTTACTACCTTCTTCTGGCAACAAAAAAATGTCAGCGCTGATTTAATTTTTTGTTATTACAGGATTAAAAGAAGTTTCTAAAATGCAATTAAATGTGCCCTATAGCTATAGTAACTTTCCTATCAGCATCCAAAGCCTCTTCACTAAAACAACAGCATAAAAAAATTATTCAGACTTTCTAGACATACTTTTTTTTCTCCCTTTATAACACATTCCTTTGGTGATTATCTCCAATGACAACTCAACCATCTTAATGAGACTCTGTGCACATCTAGATCTTGGAGAAAGTGGATTAATAGGAGAAAATGAAAGTTAAAGAGGCTGTTAGGAGCGCAAAACCCCGCACATGTCAAGCACTGGTTCTTCACCTTTGGGAGCTTGGTTCAAGTTCACCCTGAGGCCCTAAGTGAAAAGTTCAATAGTCTCAACTACGGCCCTACTTGATATATCACAAAATCAATTATTTTATGATGGTACATTTGGTAACCTATGCTCAGACAGAATCAAGTTTTTTCCCATTGGGAATTCACCAATTATCTACTCAGTGAATTATTCTCAGATAAAACAGAAATACCTGCTGTCAGCAGGCGTTTCTCATTATACTGCCTATCAGTTTAGTAGCTGATCTCTTTTGGAACTGTGGTGTTGCACTCAGATCATGCACCATCGGCCACCGTGCGGTCACGGAGATGCACGGTGACAGGACACCAAGGCATGATCCAGTGTCCAAATGTGTCCTGTTCTGGAAAAGAAAAATAGTCATTGCAAGCAACCAAAATTACGCCAGAGAAAAATTGTAGCAAGGCACATCACTGAGAACTCTCCAGTTGTTCAAGGACTAAGCTTTCTCTAGATACCCTGGATGGTAAGGCCCTGTGTTGAGCTTTCACAGTGGTGAACATCATTTTCTAATTGCCATCAACAGCAGGCTTGGCCCAGGCTGCAGGAGCATGCTGATCCACCTTATTAGCAGCACCCTCGAATCTACATCTTGTGCTACTTAATATGATATGCCTGTTGCTGGACTTGATATATTTATGTTAATTACTTAAAGTTGTTACCAATCTAAATACATAGAGGTTTTGTATATCTCAAGGTCAGTCTGAATAATAAATAAAGCCACCAAGTGGCTTAGATATGGAATATGCACTCTGTATGCTGGTGCATGACTGTTTAAATCAAGGTCCATTCACTGCAAAGGACCATTTCATACCCTGCAGTGGTCTGTCCAAGGTAAGCTCAATTTGCTTAGTCTGATTTTCAGCAGTCAGAATTTTGTTTCATAAAACCTGCCGCAACAAAATGAATGTTAACCAGCATCCCCTGTCAGACTTGGCTAATGGCAAACACACTCACTGGCCATGAAAGGGATACTCAGTCCTAGCACCAAGTAAGTTAGCACTCATACTGTCCATACTGCAGTCATTTTGTGTACTCTGTTTTGCTTTAAAAAGACATCTTTCAGAAAAATATATTCCAGGTCAGGTTTTAGTTTTGGTTTAGTTTGGTTTGGTTTTTATAGTTGAGAACTAAACAGAATGGAAATGGAAATGTCTCACATGAGCACTGAAAATGCTGGGGGCCTAAAGGGAAATCCCTATGTGCAAAGATTAAAAAGACAGACTACCCAAATAAAGAGAGGATGGTGTAATAGAGAAAGGCCACGTAATGAATGACAGAAAGACAAGAAGTCAAAATTCCTATTTACCCTTACACATAATACAGGGACATAAGGACATACAATGTCTCTGGGAGGATATAAATTTAAAACCAGTGCCAGCATGAGTTTTAACTTCTTACTATTGCTCAGCTAATTTACACTTTCCCAGCTATAAAATGGGCATAATATTCTTGGCTCCCTCCATACAGCAAAACTAATCAAGGAAGTATTCAGATAATTCTCTTATGAATAATGCCACTGAAGACAGTAAAAAGAAATTAATAATTCCAAATGAGGTGCAAGCTTGGATTACATGAGCTGGCACAGTGGACAATAAATAAGGCCTAAGACTACAGACTAGACAATGAAGCTAAAAGGAACTCTCAACACTTTCCTTATTCCCTGCGCATCGTTGCTCTTGTGTGCAAAATGAGGCAAAAATAATACATGATTTGTAAATAAGGAAGCTATCAGAACACATACCTGAGGGAAGCTGACAGGATCTAGGGCCATCCTGCAAATCGGGAGTGCTTGATCTTGCACCTTAAATGACTTGTCATGTGTTTTTTAATACACAGTTACAAACGAGTTATCCTTTCCACAAAAATGCAAAATAAATGTGAAATGCTTTCCTTGCTTCTCTAGAGTATGCAAAACATTGCCTTTGTAGCCTTCAATTCTAGGAGTGTTTCTCAGGAGAAACGCAAGGCTAGGGGCACGTCAGTTCCTCTGTAGATGTTACATTCCTCTAGTGAACTCTGTGAAGAAGCCCACTCAAAGCTTACGCTTAGTTTACTGCATCTTGCCAAGCAGACACTTTCTTCACCAGGACCAGGGATGCCTCATTAAAATGGTGATGAGGAACGATGAGAAAAGTCAGAATTTCCTAAGTGCAGAACCAAAGGCGCCTACTCTAATTTAAGGAGGCCCCTGGACAGTCATTAGGCCAAAATCTGGATGGAGGGCGTTTGAAAAACTGAATAACTCATCTATAATAAAACAAAGGAGCTAGTGCATCAACAGTTGTAGTACATACTTACTTTATTTAAAATGTAGTCCTGGACAAAGGGGACTCAGAGCAGGCCATAAAAGCTTTTTCTTTTAGAGCATAGCTGGTATAACACAGCACTTGGTTTTTTTTTGTAACAGCTCAGTGGGAATACTTATTGATATGCAGATGGATTTGAGAATATAATACTTCAAGGTAAATTTCTGGATGAGATGACTACAGCACAAATTGTGCTTCTTGTACCTTCCTCTGGTAGATGAGAAGAAATGCAATGTGTCAGAAAAGCCAAAGCATGAGATGCTGCATCTAACAGAAGGGAGGGTAAGATGCGAGGATAAATTCCTTCACCGAAAGGGTTCTAAGGCACTGGAACAGGCTGCCCAGGGATGTGATGGAGTCCCCATCCCTGGAACTATTTGAAAGACGTGTAGGTGTCCCTTAGAGATACGGTTTTGTGGTGATATGGCAGTGTTAGGTTTACAGTTGGACTTGATGTTGGACTCAGTGATCTTAAGGGTCTTTTCAAATCTAAACAATTCTATCTGAATAGAATAAATGATGAATAGGATCATACAGGTTTGTTCTCTTAATGAAGGTTGTCAAACTATACATGCAAAACATTCCTGCATGATATGCTATTCTATTATTACGGTCTTCAGAAAATAAAATCCACCTTGTCCAACTGCTGACAAAAAGCAATGAAATGATCATGTCATAAGGGTGCCTAGAGAAGCAACTAGTAAGGAATTTTATGAAGGAATTTCCATCTTCATTGCCATATGTCAGTGGCTTCAGCTAGAGTTAAAAGAGCAAGAATCCATTACAGAGAAAGTCCACAGCATAATTAGAAACCAATCAACACTTTTTTGAATGCTGATTTTCGCTTCACTTAAAACTGCTTCATTGGCTTTAATTAAACTTGTCTAGGTTATGACTCTAGCAAGATGCAGAAAGATTTAAAAATTAAATAAAAGAAAACCATCTTTCTTGTCAGGAGGGTTTTTACCAGCTTGCTTACCTTGCTTACCTTACTTCTGAGTTAGAGGATTTAAAAATTATTAGAAATGCTGTATGTGATACTGCAAGACTCTGTTGGTTTTGCTCTTGAATTAAAATGACCTCCCACTGCCACAGTAAGAATGACAGAATTAAATTGTTGAGATTCTCTCCACTGCTCTAGCTTCACTGCAGAATTCCTTTGCTGGTTTCTGAGAAATGGTATGAAGCCCTCATCACAGATGTTTATACCAGCCCTGCTCCCAGGTTTGTCTAAGGCCAAAGAAAAGGAATGCTGTATATTGAGGATACTGGCAGTTTTCATGCCAATAGATCAGGCCAAGGATTAAAAGTATATGACACAGACTTTGGATAATAAAGCCTTTGTTCTGCCACAGCCTGGGCCTGGCTTATGACAGTGCGACCAAAAGTCGTAAGAATGAGAGTGAATGGAATAAATTATAAAACAATCATCAAGAGAAAAGAAGGTGGGAACAACTGTATTGAATATATTCCAGCCTGGAGATATCTAGTTTCATTAGACAGTGACCCTTACTTCATTAAAATACTTAATAAAATCAGTTCTGGTTAAAGATGGGCCTGAGTACCCAAAAAACATTAGGAAAGCTCAGGTCTGAATTAACTTTACGATTTGTTCTGCCTTTTGAGCTGCTCAATGAGACATGTTCTTTTTGTCTCCTCCAAGGAACTTCTAAGAGAAAAGTGAGAAAGGGCTCAAACATGGCACTTTTTATCTCTAGTATATGTACTATGTATATATGTATTATAGTATGGCAATTCCCATTCCTTATGCCTTGAACATTCAAGCAATGTTGATGAGATGTGAAGAATTTTCCAAACTGGTAAAGATATGCAGAGCAAGCAATTTATAATATACAGACTCCACCTATGTCATCTCAAGTTGCTGAATATCACAACAGAACTACCCCATAGTTTATGGACATTTCCTTCACCAAAGTCTTTGAGGATTTCCCGTTAACTTCAATAGATGCCAGAACAGGCCCAATGGCAGGAAATTAAGAAATACAGTATATTGGAATGAAATTTCAGTGGGAATTTAGTAGGTCAGAATGTAATTATTCACTTGAATCTGGATAGAGCTCTAGGTTTATATCCCCATTTTGGCAAACATTTAATGTGATAAATAATAAGCAGGAAGAGCAGGGCTACCAGCTTTCCTCTCTGTCAAAAGATAAGACTTAAAGAAGGAGAATAAGCTGCTTGCTTGGTATTGAGCAAAAGAAAGGAGTGACATTTATTGCATCACCTGCAAGATTTGCCAAGAAACAAGATGTAATAAATAAATAATCACATATTTGGGGACCTTCATCTAGAATGCAGTCATTGCTTGTGAAATAGAAAGGTTTTCAAAATCAGAAAGGTGGCTCTGTGCTGGTGCATGTATTTAGGCACACATGCAAATGGAAACATATGGTTTTCCTGCTTTTGTGGACAGTCCTAGGGGACAATCTCTGGTACTTACTGCCTTTGCAATATACCAATACTTTTAATTTCTGTATTAACAGATGCAGATGAGGGCACCGAGAAGCACTGAAAAAATAATGGGATTCTCTTGCAAATGTACTGGATTGTAAACTAACAAAAAATTCGACCTCTTGTAATAGAACTGCATTACATTCTAGCAAAGTGGATCCATTTCTGAGGTGGAACATGACAGCTTTTAAACTTTCTACAACGATATGTGACAGAATAATACTATATTCAGTTGATACCGTAGGGCGATTTATGGAGGCAGAATGTAATAATATAAATTGAGTTTCAGAAAAGACACTGTGACTAATCTTACAAAAAATGCTATGGGATGTTTAATAATCCTGGTGGGTCAGAAGTTGTTCTTCAAAAAATTCTCTTAAGACTGATTGTTACTAAAGTATGTGCTGTATTTGGTTCATTTTTCATTTAACTACGTAGGCTAAAACTGCTGTCAAGTGCAAATATTTGAGCTGTAATTGGATACCCATACAAATGGAATAGAGCCACCAATCCCCAACCAAAATTACAATCATAGAATATTTAAGGTAGTGAATGTCCTTGGAAGAGCAACAAGACAAGCATCTGTCCACATCTCTTGAGCACATCTCATGGAGGTTTATTGTTCCATTAATCAAAAAATAAAGCAGCAGGAATAAGGCAGCACACTACAACTCCTTCCTTGCATTCACTCTCTAATCTTCCTCTTTCAGTATTTAAGGCTACAGTGCTTATTCATTAAGCTATGAGTGGTAATTCTGAGGAGACTGAAATGAGCAGAGGGAGGACATAATGCACATACTTAAGGGGCTTGACTCAAAAGCCTCAGAAATTAGCAGGAGCCTGTGTTTCGCTCCCATTGCGGCTGCACGCAGTTGAAGTCCCCGCGTCCGAAATGCGGTGCTGCCCATGAGCAAGGTTAGGCAGCCTCGAGGGGGCTGCTCTGGGCCACTGAGGTCTGAGAATGCACTCAGGCCCCCTGATGCTTAAAAATAAAAAAAATCAAGAAAACAAACCTTGCATTAATTTTGTTGCATAGGACTTACCTTCTTTTTGCACTTTCCCTTCCGTTTTCCACTGGATTTTCTCTGTTTAGCCATGGCTTTCAGTACAGCATTCAGCTCTTTTCAGTTCACCATTGTTAATGAGAACAAATGAAAAAGTAATGCTTCTGCTTTTTCAAAGGCCATCCAAATGGGCTGAGATCCACTTACATGGTATCCATTCCCTGGCTTCACAAAAAACCAATATTTTTGTAACTCTGGAAAATTTCCTCCACCTAACAGTTCAGTTAACAGTAGCATTTTCGTCCCAGATTTTGAGATTCCCGTAATGCCATAAAGATTTTGTTAACAAACCCACAAGTTCTTTAATGAACTTTTCTCAGAAGGTAAGTAGTAAGATGTTTAATATATACAGTATGTCACGTTCAGTCCCAATATCTTTCTCATGGCTCTCAGCCTTTTCCACCACACAATACAGTATGAGGCAGAGACCACCCAGCAATTTTTTTTTTCACTGTATTTCACATTACCTCTTTGTTAAGGTTAGTTGTAGACTTAACTCCATAAGGTAAAATATTCCTAGATACTTAATACTCTGTGGTTTTCAATCTATATTTAAACCCTGCCTTAGCCACTGATCATACAATATGTTCAGGGACATAAACTCCATCTTACCTCTGTTGATTTGCCATTCAGATACGGTTGCACAACTCCCAGGTAGCTCCCACAGATTTGTTTATGTTCTAGGAGCTGAAATAAAAATACCATTTATACTGTATGAAACTTATTAGAGGTGAATAAAAATTGCATAGCAAGTAACTTAGAAAACGTTTGTTTACTAAGCACCCATGAGCTGATCATGCTTTCTCTGAGTTCATCAAACATTCTTCAATTGTTACAGTTTTTACCCATTACTTTTGAACTTACATATTTCAAAGGTTCAACAGTCATTAGCCAATCTATGTAGTATAGCTCTGATGAATGTGCCCAAGTATTGAATTTTTAAATTTTCACCAGTAAAATTTGAGCACAGAACTCTGGTGATAACCTTCTGAGTTAGTCCATTTAGGGCTTTTCTGTTTCTCAGACATAAATCCAGTGAGTTACATGGACATGAACAATCCTATTCTGGGACAAGAGCTACGGAATCATAGAATCATCGGTAAATACGTAAAACTCATAGGACACTCCATGGATGAAATTATTCAAGTTACATATATCTGTGAAAAAATTTCTGTTCTTATAAATACCCTTTCTGAGTTGGAGGTATCATTAAGCAGGATGACCAGAAACAGGTTTGGCACCCAATAAAACCCATTTAAACAAGGGGTACACTGTATATCGTAATTCCCTAAGTGCAGAGCTAACAGTATTAATGCAGATGAAAAAGAGAACCAGAAGAAGGTCATTAGTTGATCTGTTAAAGCACCTAAGTGTCAATAGGTGTGATCAGCTGGAGAGAGGCAGGTGTCACCAGTGTACTGGTGCTCTCATAGAAGAAGGATGTCCTGCAGAAGCCTTAAATGTAAAGTTAAAATTGAAAAGCTGTTGAAATCCTCTATCAGCCACCACCTTACAAGTATTCCACATCTGATTTTAGGCTGGAAATGTGCCAGAAAAAAAACAACCCTAGTGCTTAAATATGTGGGTACTATAATACTTGAACTTTACTCTGACATCTGCACATTTAGGTTTTTATGTTCCATATAAAGATGTCATCTTCAAGGGAGGCATCCAACCCTATTTCCATCCCCTGTAGATATTCATTTGTAGCTTTGGCTTAACATGCCACCATCAGATAGATGTCCAGCTAAAATATTTCATTTGTATTTCCAATTAAGGGTTAATACAATCTAAAAAATTAAAATTTATTTGGAGACCACATAATTAATGAGAAAAAAACTACAATATAAAGAATTAAACAGAAAAAGCACATATTTAAAACTGGCAGCCCAAACAATGAGTCTGGAAAAGAGTGCTATTTTTGAACTAAATATTTAATCTAATTAGTTTCTAGTTGATGTTACATATAAAATCTAAAAATATTCTTCGGGGTTTTTTTTCTTTATGATTTTCTGAACAGAATTCATTGCTTGTGAAAGTAAAGGATTAATAGCACTTGAGATGGGAAAACACAGTGTAGATTGGCACAGAGAAAATTTTTCCTCAGCACAAGGACTGTTTTACTGTACTTGCTTGAGTCCTGATCTACAAAAGCCTTTCTTCCTAAGCCCTCACAGAAATTACAGAAAAGATTTATGAGATTTTTTAATTCCAGAATGTTGGGATCAACATCAGCTCAGTCCATGTAGTTTTTGTATTTTTTCCAGTGCATTGTCTACTCTGCACTGAGTTATAAGCCCATCTAATGAGGAGGGCTTCCTGTAGCTCTCCAGAATGTCTGTTCCACTAGCAGGTAGCTCCTTGGAAAATAAATTTTCTTTATATTTTCAAAAAGCCACTCACTTCATTACTCCTAACTATATATTATTTTTAAAGTCCTGGGCCTGTTGTAGTGGATTGTCCCTCATAAAGAGGCAGTTTCCCAAAACAAATCACTTAGATCTATGTATCTGACCTGTCCTAAATTTGAAATAAATTCCATAAAGGAGAGGAGCTATTGCATAAAGTCAATGTGCCCATGGGGTGGAGAGTCCAGAATGGTACTGCCCAGTGAAAGCAGCATGCTAAAGCCAAAGCACAATGTGTGAAATTCATTCCAGAGCAGAATTCCGTGTGTATTTGTGATGGTCAAATCCCACACACCTCCTGGTTTAGGGCTAATGTTATTTAACTGGCCACAAGTTGCTTGTTCTTTACATGACATATAATTCTCTCAAAATGTTTATTAAAAAAGAGTGGCCCCCGCTGGAAGATACACAATGTGCCAGCAAAAGAATTTCCTGAGATATTATCCAGGCTGAAACATTTTTTCCATAAAGCAGGGTCATATATATGGGGTTTGTTTTCTTTGAACTCTAATTTCTTTGCTCCCTAATTCCTCACAGCTACTGTCTCCTGAGTGGCCAGTGCTTCTTGAAATCCCCTTGTTGGTGAAAGCATTCTACCAGGGCATCAGCATTTTCTGTGCTGAACTAAATAATTCCATTTTATACAATAAAATTAGTACAGAGTACTACTAAAAGAGCATACAATTGAAATCTACTGAGCTAAACCAGCTCTATAAAGAAGGACAGTTCAGTATTTGAAGGAAGCAACCAGACCTGGGCCAGCAGCCAGTTTCACGGAGAATTTCAAAATTTGGTGGTGTCTTTGAAATAAAAATCCCCACAGATGTTAAAATTCATCATGATGCAAATTCTGAAAAACTGCATTCTGGAAAATAAAACCATTTCCTTTCATAATTTCCAAGCAAAGCTCTTCATAGTGGGTGAAGAACTCTCAATCTCCTAGCGTGCAGGTACAATCAAGACTTCCCAGGTACCTGACTAATTTCATTACATATCTTGGACAGGAGCACAGCTAACTCCCCGTATACCTTGGGAATTCCAAAAGAACAGAAGCCTTTGTAAGCCAGCCTGACTGGCCTCCAGTGACTTGAGTCTCTGTGGTCTTTGACACAGGTTGCTGAAGAGCAAGGAGCCTGAATTTCTGGTGATCCAGCAGGTTCCACTCAGACTGCCAGAGGGTCAGGAGGGGAAACAGAGAGGAAAGGAAAGCTTTCTTGGATGTTCACTGAAGTTGAATCATCTCTGCTAAAATTTTTTCATGCTTTGCATTTTGCATTTCAGAATTATTTTAAACCTTTGTTTTATTTTAAACCTCTGTCTTGAACCTCTGGTTTTGCCTGTACAAGAGGTAGGTAGCATCAAGGTGATGATCTTATAAAATAAAAAGCAACAAAGTGCAAGTGAGATCGGGTGTGTTTTAAATAAACCATTGTATTCTCCAAAGTGGGACTGTCCTGCTGAGACTGAAACTACTTGGGAACAGAAACCTTGCCTTCTCATTTGTCTCACATTCTGGTAGGAAGCAGTTAAAATAATAATGCTCACAAAAGAATGACTTTGCAGATGTTGCATTTGCAGCAGCAAATCTGGGCCATGCCAGGAAGAATTAGAATAACCCAAACCGTGTGCTACAGTCTAATAATGTGCCATGCACAGTGCAAAACCCTGTGCCTCTGGTCAGGGTATTTTCTTGCCAGTGAAGTTTCTCTACCCACAGAAGATCTATGTCAGAACGTTATTAAGTCTCTGTCTGATTTTTAAAGTTCAATCTTTCACAACTCAGTCACCAAACCCAGGATTATAGGACAGGAGTGTACTATAATGTGTAAGAGTGCACATTAAAACAATGACTCCCAGTCTGGCTGCCATACTGATATCAATGCAGCAAAAAGTGGATGGTAGAACAGAAGGTTTTGTGGGAGAGAACAGATAAGTGACATGGATTGAAATTATGGTAAATTTAAATTGATGGCCTAATTAGTATTATCTCTTTTTGTATTCTCTGTAAGAAATATTATCCAGGAGGAACTCATTTTGCATTAATGTTGATATAAAGTGTAATTCTGTAGCATTTCCATTGTAATCTGGCATTAATTAATGCATCATTATTCCAAAGTGTTAATTAAATTATTACAGAAAGGGACATATGCCCCAGTTCAGAAAGAAAAAAGAAAATATGGTGCATGAGAATTAGACTTTCAAAGGTCTGAAATGGTGTGTGAGTTCCCACAACACTGGTAGAAGCACAGAACCAAGCAGAAATACAGGCAGGATGAGTTTGTGGCTCATAAACCACAATAAGACATCAACATTTGCTCACTTGTGATGGAGTCTAATGACAACACCAGAGACTCAAAGCTGGACTCATCAGAAATCTAAAATGGCCAATATCTAATATGGTAAATTAAATACATTGTACACTGAGTAGCAGGAATTCCTCACAAGGAATTCAGGGACTTAAATAAGGGCATGAAAATATTCACAAATTCTGAATGCTCTACTAAATACTGTACTTGGCTGTTGGGCAAGAATACCACTATATTGCCACTGGGAATGCCAGGGCAGTAGTGGAATTAATTGCAAACAATCCTGTGCTCCTCAGTGTTGATTGTCTTGACTTTCTGTCTGCAGTGCTAAGTGAATTCACGGAAATCTCAAGTCAGCATTTGAGTTGCTCTTGCTACCATCAGCTGGCTGGTAACTATCTGCAAATGCAGAGAGGAGAAAACTCAATCCTTTATCAAAGAATACACAGCCCAATCCAATGCCCAGTGAAAACTGTAGCAGTCTAACCACTGACTTCACAGACAATTGTCATTTAAGCCTGGGTCTAAAAATTGCACAAGCAGACCTCCGAGGGAATGTCCCTGGCAGCAAGTGGGGTGCTTGGCAAGGGGCCACACAAGCTCTGTGGAATTGGGGTTTCTGTGAATTATTAAACTTGACTAATAATTCAAGAAAACATGAGTCTAGAGCATGAAGCAAATTCTATGCAATGTGACCTACCTGCCAGCTATAGACCAGAGCCAGAGCTGCACAAGATGCTCCCAGCATGTGGCTCCCATAACATCCAGTGTCTACACGATTCAACAACTCCGCCTGTTTCAACAATTATCACTTTCTTTTGTTACATTTGGGCTTGCATTGAAAGATCTTTAAAATGTAAAAGTTAAATGAGGCTCTTAGAAAGAAGTGGTTTGGGTGCAGTATATTAAAGGAAAACTTCAAAGGAGCTCAAGATACCTTTCAAGCTAAGGTACAAAAATTTAAACAAGAACAAAAGCCTCTCTTGTATTTTGAAGCATTAATTGTTCCACTTCTGTTGATGAAAAGTGAAAGGAGAAGCTTTTAGTTAAAAGCACAGAGTCTCAACCAACATGGAACCTTCCAAAGTCTCATGGAATAATTTTAGCTTTGATATAATGGCACAGGTGAATCCCAAATTATAATGCTTTCTGTAGCATATGCAATGACTTTTGGTGGCTGAATCCATTAGATAAACACTAGTGCTTGAAGAGATTATTGGCATAAATCACAGTTCCACCTTTTATATTTATAAGATATTTCATATTTATAAGGTATTTCATAACTTTCTGAGTGGTGTTAGTCACATAACTTTCTGAGTGTTGTTTGATGCTTCCTAACTTTGTGTGTATCTCATTACAACCTGGTTTTAAAGGATAAGATACTCAACATTGCACTGTTTGCTCTTCTGTCCATCTGTCAGTTCTTCCCCTTTAAGGAGGGGGCAGAATTGTAAGGAAATAGTCATAGCCATAAGTTTGACAAAGACTGGCACCTAGGTAGTAAAGAAAGCCAGACTAGTGCTTCCATGGAAGAAAGGTTCAACTGGGAGTTGAACAGTTGGGTTGGCTGTTGGTCTCTCAGCTGGCCAGTCTGTGGGTAGTTCAGCACCAACAATACATTAGTTTGCCCACTTGTAATTAGTCAAGGATACCGTGGAGGGATTTATGAGACATATGAAGTAATTCAAAGTCCCACGTGCAAGTACTTGAGGGAATACACTCAGAGAGGAATGGTGAGTTGGTAAAATATGTAAAGCAATAATTTGAATCTATAATGCCTCTAACTCTGGACATGTAAGATGAGTGTGACAGACAAAAAGAATATCTTTTCTCTTGGCAGTTCTGCTCTGTGTCGTGGCAAGAGTATTCCTACTTCAGACAGTAGTTAGGCAAGCTGAGACACAGGAAGACTAACTTACAGGTTTTCTTCAAGGTAGATGCTGGTTACTCACACTGGGAAAAAAGGTCCCAATTTTGAGAAAGGTGATTTTTTTTCAGCTTTTATAAGCTTCAGTGAGATTCGTATGTACTCAGACTGTTTGAAGATAATGTCCAGTGTCTTTCCCTCAAGACTTGTAACGAATGACACAATACATATGTACATGCACATTACATGTCTGAATACTGTGGTACAGTGCTTCTCTCTCTTCTCCATTTTCTGGCAGGTCAGAAAGTGGAAGTTATGTGAGAAGTTTGTTACTCTGCTCAAGACCATTAATGTACAGTATTAGAATAAACCCTATTGCCCTGCATGGTATTTATTTTTACAGTGAACACTGGTAAAAATGCAGGGTTTACTATATATATATGAATTATCTTACTACTCAGCTTTTCCTACCAGTTGTTTAAGTGGTCAGCCAAAGCTCCAGAGATATACAAGCTTGATCTACATGTATGCAAAAAATTAATTTGAAAAGAAACCAAACTGTTCATTCTTTAACAAAGTGACAATGTATTTTCATTATTAACTGAGTACTTATGAATAATAACAAATTAAGTGTTGATCAATCAATATAATGATCCATTTGACCCAGAACTAATAACAAGTGAAGATAACGCAGAATTTCCAATAAAATTACAATCCCAACAGAATTTGAATTCATTACTTTTGAAATATAAGGCAGACAGTTCCTTTCACTAACATGGATTTGAACTTGCAGAGGGTAAATTGTCAAAGAGGCCCTTGTTGCTTGCATACTGCAATACAATTTTATTAAGAATTACAGGGAAAAATTAATAAGCACTTCAGTGCTGAGTCCTGAGGTATAGTATGGCTTAGTTCTTGGCACAAACTTGGGAACATGCCCTACTTGGAGTATGTATTCTTTCATTTTAAACATTATTAATGTTGTGGGCAAGGTTAAAAGCTCAGCCCATGTCACAACGCCAACCTGCAAAAAACCACAGAACCTGCCAAATGGTCTGAGTTTGTGGGTGTGCAGTGAGCATGGTCCTCCAATGGATGTTCCGTGCTAATGAATGAGTTACTGGAAGTGCACATTCCAGTGCTGTGCTCCTAGCATCCTAATACAGTGATTTCCTTTCAGGAGGAGTTAAGAATCACCATGTTTCTCCGTATGATGAACAACCTAATGCAAAATCATCACACAGCAGAGTCCCAGTAGGCACAATGATAACCTTCATTTCAGGTCAGTCTTGGTGCATTGAATTCACTTCCCAAGTACTCACAGTTGCAGCTTAGAGATGAAGCTGTCCTTCCTCTTTCCAGTTCGAACTCACAAATGTTCTAATTTCTACAATGAAACTTTCAGACCGAGCTGATAAGGTTACAGAAATGCCTGATTACCAACCATGTTCATCCCAGCAGGGTGTGCTAGGTTTATCTTCTGCCATAGAACAATGTAAAGTAATATATAGATCCTGGAGCTAAATTTAAATCAGCTTTCTTACATTCTGGAGGGAATCCAGCCCTACAAGTATAGAGCTCCATGATGCTGTAGCTATATTGCTTTCAATAGCACAGTGCAGTGTAGATGTGCTCCTCCATTCCCTCTGTGACCATCACAATGTCACAAAATTCACAGAGAGAAATGGAATTAGCTACGGGAATATCACAGGAGATAAAAAAAAAAGGCTAGAAATAAAAGAGGACTAAAGACATATCTACACTTAGTTTCAGGAGACTAAACAGCTCAAATTAGGTTTCCTTGTTTTGGTGTCTTTACTCTCTCCCACTTTGTTCTGTCAGAGAGCAGATGCTCAGCAGAGGATTATCTTCTAATTCCTTTCAAATTCTTAATTTGAAAGTGTCTCCCTGCAATTCTGGCCAAACTCTCATCTTGTGATCAAGCAGTTCCCTGGTTCAGATTAGAGAAAGTAAATATTCAAAAACTATCAGCCATTGCCTGTTACCTAGAGTGTCAAAACCTGTTAACTGGTGCTGTTCTTCAGATCTAAGGCCAGAACAGCTGATTTAACTCTGAAGTGGCCCTTTAAAAGCCATATAACAACTACAGAGATACACATGCAACATATACAAACATAACAAAGGCAACATCCAGATTCCTAAGGAAACATCAAAAAGATCAGTCAACAGATCTGGCAAATTCGGGTAAATTTGCTAAAGAAGCAAATCAAAAGATTGCTCAGGAGGATCAACCTTTCAAAGGCATTTTTCTACTTCTAAGCAAGAAAAGTTGAATGCTTCCACAAGGCATAACTAGTACAGAACTGTAAACAAGCCATTAGCTAAACTATGATTGTTTACTCTGCTCAACTGAAAGCCAAGGATGAGTATGCCAGAATTAGGATTCTCCTCCAGTGATAAATCCAGTTTTGTTTTCTTCCAACCCATTCTGTATTTCTGAAAATGCTCAGGAGTATAAACCTGCCTTCTCCTCTGCTCTTTTCCTGTGCCCTGGTTCTGTTCCAAAAAAATGGCAACCATTTCTTTTAGCCTCTCTGAATTATATGCCCAAGTGAGCTGATGTGAATACAAATGCCAGCTGACGAATACATGAGTATTACTGGTCTGGACGTGGGTGCAGGGGATGGCAAATGCACTACAGAAGAGCTGCCAGAGGTAAGCATACAAAATGTGGCTCCTACACAAAAGAATGAGATTTTCAGAGGATCTGGTGGAAAGCCCGACAAGTACATTTTGTTGCTGCTGAAAGAATTTATTTCTGCTGAAACCTATAACTCCTGGGTTAATAAAGTGAACTTTGATGGGACTAGAGGGAAATATGGGCTTCCCAGGAAAGTTAGGACAAACTTAGATGCATTTCTAGAACACAGATTTATGGAAGTGATTGAAGCTGATAAGATCAAAACCCAAGTTAACACTTTCCTTGGCTTCCCCATCACACGCTAAATAGACCTCTGCCACAGTTGGCCTGCTACCAATAAAACTAATGATGCCCATAAACAATAAATTTCAGAGAATCATCAAGCTCACACAATTAGTATCCATGCATGTTGTTTTGCTTTGAATTTTGAGGGATTTTACAGAACCAGTTATTATGTTAGAGCTAACTGACTATGGAAATAGCCAATGGCTTGTCAAGATTGACTGCTAAAATCACAAGGCTCAAGGAAAAAAGACATAATCTGAGTTAGCCTGAGCAGGTTTGTTCCTGAGAGTGAGTAGCTTGGTAAGAGTCTCCAGAACCAGTAACAATAAAGGCTCCTGAAAAGATTGACTCTGCTCCTACTTCTAAAAAGTATGCACATATCCACTATACATTTATACTATTAAAGTGCTAAAATTGGTGCATTCTTTCTTCTGTTCCTAGATGTGGAAAAAATAAGCACATGTCATGCTCTTGTTAGAGGGATAGTCAATAGAGTGCCAGAAACTTGAGCACGATGAAAACCAAGAGTTTGGCAGAATGACGGGTGAGCCAGAAAAGAACAATATTTTTCTCTTGAGAAGGGGAAACTTTCTAGATGCATCTAATAACACATCTTCTTCTGCAGGCATTGAAGGCCACCTAAATGGCCTTTCTCTCAACAGAAGTACAGAAGATGCTGTTGAAAAAAGCCAAAGAGCTGCTGAGCAGGAATGTGGCAGGTATAAACCCGGTCACATGATTGGCCACATCTGCATTTTGGTCCGGCGATGGGCACATTTCCTTTTCATTCCTCCTCAGGGAGGGCACTAACAGCTCTACAGGAAAGAGCAGGGCATGAGCAGAATGAATTGTTCTGATGTGACAAATTCAACCCATGGGCTCGAGGTTGGGCTAGGAAAGACAAGCTGGGGACTAACATGTTCTCTGTTTCTTTTAAATTTATAGCACAGGTTATTTTATGAAATTTAGGGAGGAAGCCAGGTCTCCACTGCCTCTCTGTTTCTAATTTTAATGTTGAAATGCCCACCTCTTTTTTTCCATTGATAAGCTCCACAGCTTCCCTGATTTTTTTTCTGCTTTATTTTACATAACAAGTATTCCAGTCCAGATCTAACTGATACCATTTCTTTTTTACCGTAGGCTACTCTAGGCTTCTTTTTCAATGCCTTTCTTTTAATATCTTTTCTTACTTAAGTCAATGCTACCTGCAGGTAAATTATTCATAAAATTGAATGTTAGACTACATTGCATATAACTCTAAAACTATAAAAGGTAAATAAAATTGCTTCACTAGTTGTTTATTATATATGTATATTCATGTGCATATGTCTGGGTGTATGTGTGTGCGTGTGTGTGCATTTATATATGAACTCCCTGGTGGTGCCAGCTACATTAACTTTTCCAAAATATCCATTGGAAAAGATATTTTTCATCTTTCTAGTTTACCCATTCAATATAAATGAAACATCAGTCATAATTTGTCAACAATAAATGTTTCAAAGTTAATTGACTAGGGTGCCTGGAAATGACCATTACAACTGATTATTATACATTGCTGTATTTCTTGAGGAATTCCTTTCCAAGGCTTTTGCCAGAAATTGGAAGAACTTTCAAAATTAATACACTGTTTCAGATGTTATGGAGTTAGTACCTTTTAGATTGCATCTAGTACTAAACTCCTTGGTTTAGAATAAGTTACTTGTGAAGTCTTTTGAAGGAAATGTCTCCAGTTAACAATTAAGTTCTCATTAAGGAAAGAGTCTTAGGAGATTTTAATGGATAAAAATCTTTGTCTAACCAATGTGCATTTTTAATCTTGGAATTACTTTAGTCCGTGAAAATGTTGTATTTCCAAATTAGAGCACCAGAAATTTCTAGAGTCCCTTCAAGATTGCCTTTCTGTAATTCAAAATGTACCATGAGCTGTTAATAAAGAATTTGGAATTATTTTTGTTTTGCAGTATGTGTATTACAGCCCTCGATGGATCTATTAATAGCTTTGTGTTCTTAGCTCTGAGCTAAAACAGGCCATGTAACTTTATTATACATGAGGATTGGTTTTCACAAAGACCTACTGGCTTTACAAGTTTTACTGGGACAGGCTTAAAAAAATTATAAACCAGGGAGATATAATCCCTTAAAATTAAATCACCAAACCTACTTATTTCTAAGATACTCACTATGAGCAATACTGTAAGATGTGTGTGCTTCTATCCTGAAGAAAACTTGCCTGGCCCAAAGAACTGAACTCAATTTTCAACAATTAAAGGTTTCCTTCTCTGCTAATAACGTAGCAGATGGGAAGAACCTTCAGATAGAGAGAAGTACACAATAACAAATTCCTGTTATTAACAGGAACACTTTAAGAACTAAGACATAGAAAATTATAAACATAGAATTATTTCAAAATAGATATTTGGAAAAAAACATGGCCTATGAAAATGTGTTAATCTTTTATTTGTGTACCTGGTAGTACGGGTGTGCACGACTCTGATGACACACGAGATACACAGAGAAAACTTCTGTCTTCCTCTAGGATTCCTCAGTTTTTAATTTCACAAAAATGGAAGAGGAGGATCCGAACTCACAGGCTGATTAGATTGGACTCACTCAAAGCACTTTTTAACAAACTTTACTGAGCACTTCACTGCATCAAGCACACTGTGCCTTAAGTCAACAATACATGTAATTCATTTTGTAAACTGCCTGTATAAGTAAATGCCAAGTGTAACTCTATGAATTTCAGGTCTGAGTTAAATCTTATATATTTAGAACCACAATATGCGAGTGACACTCTAGGATCTTGTTTATTGAGATACACAGTAGAACCTAAGGAACTGATATTACAGTGGAAAGTAATCTAAATTGCTTTCACAGAATTTCTACTACTTTCAAGTAATAAAAATGTTACACTCTACACTCTAAATAAAATCTTAGTTGCTATCGACAGTTACTATGAGATTCAGTCAGAACTACCAAGCTGTGAAAATAAGGCCCAACTTCTGTTGTTTTTGTTGATACATTTGGCATCCAATCATGAAAAACAATGTCCATGTCACTAAAATGGCCTCCAGGCATTCAGTATATCTACATCGAGGTTAAACATCTATGTGAAGATGTGACAGCACACCTTATAAAAGATATTATTGAGTAATATAGACTTTCTGTAATAACCAAACAGTAAAGAATATAGCTTTTTAAAGGTCTCCCCATGGCTGATCTCATGACTCAAAGATGAGAGACTGTGCTGCAAGCTAAGTAATAAAATCTGGTGGATACTGTGGGCTAGCTTGTGACAAATCATATCAAAGTATTATTAAAGAAGGAACTTGAGACCCAAGACTATTATTGATTCTTGACAGAATTTCTTATAAATAAATGTTGCAATCTGATCCTGGACTCCCAAGGCCCTGGTAGAATTCTGACTATTATAGAGCAGGTTGCAAAACAGTAACATTATATTAGTGGAAGCTGAAAGAAGCATATTCAGCGTCAAACAGGTAGCATGGTCTAAAAAGACCAGTAAGAAACCATTTTTCACAGGCCACATACACCTACAGCTGCAGATTACTGTTTAAAATGGCAAAACAACTTCTGAGCTTATAACAGGGCTGTGAACATGTTAGTGGAATGAATCTGTGACCCTTTAGAGCACTAAGGACACACCTCCATTAGTGTCCATATTCCTGCACTGAAGAGGCTGATACAGTCAACTGAAATGACAGGGTGATAAATATAAAACCACTATCATCAAAAAGACTGGAATGTAAAAGCACTTAGTTTCAGCCTAAGTAACTCACAGAAAGTTTGGTTTCAAGAACCAATGTATCATCCATCACTACTCTACCTTCTGTTGACAAAGTAATTGTAAGATATCTAGAATGGAGGTTCAATATGAAGTGACATTTTTGAAAGGAGGAATTGTGTGCTGCACTTACTCATTAAATGTATTTTCCTCCACTAAAGATGTTTCCTTTTTTAGTTTATGTATGAATAACTTTAGTTAAAGTTCCCTTGACACACTGACTTTGCTTTGAATAGCACCTATGTTCATTAACATAAAACCTGAAGGAAAATAATTTTAATGCAGCTTTTTTAACACTTCAAAAGCCTTTAACAAATTGATCGAGCACAATTATGTATTCTAAAGGGAATTGTAAAGAGATCACACAAGGTTGAAAAGTTCTGGTTAATAAAAAGAAAAAAAATCCTAAGTAAAAACAGGCACTCTGCGTGGAACTTTGACGCACAGTGGAAGAAAGTAATAGAAGTATATAAAAATCCCTAACTTCTCTCTATTTGAACACAGACACACACTTATCACCTGCATTGTTCAGTGCATAGAAAACGCCGTGCTAGCTTGATAATGTAAAAAGAAAGTGTAGAGGTCAAGATAGTCAGAAATCAGAGAGAAGCTAAATTACCAATATACTTACTACTGAGACTAGTGAGTCAAGGCAAACCTGAGCAACTGCTTAGCAAGGAGATCACACTGTCAGTCTTTGGGCAGGAATAGATCTCATAATCATGGCATTCTTCTCTTAGCTAATGGCAGAGCATTACTGGTATTACTCTAAACGACCGTATGATAACAGCATTCTTTCAAAAACCTTGTAAACTAAACCAACAACCCACTGCAGCTAAATGGAGCAGCTGATAATGAATAAGCTGTTACCAAATAGGAAGTAGAATTGGATCTGCAGAAAGCAGTGCTCTTTCCCTTATATTTATGGGCCTAAATTTATACCTGATTATATTAAAGGCATATTTTAGATGGTGTTTTTGTCATTACAAATTACCAAAATGCAGCCACGCTGGTTAAATTCAACGTAAAGAAGCAGAATAAAACCATCACTAGCTGGAAAGTATAGGCCCTCTGGTTTCAAGCCCTAAAGCCCCCTGCTTCGCTCAACACTGAACACAAGCAAGCAACCATAGATTTTTGTTTGCTTCCAGTACTTTCCCAGAATATCAGAAGCTCTTTTTGGGAAGATGCTATAGGAAGGCCTCCATCTGCATACTCTTTCTGTCTACCATCCTGTCAGCAATGCTGGGAGCAGACATAAAGTTGTACAGACTCAGAACTGGCTGGATGGAGAAAGAAGCTGTGAGGGAAAAAAAAGGCCGCAACTAGATTTTGGCAACCACGGGTTGCACGGATCTAAAACCTGTTCCCTCCAGTAAGCCTCTTTGTGCTTCTGAGAATACTTTGCAGATGGATTTATATACTTTGGATTGAGGGATTTATAGTGGTATGCAACAGAGATGGCTTTTGGTGGCAAGTGGGGCATGTCCTTACTGACTTCTCAGAGGACCACTGAAGAGCTCAGTGAACTCCACTGAGGTCACCTGCTGAAGCATGATGGCAGGAATGGGCAGAAGTCAAAGAACCAATGCAGGTAGCACTGCTGCTCTGCCCACACCCCAGGTGGCTGGGCCTGGGCCATCTGCTGACCAGCACTCCCTGCAGGAGGCAAACGAGAAGACCAGGCAGTAAGGATGGACCCAGTGAACATAATCCTGCTTGTTGTGGAATGACATCACATAGCTACTAGGAAGAGACTTGCATCAGTGAGCATGTTGTTCTTAACATTGCTTTTTGGACACCTCTTTGTTCTCCCCCATATTTTCTCTGCTGCACACACAGAATGAGCGTTTCTGAGTGGGAAAATGTCAGCTTACCCTCAGAGAACGTTTAGTGAACCCAGGCTTGACCTAATGTCTTAGTTTTAAGAGAGTTGCTTTGACCTGCCTATTCTTTGTATCTGGTGACAACGCTGGGCACAAGGGACACATGACTGATGGTTTGCAACAAAATAGCTATTACTTGGCGTGAGATCATTATCATCATTTGAACAAGATTTGCATTTTCCTGCAGATAAGGGTGAGTCTGAGAGTAGGCAGGTGATGGTGTCAGCAGCAGAGGTACAGGAACAAGACCAAGCACAGGGAAGACAATCTTTCTAGCAATCTCCTAAAGGTTGAAGAAGGAGGACTGTGGAACTTGCAGCCCCATAGACTAAGCAGTCATTGTCCCCCCTTCCCAAAAAACATCTTTAGAAAGGACAGACCAAAGAGAAACTCCCAATCCATTTGAAATGCCTCCTCCCCTATCTAGAGCATCAGATACAGTGAGACAGGACTACAGACTGAATGAAGCAAAGCTGCTCAATTTATTGTTTCAGTCTTTCAGAGTTTCTGACTCAACACAAAAAATGTCTTTTTAATATTTTGCTTAGAAAAAAAATCAAGTTTTGCTATACAAGGTGAATATAAAATAAGCAGGATTAGAAGTATTTCATACCTCAAAATCTTAAAAGTCTAATGAGATAATAAAAGAAATGATAAGAAGACCAAATGATATTGGCAGCAATAAGCCAGTAGCATCGTGGGTCACATTCTTTTACATCTATGCAAAGCATGGAAACTCATGCTCTCTTACAGAGCTGTGAGGATCTATAGGATGGCTGGAGGAATAAAATACCACTCAGTAAAATGAGAATGACAAAATCTGGCAAAGGATGGATGTTAGAAGTAAAGCTAAGTTCCAGCAAAGTAGGGACTGAGTACATATTGTGTTTATCCATCAAATGACCCTACAAGATGGAGTTTTATTCTGTGAGGCTCCAATGTGGTTTTCTCAACAGGCTGGAAGGGATGTTTATTTTTCTTGAAACTCCATGATCTCTGTTGAAGCATCATTAAAACAAAAACCTGAACCAAACTAAACCCAGATTAGTGCCAAATTCTCTTCGGAGATGATAAAATGAGTATGATAGAAGTTGAGCACTGAAAAAACAAATCTGTGTGTCGATAAATATAGTGATTGGGATGAGCGAGAGGTGTCAGACAGAAAAACCTGCTGCAATCTTTGTTGCTGCCAGCGCACAGAAAAGAAAACCTAGGAGAGACTGTTGAAAAATTCTTATGGAAATTTGCAGAGCACTACAGATTGATGTCGTTGGTATCTTCAGGGATGCATTGTGTGGGTGGGCGATGACCAGCAACACAAGAAGCCTAAACAGAACTTGCTATAGCAAGATGAGCTTCTTGTTTCTCCGCCAGTGCAAGATCACAACTATTGTATCCTTCTCTACCATATATTATCCTTTTGCAGCATCAGCTTTGTCAGTGATGAAGCCAGTCTAGGAGGTTCCTGGCCCTTCCTTAACACACTCCTCTGCCTCTTCCTGCTCCTGTATGTACATGCCCTCATGTTTAGACTGACAGTTGTTTAGAAGGGAAGGGGATGATCTATGAAAAAGACACCAAAATGGTTTGGATTAAAACCCTCTCTCCCTCACTATGTTCTCCTCCCCCAGGCTTACAGCTTCCTTACAGACAGAGCTACAAGCACAACCAAAATGGCACAAAGAAGAGAACAGCACAGACAAGGAACTTGACATGCAAACTTCACTCCTGAGGAAAACAATCTGCAGTCACAGTCTCATCTTGTGGGTACAGACCTTGGTATTGAATTAGGAAGCACCATCAGACTTTTAATCACTGTTTACTTTAATTAAGCACAAGGTACTAATGTATTCAGCTACTAAATGCCAGTCTAAACAACACAATGCCAAGTAACATCACTCAGGCTACCTCTGGGAAAGTCTGCATTGCTATTATAGAAGAGTATCTGCCTTTGTTGTGTTTTCCTCTTTCCTGTGAAAAAGGCTGCAGAAATGGTATAGACACAGCCCAGCTCATACTTAATTCCTTCTCTTGTTAAGGTTACTCAGAAGTAAGAAAAGACAACACTTAGAATGTCAAAGCACAGATAAGCAGCTGTCATGTTGCCAACTTAAGGTTGGAAAAGTTACTGGCTTATCAAGAGTGAGGAAATAAGATTTTTATGACATTCATCAGGAGATGCAAGGTGGAAATTTCTCAGAGAAAAAAGGAAAAAGGAAAGGACTGAAAATTGGACATGCTGCCAGGAAGTGAGGAGGAAGAGCTTGATATCAAATTTATAGGTCCTTTGAGCTCCTGAATGAAGAATTTGCAGAAGGTAAAATGTCACCTTCATCAGTCTCAGCTGACTTGCTAGTCTATTGCCAGATGGGACCATTATTGTCTGATTGAATTATAATCATGTCAAAAATCTACTTGGATCCAAGAATGAGATCTCAGAAAAAGCCCGAGTGAAACTAGAGCTTTCCTGCCTTTGAGATCTATGGAACACATGACCTGAAATGGGATTTCAGTGTTCGTCTCTGCCTCTTTGAAACACACTTCTAAGAACATTTGTTAACTCTTGGTAATTCCTGTGTGCCTTATCTCTATATTTTTCTTCTCTTTGTTTCTTTCTGATAGATAAGATGGTTATCTAAAGTTACAATAAAATAGTTCTTTGACTCACTTGCAATTCCAGGAAAAGGAGGGATGAGAGGGGATTCATTCTGGAATGACCTGAAAACAAATAAAAAAATAAAATGCTCAGCAAACTAAAATGTCAAATGTTTGGTTTAGAGCACATGTAAATTTTAAATAGCACTGTAAATTTTAGATACCTTTTCAACACTAAACGGGTACTTTGTTTAGTCTCAGGCAACTGATTTTCTCAAAAGAGAAAGTTATTTCAAATAACAGTGAAATCATATTTTGGGAATGTTCACATGTTTTGCAAATACTCTATAGACAAGTCTTAAAATAAAATGAGCAGTTCTTGACAAACTAAAAAACCAAAAGTACACTTGTAGAATTTGTAGCTACCATGAAATTGGAACTTTGCAATGGTGAATAAAAAGGCTGGTGGAGGAGATGCTGAAGTTCACCTTCTGGCTTCATCGTACATTTCTTTTTCGCAGCGTCTCAGGAGCTGAGGAGGCAGTCACAGAAACTGCATTTATTCCATGAGAAAACTTTGAAACAATGATTCTGGTGGCAATTTCCAGCTGGGCATAAGACATTATATTGCTGCTGGCATATCTTTCTGAGGGAGCAGAAGTCAGACTCCTGACTTACAAAGCAATCAGATCACCCAATAAGGATTACTTCAGCTTGGATTTTTAAATTTGAAACAGAACAGCTCTGGAACTGGCAATGGTCTCCACAACCTTTTACATTTGCTGCCAGAATTTATGAAGTTAGGTTTGCAGCATCAAGAAGCTGTGAGTTAATCTCTCTGTGTCACAAATTACATTACAAATGGATAATTATTCTTTTTTCCTTTTGTTAAGGATAAACAAGGGTGGGTTTGCAAGTCTTGCATCATTCTCATACGCTTTTCCTAGAAGGGATGGCTGGAGCTGATTGTGAACTACCCAGCAAAACACTCCACTCCTGCTTCCAGGTGTATTTACTACAGACATCACTCTATCATATTGTTGCAGAAAGGCCTGATACAGCTTTCTGTCCAAAAAGCACCTCCTCAGCATCTTGCACTCTGCTGTTAATCTGAAATATATTATAATTTCTTTGGAATACAAGTATTTCTATATTTTCAAGCTGTATGCACTTCTATCTTCAGTATATAAATCACAGGCAGTGTAGAAAACTGAGTGTATTGTTGTTAATGGAAAGCTCAACTACAAATAAGTTATCCCAGTGAAAACACTTTTATCTTCTAATGCCATGTAGTCATAAAGAATAAGGAAATAATTATCTTCAGATGGAATATCCACAGTGAGATTTATAATGGGTGCCTAACTCCCTTAGCCATCGCAGTCCACAACAACAGATCCAGGCTTATAAGAGTGTGTTTCATGTACAGATAAAAACAGAGGAGGCTGGATGTAGTTTTCATTTCCAGAAGAGCTTTGTTGTGGTTGTTCCGTGGACTAGAAACTGTGATTCCTTGAAACACAGCCCTTGAGAAAGAGAAGCAGGAGACAAATCACGTGCGCAGTCATAGGGAATAGCAAAAGACTGTACACTTCTTCAGGCTGGAACATGTTTTACTAAATTTTCTTCTCTGTTTGGCCAAGTGGTAGTTGAAACACATTAAATGAAAAGCTATGTGGGAGTGTAACACTATGCTGCAGTTGCCATACACTTCTTATCTTGTTAGGAACTTATTCCAGATGTTTCAGTAGAGGAAAATAAAACAATTATCTTGGTCATGTTTTAAGATAAGCTCTCAGCAGGTCTGGAAAATGTTTTAATCTGGCCTTCCAGCTCCTTCAGCAAATTCCCTATAACACTAATTTTCTAAAACTGTTTATGTTCCATTTCATTTTCTCTGCTTTTGATATGTGTAGGGAATTCAGCAAACATTATAATAAAAAGAAGGAATAAAACTGCATCTATATTTAGTGGCAAACAGTTTTCAGTGTTTTACTTCAGTCAAACATGGCAGTAGACAACAGGAACCCTTGTACATAATTAAGGAAAAGTTTGTGATTTGAATTTACCGCTGTCTCCCGATATGTAAGTTACAAACTGAACTTTCACATAAAGAATATTTACTTTAAATCCTTATGGAAAAGATAATTCCAGCATCATCACTGCAACATCAGTATTTATCAGCCTGTAGATAGGAATCTGCTGGTTTAGTAAGAGATAGAGGGAAACCCTAAATCTGGAGAGAATCTTTAAAAGTGAGGGGAACTTACGGCAGCACTTCTCATTTTTTGGGAGGGGAAGAATAAATAGAGTGAAAATGTGGTGCATCTTCTCCAGCACTCTTTACTCAGAGGTTTTGTCTGGAATTCTCAGCCCTCCAAGTCCCTTCACTGCTCCCTTAATGAACACACGACTTCTCCCCTGTACACTGCTGCCACAACCTCCCCCTTTCAGCAGTGGCCAGCACACACAGTACCAGGACTCTGTGTCATTTCTCTCTCTTTCGATTTTGATTTTGTTTATTGAGTTGGACTTATAAATGCACATTTCCAGTGTTAAGCAGCTGCTATGAGCTCAGTATTGCCCCGTGATATATGATACCACAAATCTTGCTGAATTGTCCTTCTTTTCTCCAGTCTAGGCCCTTTTCAGACATTTTTTTTCTAGCCATCCTGATTTCATTACAGCAAATGTCATATCTCCTCTGTCTTACAAATTCCCAGTCACAGAACCCAGGCAGCTACCTTAATGTAATGTTAAATTTTTAAAAATACTTTCATGTTATACATCCATTCGCTTTTTAAGAGTCATTTCAAAATACTGTTAGTCCTAACCAATTTTATTAGTACTTCTCCCCCCTTTCCTATGATCAAAATTAACATCTGTACAAAGAATGCACCCGCTTTTTTAAAGGATTACTTTTCATATTGAATCATGCATAGAATATGCCTTCTAACTCTATCCAGTGTAAATAATGTGTAAAATAATCAAAGCATCATCATGACCTGACAGCAGAAGCCTTTTGATGAATAGGGTTTTATGTGGGATTATCATATGACATTTCCAAACTGCATTATATTTGAGTCATATACTATTGCATTAAATTCTTCTATCATGCTGGATTTGTACATTTAGCAAGTTATCAGCCTTCTCCTTTGTGGTCAGATTTATAAAGCAATTGCAAACGAAAGCACCAGAAGTACATGGAAAGCAGAGCAGAGGAAAGATACTCTTCTAATGAAGAATCAGATCTTGTTCTCATTATGTTGTGTTCTTTACTCCACTGTTTAGCCCTGACAATGATACTGGGTTTGTTCAGAGCACCAGGTACCAATACAGTCCCTAAATATGTTATAGATATGCTGAAAAAAACAAATATCATAACAACATAACATACAGTTTCTCAGCAGCACCTTCTATCCACACCCCACCACCATCCCATTCAGGGCAGTCAAATTCTCTTTATCCTACAGTTTCTCTGCAAGCTGGGCAGTGACCTACAAATTTTCCCCAAAATTCAACAAATCCTGTGGATGACACCTTCAGAGTGCAGCACAGTGATACTCAAAGCGGTGACAGCCATGCTTTCATTCCAAATGCAATCACATACCTTAAAAGCGTATAGTTTAGCAGAAAGTGGCTTCTGTGACAGGCCAAACATAAATACTCATCTGGTCTTTGGCACATATAAAAAGTTCAATTGATTGGGTTCCTCAGTTTTCATCAAGGATGAAGCTGAATCATCGCTACAGAGAATGATACTACCAGATCTAGGACAGGTTAGGGAGAAATGGTCCTTGTTCTCACCAGCTAATCAATTGTCCCAGCTTTAGGCATGATGTAAGAGTCCATTTATCAAGCTCAGGAAGCAAAGTTAACCCACAGCTGCAAAACCATAAAGGCCTGTTTGTAATAGAAGTTCTCACAGAGGAGGTGTGGAAGATGCTCAAACACTCACGCACACTCAAAGCAGTGCTTTAAAGAGCAATTCAAGAGTAAGGTAACAAAATGAGAAACAGAAATACAAAAAGAAACTGAGAAGGAAAAGAGGCCAAAAAAGGAAGAATAGAAGTGAAAGGAAGAAAATTTAAAAAAACATGGACCCAATAAATCTAAGTAACAAAGAAAACAAGAAAGGAGACAAAATAGAGTGTTGGAACAGCAAACAAGAACAAATTTGCCTTGACAAGTGCATTTTCCTTCCAGAACTCCACTCTACCATCCTGTCTTGAGGTCACTTTTACACTAGCTCGCAAAATATATATTTTTTTAACATTGAAATGCCCTGGGATGCAGCAAGAAGCAGATTTTTCCACAGGAAGAAACCAACCCAGGAGTTGATCTCCTTTGCAGAAGTTACTCAGTTTAAAAAGCAGCGTGGAGGAGAAGGAGGAAGAATAAGGAAGGAGTGAGGAAGAGTGGAAGGCAGGGGAGCGACGGTGAAGCCCATGGGGTAGAGACTAATGCAGGGCTCAGTAGTGTTCCCAAGGCTGGTGGTTGGTTCCTACCCAAAATCCAGCAAATGCCATTGCTATGAGCCAGTCACACTTTTCACCATGAAGCAGGGGTGAGAGAGTTTCTTTGCCAATGAATTCCCCATGCAAACGATCCCTTCAGCAGTTTAAAAAAGGTCAATTTAAAATGGTTCAAAATATATTGCTCTTGCACCCAGAATGTCATACAGATTCCTAATTTAAGAAACAGACTTTAAGTCTTTGCTTTGAACTAGTACTGTCTCCTTTCTGCATGCAGAAAAAGGACATTTATAGAATAGAATAGAATAGATACAAGTCAATAGCTCTAAAATGGAACTATCTCCATTTACCCTTCCTCTGTCAAGGTCTAAGTCTCTAGAGGTCCCTTCCAACCTCTTGCATTCTGTGTACAGACTCAGAAAACCACAGCCACTGATGGATCTTAATTGCTTATCACAGTCTATGATCTAATTAAAACAGTCATGTTATAAATTAATATGGTTCAATTGGTATCAGAAATACATTGCTCAAGAACTTAAAACACTCTAGCTGCTAAAAAATGGGTATATTCTAAATTATGTCCCTTGTATCCAGTATGAACTGACAATTTACCAAGTGCTAAATTCCATTTGAATTAATCTAGAATACTAAAGTTCATTTTTCCATATTCTTTTCTAGAAATTATTTCCTGTAATCAGGTTCTGGATGAGAAAAAGTGGTATTAGGTTCCTTGCTTTGGGCAATAAATATAACCCAGATCACATTATACATTGAAAACAGCAAAAAGAAGGTCTCCATAATAAAAGTGAGTTGATATAAGTATTTCCTGTTCAAATGAGTATAATCATGTCTCAGTTTGGAATACTTTAGTATCACAAGTGGTAACAAAAATATTTGGATGAATACAGTAATGAAGAGGTTAAATTTGATTGTAATTAGATTTCAGTATGCATGGTCATGTGGCTAATAGTAAATTTTCCTTGATTAACTGATCCTGTTTGTTAAGAGCTCCTATTAACATTAGCACACTCTATGTTGGCTGTAGAGACACACCATGGACCAGTGCAAGATTAATGAAGGCAGGTACGCACGCTGATTAGAATGTGGCAGTTTAATAAACTCTTCTAACATTAAATTATTTAATGCATTCATGCTCATGCAGGCTATTGGATGGTCAGCTTGACCACCTATGTGTTAATATTGGGAATTGAAATGCAGAGGATGGAAGAAATATAGCAGTGGATGAGGTAATTAGCTCTCATGTCTGATAAATGGGGCAATACCTATGTGTATACATGTTTTAGCACATCACAAATGGTGCTTTCATTAACTGGAATCTCTTGCTGAAAATTTTCTGAACATTTAGTTTGATTTTGATCCCATAAACAATTCAGCTAACTACTATAAGCCAGTGTCTGTTTAATATCTGAAGCAAATTTAAAGCGAGCTATAGTGATACAATACATTGTTCAAATATAATACAAAAATTATCCTGCAAGCGTCGGAGTCATTTGGATGTTCTTCCAGTTGTGCTGCTTTGAAACAAAGATAACATTTAATAAACAGTATCTGAAAAGTTACAGGCCATGGGCCACCGCTATTTGTTTTATCTTGTCTATTCCTCTCTCCTGTGTCACTGCAAGTGGTTGTTAAGTTTGCAGGAAACTTGTTGAAATTTGAGGAATATGTCAAGCCAAGCAGTTGCTTTTCAAACCAGAGTTATCACTGAGTTGCATTCCACCTTGTTATGGGGCAACAGAAGCCCCATATCCATTCGCATTGAGAGCAACATCAAATGAAGGCAATGTTTTGATGTCATGTGGGCTTTCACAGAACTGGATGTGCTGCATTTTCTCTTCAGCGGCATCCACAACACGACAGTGGGAGAGCTGAGGACTAGCCTGGTTGTCCTCCTGCCCAATCCTTTTTGCTGGCATTTGAATCCCTTTCAGATCATTTAGCAAATCTAAATAAATGGCAGCACTGGCTGATGGGCTTCAATTCAACACTGTGTCCAGCCTCAAAATCTTTAACAAAATATAACCTTGGTAAAGCACTTTGGTGAATGAGCACTTTACTTATTGACTGTGGTCTCTGTCCATTCATTTACAGTAAGCCACTCATTTCAAATAGCTTTTGTAACATTTTAAAGATTAAAATGATATAAAATTAATAGCTTTAGTACTGATCATCCATGTAAGTGCATATCACTGGAATTTAATTAGCCAAGCTATTACGTCACTGCCAATAGTACAATGTGACAATATTGATGAAAACACCTCATCACTCCAGGACTAGAAATCTTACCTAAACCTATGGCTATTAGACAGGACTGGGGTGGAAACTGTGCCTTTCCTGATAAATTTGGGTGTCATCACCACAAAAGATTTAAAAAATCATAATTAAAATCAGGTGTATTTAAGGTGTATGTGGGACAGAAAGAAATCCATAAAATGTTGGCATCATTTAAAGGCAAAAAAAGTAGGACATTGTCAGGAAAAAGTGGATGCCTGGTGATGGCCTGCTCCTGCTTACTTAAGACATCTGAAAGATTCATAGCACAGCTAAAAAGAAAAAGAAGAGAAAGATGTGTCCAGAAGAGAAACTGAGTTAGCCTGGCCATGCCATCCTAGATAGGATTTGGTGATGTGGACAGAGGAACTGTTTCTGGCTGGCTGATGCATCCTATGTGCAAGCACAACAGGATTTTGTCATCAAAAGAGATTACTTCACAGAATTACTTATCTCAATTTCTTCCCTAATTGGAGCCACCTAGAGATGCTAGAGTTTCTATCTGTCTTCTTGGATCAACTAGAGCGATATGATTTTTTACCTGCAACTGCTCCTTAAAATTATAATGATAAGTAAAATCAGAAAAAAATATGTCCGACCTTTCACTCTAAGAGAAACAGAATTCATTCATTTCCTTCCCCCACCTTGCAATACAACATTTAATTTAAAAATCTGCCTTTTCTGACTTGGATCTCAAGAGATCGTATTGGATTTCATCTGCTTTCACTGCATTTCCCATGCTGTCCCTCTAGGCAGTGTCTGCTCCTTAAGACTAGTGCTCTGCTGCATGCCAAATCCTACTCACATTATGGTTAGAAAAGCCTGCTAATCATCAGGTAGAGGCTGGCAGGGAGAGAACAGCACATGGATCCATTCCAAAACAGAGATAGGAAATAGATGGTATGGGGGGACAGAATCAAGGAGAAAAGCACCAATAAAAGAAATGGAAAGCAGAACTGGACTATTTCAAAGATAATGTGAAAGCAACACCAGGAAATGAAAATGGAGGCAAAGTCATAAAAAGAGGATGGAGATGCTTGCAGTTTGATTTAATCCTGAACTGCAGCACCTGAGGACTTGTTGGAATGAATGGTGATATGACATGGCAAAGAGGAATTCCTAGGCAATGGAAGATGCCATGTCAATTACAGGGAGACTTCCAAAACAATCCTGTCAAATAGGCTAAATCAAAATCTGTGGGTGCAGGCAGACCATGGACCTCCACACCTGGGAGGCCATGTGCCACATGACATAAGGGAGGGCATCCTGAAGTTTGATCACTTGTCCTGCTTCATCAGATCTGAAGATAAGGAGAGACAATTTAATATATTGTAGGATTAACAGGAGGCATTGTCAGATGAACTGCCTACATCTTCCTAAGCAGCTTCCTTTAGCTGGTAAAGGCTTTGACAGTTTGCATTCTCAGATGCAGATTTCTGTAACTGAACTGAAAGATGCGTAGTATTGTACTCTCTGACAAGCCTAGGATCCTGAATATCATAAAGACACAAGAACTGCATTGCATTAGGTAATTTTCTGAAGTTGCTGTACTTATTCCTGTGCTTGTCTAATCCTCTCTCCTCTCTCTTCCGTAATCTCTCCAAGTCCCCCTCCAATGCCCTTCCAATTACAGTTCCATGCTGCCCATCATGTCGTCGGGTGGAAGATACTAGGTTTGGATTAGCACTAAATTCCCCTAAGTCTTTCAAAGTCTCCACCTGGGTATGAAGTAAGTCTGAAGCTTTAATTATATCTACCCAGCTATTACAAGTTGTCCTTTCCAGCTAGAGACCTGCTTTTCAGGACACCAGACCAGCTAGTAGTTTCTATCTTCTGAGCATGGGCTAGCATGAATTTGAAGGAAAAGCTCCCTGAACAAACTGGCTAATGCAATATGGTATTTTTAGTCTTGAACTGTGCCAGTTTTCTTAAGCAGATGACATATTTTCACAAGTAGCTGCTGCACAAACAGCCCTCAAGATGAATGATGTTGGAGTTTGCTTACTTTAAATGACCAGTGAAATCAAACAGACCACATTTTCAGGGAAGTTGCCAGAATTCTTACATCTACAAATACACAGATTAGCTAAACCCTGCTGAGAAGGATCTAGGGGTGGTTGAGTGAGTTCAAGCCTTGCCTTGCTCCAGATGCACACCTATGGACACTCTGCATGTTAAGTCAATGAGTATCATGTTCCCATCCCCAGCATTTCCTCAGTTGTGTTGTGCTCTGTTTGTAGTATTTTGATGCTCTGTTTTCACTCAGCACAGATTTGGAGGGGTAAGACTCTTACTATTTCAGAAAGCAAATCTCCTTGATTTTCTGTCCTACTTTCTAAAATAGTAGTTTTTTATCATGTGTCAGGAAGACTTTCTAGCCTAATCTGACTTCATTATCAGCCTAACTAGAATATTTTTAATAACAATACAACAACACAAATCAGTAAAGTCACACACAAACTAAAAAATGTAGCTGCATTGCAGTGTCTTAACACAGCTAAGCCCAAGAAATACAGTCCAATACATTGTTTCTCAATTTCCTTTAAAACCCCCACAAGTACACCAGGATATAAATGAAGTTTTGGGTTGTTTTCTTTAATGCTGCCTCTTATGTCTATTTAAGTGCAACTGCCTGGATGAGATGGATAGATAATTTGCTTCCTAACAGCTCATGCCCTTGCTTTATTAATCTGGTTATCTTTAAGAGCAGGTTTTCCAGGTTGAGACCCTGAGGGGAGCCACTTAAAAAGAATACTCTTTGTTGGCATACAAATGACTATGATGTGCCAATCACCTTCCCCCATTTATGCTGGGAGAATGCAAGGTTTGGTTAGGAAACACCAGCTGTGCCACTACCTGGAAAGTACTCTCATCCGTTCCACCCTACAGCTGCCATCCACAAAGGATGGAGGTTCAAGAGGATGTCTCTGCTCCAGGGACAGAGGCTAACTCTTGGAGTCAACGTGCTTCTCCAAAGGATGTAGCCACAATCTTCTGCCTGTAGAAGCATTTTTTGATGCAAAGAAAATACCAAAGTTCCTGCTACAGACGAAGAGCAGTTCGGAAAAAAAATCCAACCCTTTTTTTCTTGTTTCTTCCTTTCTTCAGGATGCTGGGTGCACAGCGAATACAGCCCAGACTTACCACAACAGTATATTCTTAAAAGGAGTTTTCTACCAGAAGATTTTGAGAAGTACTACAAATAGCCCCTAGTAAGCGATTTGTAAAGAGCACCCAGTGCACTTTATATGTTTAGATTTGTACAAATATCCAGTGCAATGTGGAGGGATTAGGCAAGACAGCTACCGTTAGCAGTAATAGCTGTTCCACCCCTGAAATTCCTGGGTGTGACACTGAAAATTACTTCCAAGTATCAGAATTAACTCATTTTAATTTTTTTTTTTCTTTTTGTTTTCAGTTTTTTCAAAGGCTGCTTCAGAAGTTTTTTAAACTGTTTCAATACCCAGAAGTGCTGAAAGGACTCTTCCTGGAGATCATTTCAATTGGCAACTTGACTTTGAAGAATATACATATATATATATATATATAAACATGGATTATTCCATTTAAAAAGCCCACACTAGATTAAAGGAGCACTGCTGTTGCAGGGTCAAGCAAAGTTAAGGAATGTAAGAAGTAAGATGGCTCATTGTGTCAGCAATTAAGGCAGCATTAACACTCCTATAATCTTAATTCATCCCCCTTAAATCCATGATTTACAAGATGGTTTTAAATTATATGATTACATTATTAATTTTCCCCCACATGAAATACTCACTTCTGTAGGTAGAAGGTGCTAAACAAAGGAGCAAGGTAGGTATTCAATATTTTTGTTGTCCTCACTTTTCAGAGAGTGGTCCCCCATCTTCCTCAGTGCACACTCTCTTCAAACTGTATTTTACAGAACAAAGAATATTCATTTACTTGTGGGATAGTCTGTTACCCTCCATGGCATAGTATCTGAATATTTCTCAAACAGTAATGAATTTATTTTCAGAACATCCCTTTGGTTCATTTAATTGTAAACCATTTTACAAGTGGGAAGCTGAGGCACAGAGCTAATAAGGTTAAAAATATCTGCTCATCTTGGGTTCTTCTGAGATGCCTAACACTGTTTCTCCTTACTATTAAGCAATATGCAATGCTGTATTTGTTCAAGTGTACTTCCTATTGACCTATTCTAGTTATGAAGCACTTCACTAAATCAGAGCATACCTCTGTGGGGTAATGAAAATGCACTTATTCTGGGTCAGCTGACACAAGTGTAATACTGTTGCCATTGGTAGCAGTGAGGGTTGCGTTTAAATTTATGGGAATTACAACAAAAACTCAAGCCATCATGATGAACCTAGAGATAATTACACTAAGTTTTCTAGTGCTAAAACCAGAAACCTAATTACTTCACCTGCAAAGCAGCAGTTTAACAACCCATGTTTTCCGTAAAGGTAGAACAGAGAACTATGCCCATGTAGATAAGCAGGGAATGACTGATCTATAAAACTATAACTTTACATCTTGCACTCTTTTCCTCCAGGAGTCCACATGGGGCCAGCGGGCTCTTTTCCTCTCCAGCAAGCAGCTTGAAAAAACTCAGTTCTTGCTGCGTCCCAAGGCCTAGTTCAGGCTGCATCAAGCCAGGGTGTGGATTGCTCCTGCCAGCAGCTGCCCCAGCTGCCTGGCTCCCGATAGCGCCAGGCCTGCACCACCTTCCCGCCGGCTCCGGCCTGCACTTTCCTCGTGTCCTCTTCATAGGAGCGCTCCTGGGCCAGGCCTTGCTGTAGATGAGGGCAACCATTTTCTCCCCTTCCCTCCTCGCCTGTGTGGGCATATCCAGACAACCAGGAGGCTCAAGCTTCTGTACACTGGCTCAATAATGATCCTCCATTTTCTAGGTTCTTCGGCCTTTAAGGACACAAGTCCCTGTTAGCAGAAATGATGTTCAAACATAGTAAAATATGTGCAAAACCCAGCACGTCTCAGGCTGGTAACAGCCCACAGCAGAGCTGACTCCGCTTTGCTCTTCCTTCCGGCTTCCCCTGCCTCAGGGGTTCTCGGCTGAAGAGGAGTGTAGGGTTTTGTTTACTGGAGACCTCAGTTGCTCTGGTGCTTAAAAAGATTTCTCCAGTTTAACAGACGTAAGATAAGAATCCAGTTCTCCAGGACAACATTCAATTGCCAGCCTCCTTAACTGAACTACTGTCTCCTCTCCTTGTCAAGCAGGCGTATTTCTGCTATTTACTCTTCCTCACTCTAGCCTCATCATCCCGCCCTTTTCTTGTCATTCCCTCCCAGCTCCTACACCAAACTTAATAACTTACTTCTACCCTCTTCATACTGCAATGAAGTGGGGTTCCAGGACACAGCACAAGGGCACTGGATAACTGGAAAGTTCATTCTCACTCTCAGTGTTGGTGTTCAAGTGCCTAAGTGCCCATGTTTTGGTGCTGGCAGCATTGCTGCCAGCAAAATCCTGCTCTGCTTCAGCAGCTCTGGGGAAGGAAGGAATATTGGTGCTCTCATGGGATGCGATCTCCATACTCAGTGATGCAACCCAGGAAAGAGAGATCAAATCTTGCCACAGGGAAAAAAAAAAAAAAAGAAAAGAATTTAAGAATTTAGCTGCTGAAGTCTCACAACTCTCCCTGAAACAAGTAAGCAAATACTGACTGGATTTTTTTTATAGCAGATAATGAATTATGCTTCCTTCATGATGACAATAAAAGCCACACCCTGACATGCTTATTGATGCTGCCGAATGGCAAGTCTGTGCTCCTTCCATGGGAGTCCCAGAGCTTCTCAGCAAGACAGTAACTTAAAGTAATGAATACAGAAAAAAAGCAACGTGTTTCCCCACATTTTATTCCCTGAAATAGCAGAACACTTTCAGCAAACCTCTGAAACAAAATGTAATTTTTCAATCTAACTATTTAAATAAGCAACTGAAAGGATTTATAATGGTTACTTGCTGTCTAGGTTGTGGCTCATACAGCAAGAGTGTCAACTGATGTCTCTCACAAACGGATGGCCTGACAAAGAGACATACTTTTACACTTTTATGAGTCATCTGGCTGGAGAAGGAACATTTAAACTTGGATTTTATCTCCTATTACAAGCATTCACTTGTAATAAGTCCACTAAGGGGGACAGATGCTGTGGGAGAACACCTGTCTATAGCAATTTCTTGTCCTCTTCAATTCATAATTATATGTCCCTGGGGAAAAGAGGATAAACTTTGTACCATAGACACCAGTAATTATTTCACTCCAAAATTACATTACAAGTATTCTGCAGAAGGTTTTTGTCATTCTCTGTTTTGAAGAAGGCGATAAATTTCTATAATCTTGTGTTGTATTTTTTTTTTCTTAAACTCTCTACAAACTGAAGAAAATATCATAAAAGGGTTTTTTTTGAATATCAAAAAATCATCTTGATTTAATATTGCATTCTTTAACAAGAAAGCTCACTTTTAGTCATTCAACACCTAATATGTCAAAGTGAGAAAAGGAGCAAGCAGTGTAAGGGTAAAAGGGGGTAGCTCTCACCGTGACAGATTGCTTTCAGCAACACCATCAATAATCACAACGGAAAAGCTTCTTGAATCTACTTGCATGACTCTTATACTTAGCTTATCCACCTTACGTCTCAGGAATTGCTTCTTCTATGGTCTATACAGAACCAAATAGAATCAGGGGATCATGCCCTCATGAGGTATCTGGACTGTATAATAGTAATAATTATAGAGCAGTATTATTAACAATCAGCCTGCATTTTTCACTGTGACAGATTCAATGCACTAAGGAATCCAGCTTTTAATTGAAAAATAGTCAAAGTATAGCATTCCTGCTTGCAAAGATAAACTTTTCAATTGTACATGGATGCAGTCTTGTCTGAGTCTAACACAACAGCTTTGAGGAAGATTGCTCTCATCTGTCTCAACTGTTAGTTATTTGCTAAACCTAATACTTCAAATCTCCCCGATACTAGATTGCAAATTTGAGAGAAGCTCAGCCTATGTTTTCCTTAGGGTGGAATAACTTCTCCTTTCAAGCATGTTGCAAGTCAGCCCAGAAGGATTCTGTTTGGACTCCAGAAATTGAATGCCTAAAACACAGGGTTGGGAAACTCATATAAAATAAGATGAAGCCAATATTCATTATTATCATTGCATATTGAAGTTATCATTTGGTCCTAATACTAAGCTGAAGCTTTAGCCCAAGGCCAGTAATTTCAAACTTTTTAGGCTGATTCTATAAAAAGTGTACATACTCTGAAGTATGAGATTAAATTAAATTATCGCTAATTTGATATTTAAAAGACTAACCTGTCATCTCGAAAGGTGTTAGAAATAGTCACTACAACACGTGGTTCAATGCTGTGCTTCAAAAATCCCAAACTTAGGCATCACAGTCTTTGATTAGCACAGACATTAGTATCTGAGTGCAACGTGCCTCTCTATCTCCCACCAAGGTACAGCTAGGTAGGTGTTGGGATAGTGAATGTCATAATTTGTAGCTAAAAACATCACTTCCAGCTCCTCTAGCTCTCAGTCAAGAGCTGACAAACAAAGCAACTCATACAGTGTGATCCAGTTTTGAAAAAGCAGGCTACATGTAAAATTACCTGCTGGGCTGTGTGATGGGACTTCTTGGGAACATTTAACATCTTCTGCATCACGAGACTTAGCAACCTAGACAATTTATCATGGAAAGAAAAAAATTAGACATAAAAAAAGGTAAATTAAATTACTAAAATTGCAGAGATCATTTCCTGTATTTTTGCTTAATTTCTTGCCTGTAAAATGAAGGATTGAAGCCACTAAAGATTCAATATTGGTGCACTTTTAGAAATAGTGGGAACTACATCAGGGGCTCCCATGTCCTAGTAATGACTTTTGCAATGATCTCATAGACCTCCATAGAATTTTCTCCCTGCAATAAATGTCAAGTAGCTACACATTTGACCATCTCAAGCAAACTAAAAGTGAGACAAAAGATGGGAAAAACTATTCTGATTAAAAGAGAAATGTGCAACTTGCCTCCCTTTCTGTGCATTTTTTGACGTAGAGTGAACACAAACACCTCAAAGAATCATCCAAAGTACTGCTCAGGTAATTGCTGAAAGAATCTCCATGTATTCAAGTGGAATTAGGGCAACTGACACAGCAGTTCTTTTTGCAATAACTTTGATAGACAATAAGTGCTCCTCCAGATGTCATCCTGGAGAAAGCAGTGCACATCTATCTCGCATATTTGTCTCTGGGACAGGTGGCAATAAATTTCTACTTCTCTGCTTTAATTTTGACGGTCAGACAGGCAGACAGGCGTTTATTTCACAGTGGATTCCTTTTTGTCAGCATTTCAGAATATTACCTCTTTCACAGCCTTCCTAGAACCGAGTCTTAGTTCGAATTTCATGAACACCAGCAGTTGGTTCACATAAAGGTCAGTTTCCTAAGTTTCATCCCTCATATTCCCTCATACCGACTTGCATTAGGCCATACAGAGAAGATCCAAGCTTATTTCTTCTTTGCCACAAAATCTTTTGTACACCATGCAGTGGGAAAATGTAACAAAACTGAGTTGATCAGTTTGTGAAACCGTGTCAAGGTAAGTTATGTGGAAAATCGGAGTGATGCTGCATTTACAGCTGAAATCCACTACAGCACAAGAAAATAATCAACATTCCAACTAGACATGCATTCCTACTAATTATCGTGAATCAGGGTGGGGGAACTTCAGTTAGTACTTAATACATCATGGCTCTCTTTTCAAGTCCTAGACTCTTCCCACATTAATGCTAATTTAACATTCGGAATAAAGACCTTTAATGTTTAAACAAAACAGTTAATATTTACACAGAAAAGTTATGTTTCTGATAAAAAGTCAGTCTTAACACACATTGAGAATTGCTCTTTCAGTATTTGATACTGGGCTCTGATACTGCTAATGTCACTAAAAATGTCATTTTAAAACCATCTGAAGTAGCCTTTACAATAACAGTCTAAATAAATTTACGATGTGCTTACAGGTTTAACTAGGATCCAGACATGAGATTTTAAATAATACAGATGTTGTCTGACTGGAGCCTTAAAGCACAGTTACAACGAAACCAACTTAAAGCATCCAACTGTCCTTTAAAGGAGAGTTAGTTAACTTGTGTCATATGATACTGCAGTCTCCCATGGAGATATCTCATATATTAATTACCAGAGCAGCAGCCATTGTAATCATTCAGCACTGGTGGTCCAGTCCCAAACCTTTTTGCTATGGTTCTTGAATTTCCTCTCACCAAGGCAGGGAGAAGATTCTTTGCAACTACTTCACTATGGTACAGTGAATTACAGTACTCATACAAAATATCTGTGCAACTACTACTCAATACTTCTGGGTACTGATGGAATATTAAGAAACTTGTTGGAAGAAATCAGAAACATAACCAACAAGAATAAAAAGGGTCACAAAAATCCAGACAAATGCTTTAACGTAAAGAATGACAGGAAGAAGAACAGGAGCAAAAGTGTGCAGAAAAGAAGCAAACGGGATGACAGCAGAAGAGAATAAAATGGACATGGTGAGAGCTTAGTGAAAGACAAGAACTGGATCTTGGCTGGCACTCCCCAGCAGCTGAGTCTGGCTACTACTGAAGCCAAAAGAAAGAACTAGACTTTTACTATGAGGGCACAGTCATGCCCCTTCCCGAGTCTATAAAACTTTTACAATGACAAAAAGGTGTAGAGATTCATTTCCACAAATGAAGTGAGTCTCTCTTTCTGCTGTAAAGATGCAAGACTTCCTTGAGAGGTGAAGAGAAGATGCCTCCTACCACCAGAAAGCAGAAGAAAGGCACGGGAGTCTCACTATGCAAACAGCTCACCCAGCTCACGTAGGTATGAGATTGCAAGGAGGTAACAACCAAAACATGTGTGGTAACTACAACACTTCAAAACCCATGTCAGTGACAAATATTATACTAGCTCCTATCATGCATGCCTGTATTATAATGAAATGGTACTTCTTTTCAATGGTATAGTAGCTTTAAAGAAATGGGTGATGTTTATTAGCTAATATCAAAGCTAAAAGGAATCTCTTATACAAATTAGAAACTCTAATGAAAAGTCTGATTCTTTTCCTTATTCAATACAAGGCATTAGCACCATTAAAAAAGTATAGACTTAAAGCAGTACCACTGATCAAATATAATATATTGCATTAGAAATAAATTCCATATTAAAATAGGGACTTTTACTACAGAATTACATTTTTAACTTCTTTTTTCCAAATAAATTACTGAAACTTTCGCACTATGAAAGCTCTCAGGCAAAATTAATGGTTTTGTTTTGCAAATTAATTTAGATATTAAAAAATTATATTTTCAACCAAGATCTCAGTTACTCAGATTAAATATTAACCAAAAGCTGTCTTCTGCTTAAATAGAATTTAGCCTTTGAAGTGTTTTTATTAATCTCTTCTGATGTAGGTGCTTGAAATTCTATGAAAGTGCTGCTGCTACCAGTTCTGTGCATCACTTACTGTAATTTATTTTCAGAACATAATTCTATTTATAAATGAAAATCCTATTAAAAGAAGACAAGAAAAATTAGTCCTAGACTTTGCATTGGTAGAGTAGAAACAAAATGAGCGGCCTAACCTGAAGTGACATTTACAAATTACCTGTTAATTTAAACTGGGTTGAAGGATGACAGAGTTTAGTCAGACTGACAGGAAGTACCGAAGGAATGACAGTTGGGCCTGTAGTGGCCATAAAGCTCCCATAGCAAGCACATTTATCTGGCTTCTCCAGGAAAAGCTTCCCTTGTAGTAAATAATATATTTGTGAAAATATTTACTTCGTGGCAGCCCAGTGAGCAAACGTCTTGTGAAGCTGAACACACCCCCATATGCACCCACGCACACGCTCCCACCCACCCTTCCTTTTAATTGTTATTTTTACTGGGGATAAAAGCTGCTTTAAGATGGCCACCTGCCTTTAGTCACATGGTTGATTCATCACCCCCCTAAAGCTAAACCACATGATTTTCTTAATGAAAATGAGACAAGAAGTGACAAGGCTTGTATCCTTTAGTTGCTTCAGGATAACATTCATGCCCTGAGAACAGTTCCTTTGTTCACTAGACATTCTTTGAACGGACACAATTGCATATCAAGGCCACGCAGTGCCAAATATTTATAAAGATAATAATAGCTGCTCTCAATCCACTTCTAAACGGTACTGAGAAGGCACAAAACCAAGTGCTTAGAGTCTTGTTATTTATTCACTCTTGAAAATCAAAATACTGTCCGAATGAAGAAGCTCAAGTGCCTTAGACTTCAACATTAAACACTTTCCGAGTGTCCAAACTTTTATAAAATGCTATTTTAAAATATTAAAGCTATAAATGGAATATTTGGGAGTATTACAATGAGAATTATTTAGCAATCAGTAAAGGACCACCTCCTATAGCTACCGAAACTCTTTTCTACAGGGGAGCACCACACATACTTGGGGGGAAACACAGTGAGCTAACTCAGCCCACGTACAAGACGTTCTTGTGCACGCTTAATGAAAATCACTTGAATATTGTTAAACTTCAAGTTGCATTTTATAAATACAAATAATTGAACATAAATTTAAAATGCTATACCTTGGGTTTGGGATATAAAAAGCACAATCTTATTTCAGTGGCCAGGCACCCATTGCCCAGGCAGCCAAGGCCTTCCCCACTCACTTCACCCCCACTGCCTCGTGCAGCCCACAGGTCACGTTGCAAGAAAGGAGCCAGTACAAATTACACACACTCTGCTTACTCCTGAGGTACAAAACCTGTGCTGATAATTATAAACATATCTACCAAATCTAAATAAATAAATAAGTAAATCTGTATTCATTCCTTATCCCCCATGAACATAAATGTATTTATAGATAGAAAACAAATGGTACTGGGAGGTTTTGTTTATGTTCCAGACAAAGGCATGAATTCCCATAACCTATTTCAACCAATTCAGAATCCTTGTTTTAGTGTCATTTCCAGAGACCTTGCTTTTCGTAATTGACATTCAAAACAGGAAAATGTCAATGAAGTTTGCCACACCAAACAAAATTAGGGCTACTGTAGATTGCTGTGGAAGACTTGCCAGTGGGTACCATCATTGTGCAGTAGACCTTTTAAATGTAACTCGTTTCTGATTTTCAGTCTTAGCACAGGATCCCTGATTTTTTTCTTTTTTAAATAAAGGCTTGACAGTGATGTAATTTTACACCTACTGTACAAAAGATTTTCCTTATTTAATAGCAGAGTATAAATTCTGGAAGCAGAAAAAAGATCTTATTATGGAAGAATCATAAAATAAGATCTACAGTACCATTATTTTTGAAATTAGACATTATACCTTAGTCAAAAGATCCAAAAATATACCATGCTCTGGTCTGTAGTATGTCATTGATGAAAAATGGTCCTCAAGTTCTACTTAAAAAGTCCAGCAGGACCCGATTAATATTTTGATTTCTGTCAGGAAAAAAGAAGCTGCTGCAATAGATAAAAGTTTTGAAGGTCTACTAATAGGAGGGGACTAACAGAAAAAAAGTAAAATAAAAGAACACTGAGTTACTACAGTTGATGCACTACCCACAGACTTCCTCTCTCACTGAAACTGGTAAGGGTTCACCCTGATCCCAGACCACTGGGAGTATCCAACTACAGGGCAAGAAAGATCCTTCCTTTGGAGATGTCCAGGACAACGAGGAGAAACATAACCCTGTCTCCAGCTTGACTTTATCATACGGAGTGCTTCTGAATGCCTGTGAACATCTTCCATATCTCTTGGGGGAGATTGTCTTCTATTTGGATTTGGAGATACAACATTGTATTCCTTCTCTCTCAAACACCTTCTCCCAGAAAACCATGTATGCTTCTTTGGCCGATCACAACTATTTATCCAACTTAATTTATCCAAGTGTTCCTGTACTGTAAGACTGATAGCCTCCATATCCTTGCTCTTGTACAGTATCTCAAGGACATATGATAATGATAACGATCAATGTTATTTTAACACTGCACAAAGGCCAGCATGTCAAGGCCACTTCCTCATTAGGAAAGAGGACTATTGATTATTAACTAGAGACTGGCTAGAAATGAAGAAATTAATAGACAGATTACCCAACTACCAATTACCTGCAAAGACTTAGTCAGGTATTTGGGATTCAAATTAATTACATATGGAGGTGGACTTTTTAATGATTCAGTGCCATTATTCTGATTGGATATATTACAGGAAAGGGAATTTTGGCCTACACCTGCATGAAAGGGAAAGACAAGAGGCTACTTTTTAATTTAGTAATGTCATGTCTGCAACAGGCAGACTTTCAAACCATCACATGAAACGTTTTGTATTCTCTCAGAACTAGTCCAATGAACTGCAGCAAACAGAGCTAATATTCATTGTGCCTTGGAAGTCATTACGTGCTAGCCAGTGACTGAATAACTTAAAAGACTTTACTGGAAGAGTTTGGCCTCTTCCAGGTATCTGAATGCTACACGGGCACCCCCGAAGGTCCAACCACAGAGTTCATACCAGATGTACTCTACCCAGAGATCTCCTTTGTGTTTCTATAATCAAAAGATCTCATTGCCTTCTACACTTTCAGAAAAGGTAAAATTCAGTGCTATCTGTTGGGATTTATTCTTTCAACTGTAGAAATTTATACACACACACCCCCTCCCTTTTTTTTTCTTTCCTTTTTTTTATCTTATTTGATTTTTATTGAATTTTTGAATAGTTAATTCTGATGCCCTGGCAGAAAAAAAAATAAAATAAGAGCTACAAGACACTTTGCAGCACATACTGCTCTCATGCTGCTGCTTCAGGAGGTCATGTCACTAGATATGAAGTAATTTATGTAGGACTCTAAACAGCATTCTGAATTCCCTGATTCCTGTTACTCCAGGGAAAATGGATGTTAGCAGTGAGTCATGTGTCTGAACTATGGCAGGAGACCTTTTTCTAACTTTGTTTGCTAAATAGTCAATTATCCTTGGAAAATACTCCCAAATGTCTTTGAATTTTACGTCACATGCTAAAAATACCACCGTAAGCCTAATGCATACAGCCAACTGTATTTTCATCAAAGTCCTTCATTTTCAGACAGGATCTACATTAGCAGAGTCCTTACTAGACTGTCTTCTGTCCCTCAGGTAACTGAGCATCACAGGACCGAGCACTGAGAGCAAAGGTGGACTGTGCTTTGGATGCCATCCTAGTTTTACCACAAGGAGGAATTAATTTGAAGAAATCCTTTGGCCTGTGTTGCATGTCCAGCCTTAGATCTTACCAAAAAATGGGTAGAAGAAGCTGGAAAATTTTATTCCTTAGAATTCTGCATCTTTTAGTGATGAGACCCTTTGAGGAGCATTTCAGAGTTTTCAGACTGCCAAGCAGACATCAGGTAATCTTTGTTATTGCCATCACACTTTGAGGGTAAAAGTGAGTTAGATTCTTAAACAGATTCTCTCTAAGAGCCATTAGGATTCTTAAAAATTGCTGGGGTTTTCTGTAATACCTTCACAAAGGTATTTACTGATAGCAAGGCTGGAAACTGCTTTAACAGCACCATGTGAAGCAGCTTGGTGAGTGATCCACACTTAGACCTGACAGCCTTCAAAAACTGGACACCTATCCATCACCTCAACAGAGTTCATCAGATAGGTGTCTGTAAAGCACTGACAAGCCCACAGCAAACACAACAAGCTGCAGGTTCCATGTTGCTTCCACTCGGGCAAGTAAATGTAGCCACTGCTGTAATACAAAGGACACTGTCAGTTCCTCTGTCTGACTTGGAGCGATGACTGAACTTAGGTCTCCCTCTTTCCAGGCAATACAAGATCCTCAGAGGAAAGTCTTTCTCAGTATTCCTCATTAAGGCTTTTCTACTCTGTTTAAACTTCTTAAACATCCTTTGGGACAAAGCAAGGGAGAATGTCTATAGGCTGGTAGCCAGAACAACCCCTAAGAAACCCAATTATTCCTTATTGCTCACAAAGCTTCTCCTATATCACTCCAACCATGCCCACACAGCAGCCATTTACTGGGGCCAGCATAAGAACAAGGCAGTGTGGGCAGCAGAAATAGCAAAACTAGCAAATGCTTGATGAAATCACTAACACAGTGAGGCCAGATTTTTAGAAAATACAGGCAACATCCCGAGGAAAACCCAGAAGGAGCAGCAACAACATCAAGACATACTCTGCATAGCAAAAGCAAGGCTGTCAGCTGTGTAACTCCCCTGCCCATCCCGACCAAAGGGAGTGGCACCCCAGAGATGCATTGAAGCTTGAGGAAGGTAGATGGAAAGGATATAGAATGCTTTCCCTTGCAAGCCATAAAACCTACAAGAAAGGGCTGAAACTTCACTTGTAAACTTTCTGACTTAATAAAACATAGATGAACTGCACAAGAAATACAGAGAAGGGAAGGGAAGGGAAGAGAAAGAGGGTATGCTGGAAACAGGGTATCAACAATAATTTGTACATTATTTGCCAACTTCTCTTAGAAAAAAAGTGCAAAAGACCAAAAAGGCACTTCTGGGCCTGTGGGGTAGTTTTTTAACCTGCTATTCATACAAACTAAGGCTGTGACTACCAAAACTAAAGTTGCTTTCTTTCAAAGATTCTTCTGCGTGTTCTTTGTCCTTTGCTTAGTCAGTGACTGTAGGGAAGTAACTATTGCCCAGTAAGGACAGTCAGTAAAAGCATTTTCTTTTAACTAGTTCACACAGAAGAGGGTTAGATTGGTGTGTTTGCTAAACTCCTGGGAGTATTTTGGGTTTTGAACCAGATTGTTGTTGCTGCTGCTAACACATTCCAGAAAGACCAGAAATGGTTGGGTTTTTTCCATTAGAATATGTGAAACATTTGGGGAATGTTTCTGGCTTTGGCAATAGCTCCATGCTGTTATGACATCAGCCTCTATTATCATGGCCACTTTCACTTGGTTCTTTCTAGCCTGCAGGGACAGGGGCCTAGAAGTGTCAGCTTCTGACAGAACCTGTGCTATCTTATGTGCAACCTCTCTGATTTTTTCTTTCCAGACTGTGAGTAACACACATTTATGCTCAGAAAGCCCTTTTACCAAATCTTTAGACAGATGACCAAGGCAAGACCGAGGCATCCACCCCTTGCTAAAAAGGAGCATTCTTTTAAAAGAAAATTTACTTCAAACCCTCTTAAGTTTAAATTCTACCATCTCAAGGTGAACCAAGTGGCCTATGACAAGCAAATGTTTGCTTGTCCACTGATTTCTCTTTCCTTGTGCTCATTAATCACATTTGGATGCTTCTGTAATAAAAAGCAGCCACACAGAAAGCAAAGAGCAGAATTAGCAGAAGTTCCCAATCCTGTCTATTACTGATAGTATTTGTATTCCTTTTTTGGCCAGTGGAAAAATTAAGATGCAAATCCTGGTATCTCCCATGGATATCAGTAAGTCTAAACTGGAAGAACTGGTTAATGTATGAGAGTTTTGGGTACTTATTAAAAACCCTAAGGCCCTTACTGGATAGACTCAGGCCAAGATAAGCATTCTAAGGAGCTCTTCTGGCTTTGCTTTGATTAAGATAATATCTAAGTAAATAAATATTCTCACCACCATGGGACTTAGAGGATGAATAAGTGGTTTTATAGCCACGGTAAAGGCTCTTGGAGGACGATGCACTGGCCAAACACCACAACTACAGACAGATTCAGTGCCCATTTCCAGGACAGCCTGAAGGATTTCCTATAGGTGGAATGAAAATGCTGAGAATGTAGTTGTTTGTATTTCCTACAGTTTTTGAAAGATAGTCATAAAGCACTGATTTTTAAATGAAAAGGGACAGCATCCCAAACTTAGCCAAGGACCACAACTACAGAATCTCAGGAGAGATTCTTCAGTGGGTGTGTCCTTTGCAGTTCAAGGCTTCTCTGGTACAGTCAGCTAATTAGCTTATCTTAAATGCTGACTGGCATACACAATACACAAGGAACACTAGATAGAAAGAAATACATAAAATTTTAGCTTCCTTAATTTTACCAGGCAGATTTAATAAATGCACATAACTAATGGGCACATAATGACTTCCCTAAACTCCTACTTGTAGATCATGCATTCTATTTCCCAGTACATCTTTTTCCCCATGAAAAATTAAATTGGAAAGTCAACAAGAGAGAAATCATATTGGGGACATTTTCAATCCATTCATTTACATTTTCACTCTTTGCAGAATGTGGATAGCTTATTTTTATGGCATGTTTGGTTGCTACTCAAAACTTGTTTTTTTTTTTCATTGAATAGCAAAATTATTAGATGAGTAGAATCCTGTATGCATAATAAGAGCACAATTTAAAGCTGTCCCTAGGCTAATTTATGAAGCACTAAATCAATTGGAAAAGTTTTCCCTTTTTTCTTAAAGAGGCACAAGTTGCTTTTTCAGCTGGTTTTGTCTGTTTTCATGCTCTGCACATTGATCATAGCCTGGCACAGTTAGACAAATGCATATGGGAAAAGAAATATCTAAGGGATGAAACTAATGATATATGCACTCTTTGCTGGGTTGCTTCACTTCTCTTTCTAAATGAATTATCCGTTAACTAGCACACAAGTCGTTACTGAATAAGGTTCACAGGCACTGACCAATGTGTAAGAGAATACAATTAAGGTTTAGGAGTTTTGCAAAGTCAACACAGCAAAATGTTACGTGAAATACCTTTCTCCACATCCCAACAAGGGTGTGTAAGCACATTGTTTCCAATAAACTATGGAAAAAATGTGCATTCCAGAGTAGGCATTGCTGCTCCTTATCATCAGTATGTGAAACGGAATGATACTTAGCACACATGTATGGATCTCAAAGCACCTTACAAAAGCAAACAGGTATGCCTCCCTTTCATAGTGATAGGGAATGGAACCACACAAGTGACACAAATTCCTCAGACTATCCAGCAACAGCAACAAAAACAACACCTAAGGCTGTTGCCTAGATGAGCACATTTCAGGACCACACTGCCTCCTCTCATTTTGCATCTGTGATAGTGCTTTAGCCTTGGCATTTCTACTTTACCTACAGAAACATGTTCTGAAGTTATATTTTATCCACACATAATCGCTACTGATGGCAGTTGCTGGACTTTCACAGTCCAAACGTTCTCTGAGGGGAAATGGTTTGCAGTTTATTCATTGCTCTACAGACAGCCCTCTAAAGACCTTGCATAAAAAATATCATTTGGACTTCTAACGCACTTGGAGGCATTTTAGGCTCATGAAATGGAGATAAACATGCATAAGAAGTTATAGAGAGAAATCATTGTATTAGTAGGAGCTATCTGACAGTTTGGGATTGACTGATATGTATCCTCATCTCAGACAAGAAGCTCTTCTTGGGAAGAGGTGGAAAAGTCAGCAGAAATTTCAGTTCTTTGGGGGCTATTCTGACAGTGTAGTCACTGGCTGAGGAAGCAGGAGGACATTTATTGCTATATTTTAGTTGTTTGCATGTCTGATGTAAGATGGAACCTCGTGCATTATTATGGACTCTCACCCTGGGACTTTTAATTAGACATATTTTAGAAATTCAAAGTTTGATGTTTTGTTAATATGTTTTTTTCAATTGGCAACATGGACTGAATTGTGTCCAGCAGAATTGCACTATGGACTCATAGAGTCAGCCTTTGGTTTTATGATCGTGTTTAATACCTCTCCTGAGCTAAAGAGAAACTAAGGATTTACACATATGTATTTCTGTCCTTCAGAAGGACAAATTCTATTTCCTGTTCATGGAACTGGCACGAGTGCTGCGCTCCTCTACGTGACACAGTTTAAAGGGTGTAATTAGCAAAACACAGTCCTATTTGCCTGCCACCATCTATGGCTGAAAGGAAGAATATTCTCTACTTATATTAGTGTTGACAATGACCAGAATATTCCTCGGATATCCTGTCCCAAGTTGCTGCCTTTCTAATACAGGCTTTTTCACATCTGTTATCTATAGGGAAGAATGCAAAATGCCTTTCAGAAATATCATTTTGACTTCAAACACACTTTGCACCTCTTTAGATCCATGAAACTGAGATAAACATACAATATTTCCATCTGGTATAGGTAACATTACTCCACTATTATTTTTTATTTGAAGGAAAGGTGTACTTATTTTGTTGGCTAGTTTACCATGACACTCTTCTCTCCTCTCCATGTGATACTCTCCTCTTTACAGTTACATCATATCCATAGCAAAATCTGTTGAACCAGCTGCTCAATACTCACTCAGACCAATGTTTCAATTGCTCTGTAAAATCCCTTCCATGATGCCTAGCCCTAAACTCTCCATAATCAGGGCAGCCATCGAAAACTCTGCTATAAAAGTGCTTACCAGTGCAATATGCACTCAAGTACCTCAATAGTATGGATCTGTATGTGTACACTTTGTTTTTATAAGGTAGGTGTTGAAACCCCCAGGCAGCATATTTGGACTGGGTGAATAGTCAGGGTCATTGAAGATGTTATGCCTGGTTTCACCACAGGAGAAGGCAAATAGGACAGACAGAACATATCTTAGGATCTAATGAATTTAGCATGCCATTCAAGTGACATTGAGGAGGTGTGACATCTATTGCACAGGCTGGAGTTGCAATGAGCAGTGCGAGTTAGAGTTTATTTTACCAGTTGGAAATAAATGGGTTCTGTGAAGGTAAAGGAGAACCAACATACATGCAGTACTCTAAGACACACTAAAACCATCTCTGAGGACATAAGCATTGTATCTGAGTCATGCTGGCCCCCATTTGCAGGACTGAAATTCACCCCAAATACACCCTACAAAATACTACAGAAATTCTGTGCCTGTTGCGAATGTTTTATTAAAGTCTCATAGTTCTGAACTAGTGTGATGCCATTTTATAAGTCTTGGCAATATCCTCATGAATATCTCTGACAAGTCCCATTAACAAAAAATACAAAGTGGAATTGGGCAGGAAGAGATATTTAAAATGTAGACATGCACTTGCCACATTTAAAAATGTATTTCACAGATATATTTTTAAACGATATTTAAAAAACCCAAACAACAACTCAATTCAATGACTTATATTTTGAGTTTTAATTCCAATCAAGCTAATTTCTAGTCATCACAAACACATACCTGCCAGTAATGAAGGTTGTTTAATTAGGTCCAGATAAAATAGCTCCAATTCTGTTTCTGATCCACCTGTCAAAACAAATCAGTCTTTTACATGACTTCAAAAAAAACAAATTAGACTAGCTGATGATTTTTTGAATATTCAAGAAGACATCCTGAAGATAAATCCAAACCGAACTTGTGACTGAACAAAAGCCTGGAACGTGACCCCAAAGATGAAGAGATCTTGTTCTGCCAGAAGCAGATTTCTAAGCTTGGTATTTGAGGATTATGAAGTCAAGGACAGGGTGCTAAAAAGTGGCTACTGGAAAGGATAGCAGTGCCTTCCACTGCTCAGGGCAAGGTAATGCTTCAATGCTATGTAAAATTAAACACAAATAACAATGTTAAAGGTCCTACTTAAAGCCCCAAAGCCAGGTGATTTCAGAACAGAGTTGTCCAACTCATGCCATTATAGCTCTACAGAAAAACAATACTTTGCTATTTTGCTATTATTCAGAAACAAATAGAAAATCTAGAAGGGCTGATAGGGATGCTAAAAAATATTTTCTTTTTCAAGGCTTCCTCAGATTGACTAGTGGTCTGAATACTTCTGCCAGTAAGCAGCTAGCAATATAAATTGACCATCACAAATGGCATTATTTGACATATGAGATGTTAATTGAAACAACTCAGTACAGCTCTGAGAAATCACTAATACTTGCTTAATACTATAGGAGCTTGACCAACAACTTCCAGAAGCGTAGGGTTAGGCACAAGTGCTAGGCTAGAAACTACAGAGAAAATAGTGATTAAAAAGTAGCACTCAGATACACGCTGTTAACATCTAGAACACACAAAAACTATGGTTACTCAAATTTTAATATGGAAATTATCTACCAGGCTCTGGTAAGCAAATCAATCCACATGTGCTTGCTGTTTCTGCTCTGACTGTGTACTCAATCCACGGAGAACCCACCAAAAACGTCAGGGCTTCATGTGCTTTTTCTCATCTGAGTCTACCATTTCTTGTGCTGGGATGATACTTCTCTCATTCTTTGATTCCTTATCAAAGTGGTTCTACTGATGTTAGTTATTACAGCACTAGCTTTTCTCCAGTCATTTACACATATTGTATTGGCAATTGCTGTGCCTTCTGGAAGATGAACTTGCTCATTGTGATTGATTTACAATGCAGGATGGCTTGCTCTTTTCTTCCAACGGGTTTTCTAAGTACCACCCTTCTTTTGTCTTTGTTTAGATTGAACACTCTTTGATTTCGCTTTCCAAATTCAGTGACAGTGTTCTGATTTTATCAGATGTCTACATTAACTTCTTCCCTTGTGCAGATAACTCCTGTAAAGCACAGTCGTGGTAGCAATGGGGCACTGTTGTGATGACTGTACCACATTCCATGTTTGGGGTTTTTCATTTTCTCTATGAATAAAATCCTGACCCAGTAAAGTCAGTCAGAGTTCCTTCATTTCCCCTAACACATTCATACCAGAGAAAGTTATGAGTATAAAAGTCTCAAAAGCCATTCATTAGAGTCTCTCCACTTCATTGTAAGGAAATCTGTCTTGTTAGATGCCAAGGTCTGATGTGCATCTCACAACCTTATGTTGTGAAAATAGCAAGGCATGAAATTGCTATGCCTACATATGGCAGAGTTCCACAAGTCCTACTTGAAATGAAGATATGACTCGTTTTCACCCCCAGCTTGTTTTGCTCAAGGTACAGCAGGAATTAATTAGGATCACGAGTCTGAGGCTGAGACTTTTTGATGTCATTAAGTCTCAGCCTGGGAAGACCTATGTATTGACTTGGTAGCCAAATTAAGGAGCAGATTTCCCCAGTGATTCCCACTCACTTGCTCTGCCTAGAATACATGCTGTTCTTTCTAGTACTGGATGCCCACGATTATCTGTTATTTCCAGTTCCAAGCCCACAGGTAGGTATGGCCCTGTCTATACCTCTGAGAAGCAAGGGCAGCTTTAGGCTGGCTGGCTGTTAAAAAGGGTTACGTTTTAGCCTGGCTATTTGCACACAGCTCACTCATGATGTTATATAAACCTATAGGCTTGATATCAATTAGCCACCATTTCCAACCCCCTCCAGATTCTTGTCTGTCGCGTATTATTGTCACCTCCACCATATTAAACTGGACTGTATTCAGCTATTCTATTTATGTACTTTCTTGCCTCTAGATCAGAAGTAGATCATACTTATTTCAAATACAGATGCTGCATTGTTTCAGAATACACCGTATACTACCAGTTGAGCACGCTCAAATCATGACAACGTTATGCAGCATAATTATATTTACCAGCAATTAGGACAAAACATCCTGGGCCTTGTTAAGTGCCTCCTTCTCAAGTGAATACACTCCGAAGTGAATAGAAGTAGTCCATTGTGAGTCTGCAGAAAGGAACGTGGATGGTTCCCTTGACCTCTGCTCATTATACTCTACGTATAAATTGGTGGCAACATATGGCAAAACTGCTAAAGGTTGCAAAATATATAAGCCTGGATTTTTGCTTCCTTTTTTTGGAAACAAATGAATCATCTACTGCACGTTCATCACTGCTTCTTTGCAAGACCTGAAATCTGGGTTAGAGGTGTTAAGGATACTGGCAAAAGTTGGCCACTGGTAGATTATTGATGCTTCCACTTTGCTCCATGACAGGTGCACTCAGATATCAGCCATATGACCTAGAAAGGCTTCTACCATAAGGAGTGGTGTAGATTCCATGGGATGTCACCACACTACTGACATTTAACCAGTATAAACTGGTAGAAACAAGTTTGTTCAGTTGAGCTCCCTTTACTACAAAACCTGCCTGCCTTCCAGCGATATTCAGGATTTTGCTAATCTCTCCTCACTCCAAAGTCAGCAAGCTGCTGGTAGCAGAACCTGCTTCTGTGCAGGTCGCAGACTGGCAACAGAAAGCCTGCCTTTGTTCGTCGTTTTGTGTCATCTGTTAGTGTTAGGAAGATAGAGTTTCTTGCTCTGCCCATCAGCGCTGGATTCTCTACCTCTTTATGATGTTGTGTGCTCCAGCTGATTTTTCTTTCATCTCTCACCTAGCCTTAGTATTTCTGGTGCAATGCTTCACAAATTCTATACTCTTCATCAGCACAAAACTCACTCAGCTTGTCAGTGCTTATCTGGGTTGTGAAAGGGGAAAGTACCCAGGACTGTCTTATATGAGAAGCTTACCTCTCCAGCCTGCTCAACATCATGCCCTTAAAACATGCTTTTAACAAGCCAGTAAGTATTGTAGCTTTTTGCCCAACTACAGAGAGCAGGGAGGTGAGGCACTTCTCTGTGTAAAATGGCACACATTTTGTAGATCTCATGTTCTAATGCTATTAGCTCAAAAGATTGAATTAAATAGAGAAAGGTTAATGAAAGGTTTCAGTCATGATTGCAGTGACCATGATGAAGGAAAGGGGCAGGAGAAATGGCAGCTTTAACAATTAGACTCCCTCAACACATTCCTTTAACACTACTGCCATAACCCAGTGAAATGCCAGAGTTAATCAGATCACGCTCACTGCTAATACTCTCTGCTAAGAAGCTGTTGTGACTCCCCTGTTGGGATGTTCTACAAGATGATCATGTTCTTCATTAATGCTAAATAAAGGCAGCATATTTTAGATACCAGACAAACTAGTATCCTTAACTGTTTATAAATATAGGTTAGCTATTTTTTTTTTCATCCTGGTATTTTTAAATGGCATTATGAATACATGAAGTAAAATCAAATCCCTCTTCCCCTGCAAATCTCAGCTCTACTACAAAACAGGAGGCTACAAGCATCTAGCGGCCGTGTTGTACCACACAGAAGTTTCCAATATATGCTGGAAGTATTTTGCTTACCTCACTAAATGCCAAAAGCAAGTCTGGCACTACATCAGAGTCAGTCACATCTTCTTGCTTCAAGTATTTATTTCTCTGACTCTATTAAGTTGTGAGCAAACATCTGAGTAGCTGAACCTCCTACAGGGTCTCATCACATTTTAGGATTGGCCCTTTCTGCATATCAATAAAATTCAATTGCAAAATATTTATAGTGCTAGCACATGTCAGAGGAATAAATTATCCCATAAAGAGCCCACTTTTTGCTGTAGTAGGCTCTGATGTTCTTACAGGGGATAAAAGGAAACAAAGAGGCCCAGGCTTGCAGAGGGAGAAAAATAATATTGGCTGCAATAACAGCATCAGATCTGGATGTAAAAGACCCGACCTAGTTCAAGTCACTGTTTCCTCTGTGCCTTGGGCAAAGTGAGTGAGATTCTCTCTACAATAGGGTTAAGAGCACTTATAACTACAACTGTAGGGTATTGCAGGGTTAAACAAATACAAGATTTTGGCACATTTAGATATTTTAATGCAAGAAACACCCCAAGGAAGAGAACTTCTTCAGGTTAAACTGAAGCTAACAAAAAGACATATGAAATAAAAAACTTTTTCCACAATTTGATTCAACATCCATCTTAAAAATTTCTTTTAGCAATATCATTTACATGTCATATCAAAATTCTGAAAGCTAAGATAAAAGCACGATGTGTCAAGGAGGAGAAAATGTGTTCCCATTAGCAGCAGATGGGGAAGTCATGTTTTGGGTGGAGACTGGTAAAACACAGTAAAGCTCCTGTAGGTGCAAAGCTTAAGACAACGTTACTACTGCCATCCATGGAGGTTACCTCCTCACAGCAGAGATGTGGTGGAATAAGCTTCTGCATGTAAATGCAGGCCCACAATCCTTATGAGTCTAAAAATAATATACACTGCAGGCTATGGACCATGGCAGCTGGGAGGGGATGCAGCCCAGCACTGGACCTGGGGCCTCAAAAGAGCAGCAGAGTGAATATTTTCTGGATTGTAACACCTTTAACCACCGTAACTTCAACCAACCAGAACAGATTTACCAAAACCCTACGTGAATAAAAGTGGGAATAGGATAAACAGGAATAGGACTAGGAATAGAAATAATTTAGATCACTTAAGGGAATAACGTCTGATAGTTTTGCCAATCTGTCCTTCAGACAGTGGATTTTTGGTGCCTTTTGTAATTTTACAGATATTAACTCGAGGAAATAGATTATAGAAAGGTTAATGAAAGGTTTTAGTCATAATTACGATGACCATGACCTACCAGAAGGCCGAGGAACCTTGCAATTAAAAAAGGATACCAAACTTCTATTTATCCATTGCCAAAGCACAAAGAAATGCCATCATTAATTATACAACACATTGATTACTAAAAAAAGTTGTCATGAATCCCTTTGATGATGTAAGATTGTTGTTATGGCAATGAGATGCTACTAAAAATTCCTTGTAAGACTTAATTAGGTCATCTGTTTAATCTCATGGGTGTCCCCCCCCTTCTTTTTTCCTTTCTTTCTACTTCTTTCTTTTTTGTTTAGTTGTTTGCTTTTTAAAAGTTAGAAAAAAATATTTCCTAAAAGTACTTGAGGACTTCCACTCTTTATGTAAGTTACTAGATATCATCCTCTGCTTTGGATGTCAAATACAGTAACCACTTGAACCCTGCAATACTGCCTCTCTATAATCCTCAGTTATTTCTGTCACATACTGTGGTCCAAAATGCTGACCAGACACTGTGAGTACACACGAAGCACAAAATTCCCATTGACATCTGTGATTTGGATCTTTCTTTGCCACCCTGTAAGACAGAGCAGAATCCTCTTCTTTGTTCATAAGAACATCCACCTATAAAATAACGTATGTAATGTCTGCTGAATATTCTCTACTATTCATGAAGTTAAAATTAACTTCTTGTTTTAATTGCTTATCAGTTCTATAAGCATAATTCCCATGATTTAAACTGCTTTCTTTGGGATCTGCTACCCTTCCATATAGAACTTCACATTTTTATGAATTTTTACTGTTTAAAATGTATATGTATGTAAATTATTATGCATCTGAGCCTTTCGCATCAGAGGTACAGTATAAATACTAAATCAATGTGGAAAACATCATGTCTGCTTTAACTTGACTTGATTATATCTAAATATAAAAAATAAATTAGCATTTTACTCTATTTTTAGTTGTCTTCATTGTATTATACCATAGATTTGTTTCAAGTGTGTAGATTAAAAGCCCTCCCCACCATTTCCTATAGTTTTATGTCAATAAAGTGAAACTTAAAACAGCTCATGAGGGCCGAGGAAGATAAAATCAGTTGTCTAATACAGGTATTCCTCAACTGAAGGACAAATATACTGGAAACCTTGGAATACTGAGTTTTATCTCTTCTGAGAACAGATCTACCTAGAGCAGATGGTAAATTTAGCACACGTTTTGCCAAAAAAGACAGAGAGAGTATAAAGCTTTCTTCTAATTTAGACTACATTTTTGCTCATGTTTTCCGTGATTTATTATTGATTACTCTTAGATTTATTACCTATATTTTAGCTAACAATTTAGTATTCGAGAGGTTTTAAAAATAAAGCAGCTACAAAATGCTGCCATTCGGCGATCGTGCCAAAGCCCATTTTTCTTGTCCGTGGACGTGATTGACATATGAATGTGACTCAGGAAGAAAACATTATTAATATGAAGAAAAGTTATGACTTTTGAATGATGTTGGCTTGCCTTGTAAGTAATTCCCTGGGTTATATCTGCATTGCACATTCTGATAAGTATACATAGCCCGATTCTCTTTACACATTTTACCTGCTTTAATAATTTTGTTAAATGCAAAAGAGAGGAAAATAAAGACATATTATTAATAAACAAGCAATTAAACAGGTTAGGGCAACAATGCAATGCTGGTCATTCAGGAACCCTGTGCTAATTTTAATTAGCTGCTTTCCCTTGCTTTCAAATGTAATTAAAGCAGCTTAGTTGTGCTCAGTGATGCAAACCACCTTATTTAATCACTAACATTATTTCCCTGAACTATTAATGATTTTCAAAACGCTTGTTTATGCAGAATTAGAACAGTAATTATCTTACCAGTTAATTTTGTACCTTCACATTTCACACCTCGCTCAAACGTCATTCATTTACCACAGCCTTTCTGTCAAAACAAAGAAATGCTTGTTCTAAATGTGCTTCTGACTGCCAAATTGAAAGCCAAGTTTTGTTAACACTAATAAAGTAGCTCCCAAGTGAAACAGGTGTAGTAATTTAGACCCTTCCTGTCTTGAGCTTGCACGTACATGCTATGTCTTTTCTTTATTAGCTTTAAAATGAGAGCTTGGTGTGCAAAATAAGCTATTTAATTCAGACTTGTGGAGCAGAATATAATCTTTAATTTAAACTAGAGCAGTAAAAAAAGGCCTTTAATTTTAACTGGCATGCGCGTGTGAATTTGAATTAATAATCCAGAAAATTGAAACTGTTTTGCTGCTGTTGCTGGATAGTGACTGTTCTTCACATGCCCTTAGTTTCACTCACTCTATTTCTCTCTTCCAAGCTTTGCCTGGTGTCTATTTTATGATGTTGCTGCCTTACAGAAAGGGAATTCTTCTAAAAAAGAAATTTTCCATTGATTGAATTCTTGCAAAAATATTATGTTGAATGAAATTATTAAGTGTGATTTCGTTCAGTTTACAAAAAGAATTGGTGTATTCATTATATCTACTTAAAGCAGAATTTAAATGCCGTGAATTTACACTTTATGAATCATCAGATTTTCTTTCTTGTGATTTCTTTTAGTGTAAGTTAACAACCAGTTGGGTACTTATAATCACAAAATACAAAAGCCTTACAAGCAACTAAGATTTTCTACAATTTCTACTCCTGACTCGTGGAAGACAGTGAAGTCTTCGCTGTTATCAGGAAAATTAAGCAATTGCCCAATATCATGTAAAAGAAAACCTGTGGCAGAACTAGAAATTGAAAAAAAGTTTCATCTTTCAGGAGTTCTGAACAGTCTCTGAGGTCTCCTACACTGTTGTGCAGCAAGTGCTCGTGATGTAGTGCATGTTGCTGCTGCTTCAGAAGATGGCTTGTGAGCTAGATGAGCAGCCTATGAGGAGTCACAGTGATTCTTTCCTCCCTGGGACCACACATCAGACAAATAACAAACATCAATCTATTTAATTCAACTCAATGAAGTTCCAAATTTCACCCACAAAATAAGAAGAGAGTCTGAAAGTCCCAGTGTAAATCGGGCCTACAGCTTACACAGGGCATTTCTGGGTAGCACAGATACACATCTGGCAAAATTCCTTCTGCAAAAAGGAGACAAAAAAGACTGGATTTGATGCAATTCTTCTACTGCTGACATAAACAATATTTGTTTGCAGGAAAGGTAATTGCAAACAGTATTAAACCTAAGCTTTCGAGGGCTCGTTAACATGATAAAATGTAACAATGAAAGCAGTGCATTTGACCTCCACTGGACTACTTGAAAGCATAAAGTTACCCAGGTAAGCAAAGGATGGACACCTGAGCACAACAATAATTTTCCACGTGTCACTAGAGGCACTGAATTGGTGGAGATTTTAAATACTATGTCACTTCTGGCAAATATTCTTTAAAATACATTATAAATCATACAGAAGACGTGAGAACAACGTGCAAAAGGAACTGGTTTAGTTAAAACAACCCTATTTTGTCTAAAAGCTGACAAACTAGCTATATTTTAATAAATTTAAATGTATTAAATTTTTCCAAAGATTCTGTAAATTTCAGACAGCTAAAATGCTTTCAATGTTTTCAGAATGCTCAAGATCCATGGTCTCCTGGCAACGAGCAATCACATGGCTGTAGAGGTTTTGGCCTACTGTTACAGTGTTGTTAGACGTTTGGTTGATGATTTATTCAAACCCAGTTGCAAACCTGCTGTTAGCTCCCTCATTGCTTTAATGTAGCTAGTCTACCATTCATAACTGTCAAGAACCAATTCATTGGGACTTGGGCTTATTAAGCACCCAAACCGTGTAGTGAACATAGTCAGTTTTGTGCCTGGGAATGTGAATAAACACTGTACTTTCCATCTCTTTAAACCGATCTCGGATGGTTTTAACACCATGCAATATTTTTATCTTGTTATCCAGATACTCAGCCATGAACTCCAAAGAATACATCGGGTACTGCTCAGTGTTAGTAGGTGGCAGGAAGCCTGACTGCCTCCTTTCTAACAGGGGCACAGACCGGTGGCAGAGGTTGGTTTCATGCACTGTTCTGGCCATAAGTTGCCGTATGTGCAGCCTGTAAGGTTTAAGATGTTAAGAGAGGAAAGTGAAGGACAGGCTCACCTCCTGGGTACAACACCGTGGTGGGAGAAACAGCGATGGACTTCTTGTCTTAAACGGTGACTTACTGCTTTCTTTGAAAGGAGAAAGATTGCCCTGGCAATTAAATAAGTAATAGCAGTGGATATTTACCCTATTGAGGACAATATATCAATTCTCTTGGTCAAACACACCAACTGTATAAATAATATAAAGAGAAAATGGGTTTTGAAAATAAAATATTACTTAACAAGTGCATTTATATTTTAATCTAATTCTGTTAATTCAATAGTTCCAAAAAGCCATATTTGCCTTTGGAGGCTTTAATAGTTCTTCATGTTGAATAATGTGGTAATGTGATTTGTACACATAAGGAACATTCTAAAATGTGTTGCTGCAATTACACGGTGGCAGTGTGCATGCTATTTAATGTGAGCCTGGGAATAAAGCTGGTTAAAGCCATTTGGTTTGAAACAATCATAGCCATTTTAGCATAATGATTCTACTATACTATGCTTTGCTTGAATTTCCAGGATTCTAGTGGGGAAAACATAACATTCTGAGCACTAATTTAATTTAAATTAGCACTACTGTAAAATCCAGGTTCTGACCAAATGCCAATTAAAGTTTGAGGTTGTGTTTTGTCTTTTTGTTTCTGGCACAAAGGACTCTATATTTCCTGAAAAGGAAATTATTAATAAAAATGGCTAAAGATGCCAGCAAGAATAATTGGAGGGTCAGAAGGTTTTTTCTTGAGTGTTTGCTGATGTTTTGCCCATCCCATCAAGAAAAAATAAAATGGCACTCTATCTTCTGGACAGTTTGATGTTTGTCTTTGCTGTCGAGCAAACGGGGATGCAATTCCATTCATACAGGGGAGATTAGAATAATGCACAAAATATGATAAATCAGATTTGTTTTGTGGCAATGTAATGTCATTAAATTTAACTAGCCTTGAACTAGCAAATATATACAGTGTTTGGGATTTATCTTAAATAAAGTTTACTGCTGCTTCAAGTTAATAAAAGTCTCTTGCAAACTTGGAAAAAAGGAAAAAAACTTAAATCTCTTCATCTTTTTCATGACCTATAGAAATCGCTGGTCTTTGGAAAGCCAAGGCAATGCACAACACTCCAAAGGACTGTTTCAGTTTATTGCATGAAATGGTGCTCATTTTTCAGATGCATGAAGCAATTCAGTATTGCCTTCCTCTTCCTGAATATTTACTGATTACCCTGGGTTGACATCAGATGGAAATTTAGGTAGAATCAATATTGATTAGCTTTTTAGTGATCATCTATGGGAAAGAAAGGTTTTGTGGAATAATAACTGGGACTATGGATCCAACTTTTCACGTTCTTAGGCTTATGGATAAACCCACAGAAACACACGAGTCTAACTTGTTCCCTACCGAGCTATGCTTATGTCTGGTCTTACCTTATCAGATACTTATGTCTAATGTCATGTGCATCTGGCCCCAAATATAGGAATGAAATTAAATGAATGAAATGAAAAATGATGGCTAGTAGGAGCAATTTATAGAACCCCAATCATTTAACCATTTCTTATTCAGGAGAAGTAATGAGTAGTTAAAAGAATCAAAGAATGCTATCAGGGAAGGGAGGAAAAGAAGCTCTGCTGAGCTCAACCAGTGCAGCTTTGTACTATAAAAGCAGGGTCTATCATAAACATGTTATCATCTGTAAATTTCTGTATGTTTCATAAAAATTCTGACAATTAGCCTCTGTAAATAGCTGCCCTCATCCTGCAATCAGCATTCCTGTCTGATGGATTGCTTCTTTCCTTATACTTAATACAAATCTCTTTTTTGCTACACAATAAAGAAATATTTCTTGTCCTGGTCTTATTGAACATAGGGGAAAAATGGTCACTAATCTATTGGTAGCAATCATTTAGAGCTTGTAGTATTCTCTCCTCAGTCTTTTCTCAGCTAAGTAAATCCAGGAGTTTCCAGGGGTTCTGTTTGTTCTGTTTCACAAGTCTTTGATTAGACCACATCTATCTTGACCAAAACCCAGACAGAGTATAGACTCTCAGCTCTCACACTTCAAGAAGTAGTGCTCTCCCGGATTTTAAATCTAAGGGTCCTGATCTTGCAACCTGGAATTGCACCTTGTTTTTCTTTTCCCCTAAAATTTATCAAGATCTTTTGAATTCTAAAGCTAATCTCCCAAGTGCTTGCAAACTCATCCTGATCTATGTCAGTGAAAAACTTTTAATGGTATCTGCTCTTACATCATCAGAGGGTAGAACTGGACCCGTGCGAGACCCTAGGGAAGCCCACGGTGTACATCCCTGAGTTGGAAGAAAACTAAGCATTACTATCCTTGAGTATTTTTAAACATGTAAATGTTGTACTGAGCTTCATCCCGTTCATAGTTTCTTACACTGCAGTCTGTGTTATTTAAGTGTAAAAAGATGATATTTTAGAACATGGGGCCTTTTTCTATTTCACAGGGCAGGTTCAAGTTCTTTTGTGACTAGAGGAAAAGGAGATGAAAGGCAAGGCACACCTCATCTGCCTTAAAAACTGATGAAAGAAGATAGGAATTAAGAGGAAAGTTAGAAGGTCATCTCCAAGAAAAATCCCAGGAAATATAATGGATAAAACCAACTTTACTATAAATCCACTCAATAAGAGTCATCATATACATGACTCACAAAAATTTCCCCCGGAATTTTAAGTGGCAGAGGATAACTACACAAGCCAGGTAACATTCATTTTGCTTTTATGTGTAATTTGAACTCTCAACTCCCATATGAAATATGTATTTACTGGATTTAAAAAAAACCCAAACATGATTAGTTCTTCCCTTACTCTTCCATACTTGGAAGATACACAACACAAGTGGTCTGAATAAGGTTTTTACCTTGATTACTTAACACTGCTAATCATATGTTAGGGGCTTGGAATTCCACAGAGGTTGCCAGCCATGCAAGGACTGTATCTCCTTTTCTAAGCTATCCTCCACAAAAGATGTCCTCCTTTCCTTCTAGATCTCAGACCACATAGCCCTGGCCTTTTGCTCTGCCTCTTTGGTTCCTGCTCAAGCTTTCTCACTTTTCAGCTGTTCCCAGGAGGAGGGGGGGGGTATTTATAGACTGTGGGACAGACTGCAGGTAGTGTTTCCACATCCTTCCCCATGGAAGATGTATATATATGAAGTGTCCTGATTATAATATTGTGCTTGTCCCAAAACGGTGTCCAGAAGCAAGACTTTAAATCCTCAAAATATCTCCCCCATGCTTTCCACAAGTATCTCCATATTTCTCAAAATACAACACTCTGACGTGAAACTAAGAATGGGAGAACAGCCGGTGATCAAAGCATAGTTAATACCAACTTTAAATGCAAAGAGATTAGGACAGCCCTGCTTTATTAAAAAGAAGAACCACATTTGGTTACACTCACAATGGTGGAGAGGGAAGATTCACAGCTCCAGGCAAATTCAGAGGCAGAAGTAATACGAATTTTTTCCAACTTGTGTATGAAGATACCAAAGAGAGCAAACTAGTCACTGGGGGTGCCAAAGAATTTATCTATTGCCTCTAAGCATCAAGGCAGCCTTCTTTATTAGCGCAGTGAACAATGAAACTGGAATCATTGCACACATTCAGGTAATGCACAGATCAGAGGGTAGATGGTTAGTCTGTTCCCTTGCAGAAAGTGATATTTGCCAACTCTGTTCACAGCCTAGGTCTCGTGTCAAGAGAAAGGATAAATGTTCCACAGCTCTTGAGAAGGTCTCTCTCACTGCCTTGTGCATTCAGCCTCCATGCTCAGAATCTCTGCCAGCTCAGATGAAACCCATAATATTTTTGTAACTATTGTGTTTTGACAGCGTCAGAGTTGACTGATGTAATAGGTAGGAAGCAGAGAGCCTAATAAATCCTATTAAAAGTTAAAGTTTCAGTCCAACAGCCAAAGGTGCATGAGGTAATGTATCCACAGTTTTCAATCACAGTCTCCTTTATTATGCCCTATTTCAACGAGCCTAATCTAAAATGAAGCCATTAGGTTCTGTGTTCTTTGCACAGTTGCTGCCAGTGTCTCTCTGCCCTTCCTCCTGATTTGCTTGGTAGCTTGGAAGCCTAAGGGAGGGGAGGATTAAATTGGAAAACATAAATAACAAATCAAAAATTAAAATTGATTGGATAAACAATTTCCCTTAGAATGTTTCTTAATAAGTGATCGATTTTTTAATCAATATTCATTATTTCTCAGAACATACCAAACTGTTTATTGAATAAATGAATGGCTGGAACTACAATGACATGAAATCAAATAGGTGAACCAATTTCTTTAATAACATGGGCTGAACAGGCCACCTCATCTTACCTGGTTGAAACCAGAAGACAGAAATTCAAGACCATGGAGGAAGTGATCCAAATAAAGGATGCAGTTTGGTTTAGGGAGCATGTGTGTTCATGTTTGATACACGCAGGCAGACAGCCACACGCTGATTCGTGTGCTGCTTCTAAATTGCAGTTGAAAGTTTCTTTCTTTTAATACAACTTCTGTGCTCCTTCCCACAATTCCTCATTAGTCAGCATACTGCAAAGCTTCCGAAATAAAATTCAGATCTGAAAAATGAGATCTGTAAAACTGCTCACTGTAAAGTCTTCAGGCATGGTAAATGGATTTCTCTAATAAGTTTTTACTCACTGGTATCAGGTTCAGCGGTACATATAAACTATATGCTTCATCCTAATATATATTTCAGACTACTTCATATTATTTGGCATAATGTAAAAAATAATCTCCTCTTGAGGCATGGACGTTCTGAAGTTCTTTTTTCAGCTGATGAAAAAGCACTAGTGTACGAGATCTCCAAGAAAGGTTTGCACATTTGTTTACAACACAAACAAGCATATTAATTCGGCTCTACAAAATACAGATCATATTTCTTCCAGTGTGTGGAAATCCTTAACCTTCTTGTGTACTCATAATATACACGATCCAGCTTCTTAGGAAAAAATATAAACTGCACTAATCAACTGTTAATTAATTTGTAGGAGAGTTCACTTTAATATCTGTTTTAAATTGTCACCATTGATTTAAGGTATTGCCAAACTGCAGCGTGATTCTAGAGCTCTGCAGAGCTAAAAGTATGAAACAACCTGAGCAGTGAAAGGAATCAGAAGGGTAGCAGTTTGTACAGGTTGTACACATTTTGTACTTGAATTCTATGCATTTGTTGTTGTCACAATCAATCAGAGAGGAATCAAATATCTGTCTATCGTGCTGGTGTCACCTACAATAACACCAATATAACAACTTCCATTCAACTCCCTTCTGCAGATCGTGGATTTCTGCAAATGGGAAAGGCTCGTGGCAAGCCCACAAATCTAAAGTCTAAGTCTTCAGATCTGATTTCACCTCCAGTGTCATTCTACCTTAGAACACTGCTTCCCAATAATATAACTGCACGTTCTGTAAGCAGTCTCCAAACGCTTCATGAGTGCAACAAATAATTAAATGAGCAAAAGCAAGAAAAAAATTAGGAAGGGGTCATTGAGACTTAATTCTTCAAGCCACTTCTCTGCACCTGTGTTAGAGCTCCAGCAAAAGTCAATTAGAGGGGCTTGTAGCCAGGGAGGAGCTGTCACACCAACCTTGAGCTTAAAAAGCTCTTGAAGGGACGCTGTTTCCTGCTGCAGTACACAAACATTCTGCAGGAATTTGAGTCCAGTCACCATCGCGTTCAGCACTTGTTTCTAGAGCATTCGGGACTACCTGACCACATGAGATCATCAGCAGCGACCAAACCAACATTTTCCCCTCATTCTGAGCAGAAAATCACAGGCACTAATGCTCTGAATTCATTCAGAGAGCTTTCAGCTGCCTTAGCCTGGCATTTTGTGCTGTCCACTTTAATATACATCTGCATGAGTCTGTTAAGATCCAGTTGCCCTTTGGAGATGTTTCAAAATATGTTCTTTTCCCAGCTTGCTGTAAACGGCTGTGATTGTCCTCCCGGCTGGCACCGGGAGCCTCAGTAAACCGTGCAGGAGATGAAGCAGAGGTCCCGAGGACCGGCCAGGAGATGGTGGCAGAGAGCAGTTCTCCCTCCCTCCTTCCTCACTTGGTTTATCACAGTAGCTTCAATCCTCACAGACCCCAAGGTCCTCTGGACACCTCATTACACTGCTCTAGAGCACTCTCCTGACTCGTGTCAACTCGCTTTTTATGTTTGAAGGTAACAGGAGAAGCTCAAAGCATCGGTTTCCAGCAGGCAGTTCCTTCAGTTAGACCTGGGTGCTTCATAAATGCACTACAGGCTGGATGCACTCAACTCCCCCCCAGCTGCTAAAGAACCAGGTACCATGACATCAGTTTTGGTAGTGATAAAAATCAAAGATTTTCTAGAGCCATTATTGCCTAAAATGTTAATGCAGTTTACTTTTTTCAGATGTGATCGATAGCTGGGGGAAAAGTGCCCATAAATTACTAAAGGCAAATACCATTCTATTAGCACTCAGGAGATTTTGCAACATTTGCCAGTCTCTGTTTTACTGGAAAAAAAAAAAAAATTAATTTGCTGAAAGCCTAGTTTTTTACCTGTCTTTGTCTTTCTCTGTAAAAGAAGGATATTTTTATCATAAGTCATTTAGGAGATGTAATTCTAATGTACTATAGCCATAGGTTTCAATTAATGTTCTACCTCTCTGTCAGCTTTCCATTCCATGTTTTATGAAATCATTAACTATTGTCATGTTTCTATTATGATACTATTAGGAAATAAAGAGACGTATGTAAATGGAGATGTAAAATAAATGCACGCCGGTTCCTGGGAGCAACATCTGTGCACTATCATACATGTTTACACTAATTTTCTAAAGATTGTTCCATTCATTACAGAGCATTGTTACTTGCTGTGGCACAACCCGTATTTCCGTGCATTTAGGGATTGAAGCAAAGAGGGGGTAAATGAGAGCCTAATCAATACCACTTTTCATTTTGCTTCTAATGTGCTGCCTTTCCCTTTCTTTTCTTCATGAACAAATCCAAAAAAGATCCTGACGTTACAGTCATAAAATGTAATTCTTCTGCAGAAACACAGACAATAATGCTCTCTGTATTCAGGCGTATTGCATATTCTAATGGCATTTGGCTAAATTGAGTATGGATTTAACATCAAAGGCTTCATGAATTTTTCAAATGAGATATTAAAGTCAATATTTCAAGTGAAAGATATTTCAATTTAGTTGCATACACAACAATAAAAAACTTCTACAAGGCAGAGGTACTAGTGGCTGTGGCAGTATTAGTTCATTCAGGAAATTATTAGTTTATAAGAAAATCAAACAGAAGGTTGTGATACAGCAATGACACTGAATAAATTAGACTAACCCATACACTAACCTACTTTATCTCTTGGAGTAGGAAGCAGAACTTGCCAGTGGCATGTTTGGTGCTTCAAGCAGGGCTTTCTTTGGGAGGTTTTATTTATTTATTTAGTAAATTCAAAGGGTTAACATCAAGATCTGCACTCAAAACCTCAGAAATCTCCGTATTTTGATCTCTGAAAGGTCAAGGCCTACTGCATGCAAGAAAACCTCCTGATCTGGTTTATTGTTTAATCTAACTGCATTTTGCTCCATGTTGTCAATGTTTATGCAACACTGCTTCTGCTTTTACCTAGAGCTGCTGAAGGTTCATGCCCAGTGCCTGCAGAAAGTCCACTGAGCTCTGACAACTACTGTGTCCTAGCAGAGGTAGACAAAGACTTGCAAACACATAAACATGGAGTCTGGTGGTTCCTTTCCCTTCTTTCCCCTTTCCTTCTTTTCCTTCTCCCTCTCCTTCTCCTCCCCCTTTACCTTAACCTTTCCTTTCCTCTTTTAAGTGCATGGAACGTAGCAAAACGCCCCTAACCTGAGCAAGATGTTGTATTATGATGTCCTGACATATCACTGACCAACACATCCCTTTGGATCACCTACCACACCCCTGTAGAGCTTCTTTAGGCATCTACAGTCACAGTGCCACTCTGCTGTAAGACCAACTACATCATTTGTTCAAACATGGGGTACCAGCAACCACAGGCATACACCACTGAAGATGCAATGATTACTGATTTGACTGTTAGTACTTATATTAGTAAAAACTAATGATAATTAATATTTAATAACACTACTATTAAGAAGAAAGGCTGTATTTGCAGTCATTCCTGCTGCTGCCACTACAAATACAGGAAGGTTTCCTATGTACATGACTCTTCTACAGAAGCCCCCAGACAATTCTTGCACGTGCCCTTAAGCACGGGTGGGAGGGCAAATCTCTTTGGGTACCAGGGGAAAGTCCCACCAGTTTCAAACTTTAATTATCAGGTAGTTCGACCCTCAGTGTGGACATTACTACAAAAAACTCTGATCCTAAAAGCACTTCCTTGAAACCAGGGGGTTGTTTGACTGTACAATATTTGCCTGCAGAGTTTGCACTTCTTATAAGAGCACTTTAAGGGCTCACAAGAACCAGAAAAATGAAGCTGGCTATAAATAAATGTTAAATTGCTAGGCCTATTTCTATCATCCATGGTGGCTGCTGGACTGACCTGCTACTCAGAACTAAAAGCTATCTGCCTTGTGGGGAACACTTGCAGAGACTGAGGCATGACATCCTTCCCTCATTCCAACACCAGATAATGTGTAGCACTGTTTAATTTATCCAGTTGGAACCCCACAGGTCTTGGGAGTCCTAGACAACTATCTTGTTTGTTCAGCCCCAGAGCCCTTCTGAAGCTCAGTGTTCGATGCTTTTCCGTAAAATGGGAAGTGTCACTATCTCAAAAGCAATCAATCAGGGATAAATATCATCTTCAGAAACAGTACTCTCAGAAAAAGTATTTCTTGTGCTAACAAAGATAAGGCAGAAGTTTTGTACGGTTAATAAGATCCACTAATGACTAGAATTATAGTTTCAAAAGTGCCTCTGGGGCTGGGGAATATGGTTTCCTTTTCTTCTGTTGTGATTTCTGGACATCCCCGAGATCATTTTGAAAACTACAGTTCACACTTAATGAGTCAGCATTGCATCCAAAGGCTTCCAGCTGAAATTATTGAAATTTAGATCTTTTTTATGACATGATTTAAAATGACACTGTTAAAATGAAAGATTCCCTGATGATCTCCATTCACTCAGAGAATCAGTGTTGAAGGAAAGGTCCTCTGAATTCAGTAGTTTAATATTTTCCCTCTTGATGTACATAAAGTTAAGAATACCTCTCTTGTGAGATCTATGTTAGAATGAGAGCGCACAACATTCTTTAGAGCACTGTTAACTAACAGGGAATCTTTGGAGCTACGATCAGATCTTGTACGATTTGATCTTGGACAAGCAAATTCTATGCCAGTAATAAAGCCATTCACATACCATGCTGTACATAACTTTTGTGTTTAATGTAAGTTTTTATGGAAAACATATGTGTAGAGATTATCCATAAAGATAAACTGAAGAGATTGTGCTACCAATGCCATGGGTTTGACTCTATTAACTGGTGATAATCCGCACTGATCCGTGGTGCAATTCCACTGCGGATGTTGGCGACATTAAGATAGACAACAAGAAAACTACAGAAAGAGATGATTCAAACAGGTCTGTCACATTAACTCAACAGTAAACGCAGGGCAAAATGTCTTTCAGGGGAGTTCAAGTTTTCTATTTCACTCTTCCAAATGTTATGCGTGTTGTTATTAAACAAAGAGTAATAAAAGTCCATTTGACAGTCATTGGATTTTCTGAAATTTGCTGATTTGTTAAGTTTCCGTCTTACTGGAGGCTAGGGAAGGAACTGTAATTATGTAGCTAGAGTGAAACTCACGGCATGGGAAAGGCTGGTTACAGTTTTTTGGATCTACCATCCTTACAGCCAGAACACACAGAGCTGCTTTCAGACCTGCTAATGCATACTGTAGGGAATGGAAACTTGAAAAGGATTCTGCTGAGTGTTTCCTCCCCACGCCCCTTCCGCACAGTAAGTGGAGCTGGCAGTCCACCAAAGCTCAGAAGATATTCTCCTGCACTGTGTGGAAGAACAGGTGGCATTTCATTAAGGGGAAAATAATGCCTTCGGGGCACTGCACAGGGCCATCCTTGTTACAGAGGAAGAACCAGAAAGGAGGCAGTCAAGATGCTGGGACTGAAAGGTGGGAACGAGTGTATGACCAGGTGAAAAAGAGATCTGTGGATCACATTATAATTCTTTATTATGTGTCCCATTTGTTACAGGTTAGGTCCTCAGCATTAGCTCTCCATCTAGGTAGAAGATATGCCAAGCCCCAAATAAGATTTTTTAGTCTCTATCTGGGAAATGCATGTATTATAAAGTCTTTGGTGGTTCATAGCACCTGTAATAGCCCTTCAAGCTAGGGTGAATTTTATATGCTTTTACAGAGTGACAAAGCAGGAAATAACCTAAGAAAACACCTTACTCAGGAGAAATCCAAATAAAAAGATCCATGTAGGTCATCTGAAAGGCCTAAAAGGCAATCAAAGCTCAATCTGTTTAGCAGGCACACTATGTACAGTAGGAACAACCTCAGTGCAAAGTATAATCAACAAATTCCTTTAGTAAGAACTACACAGATGCTTTCTCCATCAACTTCTTAGATTTTGGAAGCCACACCTACCAGTGAAGGCAACAGGAGAACTTACCCGGTTTCAGGAGCTCAGCAGAGGGCACTGTGTGCTGGTCCACCCTCCTCCCTAAAGAAAAGGAATGTTACATGTCAGGAATGAGTCCAGTAATTATCTTCTAGCATCCGAGCAACGCCAGCAACATTCTGGTAATGGCAGTATTCATGCTCAAAGTTTACATTTTCAAAAGGGAAAACATTTACAGACACAATCTGGATATTTTAACTGTCACAGGCCTCAGAGATCTGATCTTGCTTAGCCTAGTGGCCAAGGCATGAAGCCACTGGTATCTATCTGCCACCAGAACAGATCTTCTCAGTACTTCTCTAATAAGCTCAGTAATTAATCCAACAAAATGTGAAGAAGAAAAGCAAGGGCCATGCCATTATTAGCAAATAACAAACTAAGAAAAATGTTCCTTATTTTGATAAAAATAGATGATGAAAATATTTTCTACTCCATGATATGACTAGAAACCAACCAAAAGCTATAAAGGTCTACAGTAATTTAAATTCATTCTACTCATTATAAATCCCAAAATGCACAGAATAAATAACTCAGCTGCTTGGTCAATTATTTCTCTTACCTGCCAAAACAAAGGAAAACCAAAAAAAAAGGGCAACAAGCTCAGTTCCAGAGCAGAAGAGCACATGGAAAAGACAAAGCACCCACTATACACGAGCGTAACCAAAGGCAGGTTTGCACCAGAAATATAAATAGTGCAGATTGGAAAAAATACTTAAAGAATAAAGTGCTCCATGCAATTCCAAGGAAAATTAGATGAACTATTGAAAAGGTTACAAGTGTACAATTCCTTACAGAGAATAAGGTAACACTCAGCTAAAACTACTTTGGAGTTCCTCACTGTAATGGGCACAATCTGCACCCACAAATGAAGAATAAACAAATAAAAAAGATAAGAGTATGACCTCACCTACTGGCAGTCAATCAAATTGCAATTTGTCCCAGGAGTTGTGAAGCTACTGCCTTATAACACATCAAGAACTTTTGCTTATTGAACTGATCTTTATAAAGCCCGATTTTTTTTTATTTTTATTTTATTCTTTTTTGCTGGCTACAGCAATTGCTTATTCCTCTCAAAACTTTTGGGTTTATGTAAATGACAACATAAGGGTTAATTGGAAACACAGGGTGTTGTTTAAAGTTAAATCATGCTACTCAACTTTGTAGTATCAATGCATCATCACTGAATAAAAGTACACTTCTTTAAGCTGAGGGTTGTACAGTCACAGAATATACTTCAGATACTGGAAGGCTGCTATAAGGTCTCCCCGGAGCCTTCTCTTCTCCAGGCTGAACAGACCCAACTCCCTCAGCCTGTCCTCACAGATGAGGTGCTCTGGCCCTCTGATCATCTTCCTAGCCCTCCTCTAGACCCACTCCAAGAGGGACATGTCCTTCTGTGTTGGGGACTCCAGAGCTAGATGCAGGTGGGGTCTCACAAGAGCAGAGTAGCTGGGGACAATCACCTTCCTTGTCCTGCTCTCCACACTTCTTTTGATGCAGCTCAGGATACAGTTGGCTTTCTGGGCTGCTCTCACACATTGTTGGCTCCTGTTGAGCTTTTCATTGACCAGCACCCTTAAGTCTTTCTCCTCAGGACTACTCTCTATCCATACTCCACCCAGCCTCTATTTATGCTTGGGATTGCTTCAACCAGATGTGGAACCTTGCACTTGACCTTGTTCAACTTCATGAAGTTGGATGGAACGAGCCCACCTCTCAGACCTGCCAAGGTCCTTCTGGATGGCATCACTTCCCTTCAACGTGTCCACTGCACCACACACTTTTTGGTGTCCGCAGCCTTGCTGAGAGAGAGCTCAATCCCATTGTCCATGTTACCAACAAAGATGTTAAACAGCAGCGGTCCCAGTACCGATCCCTGAGGAATGCCACTTGTCACCCATCTCCACTTGGACATCTAGACATTGTCCACAACTCTTTGAAGAGCAATCATCCAGTCAATTCCTTATCCACCAAGTGGTGCATCTATCAGATCCATGTGTCTCCAATTTAAGAGACCAGGATGTCGTGTAGGAACACAATAGGACAAGTAGTCCAACAGTATTCCACAGTGTTGCTGATGTTAACAGCAAACCTTAATATTTCCAAAGAATAGTGTAAATCTTTAACATACTTACCTTACCATAACTCTAAACCCAGCCATTTTCATTAACTGCACAATGGCTGATTCCCTGGCAGCCAGCTGATTACAAAACTCATGTATTGTCCTGAACGTCACAGCAACTGCAGGCACTCAGCCCTTCTTTCAAAATCATGCTTTCTAAGCCTTGCTCATCCTTGCAATGCATTTCAAATTACAAATATTGTTAGAGATTCCAGTAGAGAAATGGACAAAAAAGACCCTAAATAACAGAATGAAGGACGTACATTTTCTGTCAAAACAAAACTAAGGCTTCAGGTGGAGAATGGCTCATTCAGTGCCCTCCATCCTATTACTGTAGCATTTCAAACATAATCAAAGGAAATGAATTTGTGGTTTTGATAAGGAAAGCCTGAAAATAGCTCAATAAACTATGGAAAGACATTTACAGCTTTAGTTTTTTTATTTACATGAATCCAAACATCTAAAAATGTTTGGAATACAGGGAAGTCTATGCTGAAAACAGATATTTCTTAGAGAATGGGTCAACAATCTCGAGCTGATTTACCATCAGATTTATTGTCCAAATCTAAAGGAGTCTCACATGAGTTAGATAGCTGAAAAGGAATAGTTCAGATCCAAAAGATCATTTCATCTCTGACATAGGTCCTCTAAACATATCATTTACTCAGGGGTTGCAGCTCAATCTAAAGATGTGCCTTTGGAATATTTTTCAGAAGGGAAGCAATAAGTGTGTTATTAAGGTCTTCATCCTATTAACAGGCCAAAACTGGTAGTCATGAGGGCTTTGGAAGGTGGTTGAGGCAGGCTGAGATCTTCAGCTTGTAGAGCAAATAATCTGTTTCCTTACCTACACTTCTGAAATGTATATGAAGGATATGAAAGGAGCTACTGTAGATTTTTACCATCAGCTTGTGAGAGGTTGAAGCAGAGAAAGATTTCTGAATGCACAGCTCACATCTGATGTGTACAAAGAACACTGAAGATCTGAACTTAGAGGATAATTGTTCACTACTTAGATAAAGAGAAAAAACACTGTGCACAGAACGAGTTTTGGGCAAAGAATGAAAAGGACAGAGGTTGAGATGAGTTTATTATAAAAAGTATTTCTCCAATAGTAAAGAATTCCTTTTCATTAATAAAATTTCTTTTCAAGTCTTTTCCTTGGAATTATTTTAATTTGGTACCCTTGGTATTCAGTATTATTTACTGTACAGTATTATTTACTACCATTTAATGAATTGCCCACTGTTCAGATGTTGAATATGTACTTTGCCAGTTATGGAATCACAGCTGCCTATTCCACAAGTCAATTTTTAAAGCATTGCTTCCCTATAAGACAATTTGGCTATTAATTAATACAGTGGACTAGCCAAAGTATTTCATACAACGAGTCCTGAAAATTTGGTGCTGTATTACAGAGATTTCTCAAACTTTTGAGATTATACCTTGTAACTATTGCTACACTTACCCATAAGGATAACTGGAAAAAAAAAATCAACATAGACTGGGACAATTTATATGGGACAATTTACAGATACAATTTTCAGTTGGCATGAAGCAGATTTTATTATGAAAGATGCAGCTGTATGTAACTTTTTTTTTTAAAGTTTTCTTCTCCTTTGAGGTACTTGGACGGTCATAAAATGTTTTCAATAAAGAAAAATCCTCACGTGTAAAGGTAAAAAACTTCAAATGCATTTAGAATATTTTGTGATGGAATAGCTAAAAAGGTGTCTCAGTACCAAAAGCCACTTCAGACTTTTCTGTATACCAAGTACCACTGCTATTCAGTCACAACCTCTAACATTTGGGCCTGATCATCATCCACTGTAACCTTCTGCCTGGCTCAGAGAATCTCTTCATTTCTCAAGCCCTTACAAAACCAAGCAGCAAAGTGAGTGGGTAACATTATCCCCTCGCCTGGTGTTTGGGTTTAAAAAAACCCCAAACAACAGCATTTCATACCACAGAAATAAAATTATGATATTATCTACACAGGCAATGGTGATCCAGAAAGATAGAAATTTGGAATTTCTCTTTCATCCATTTTCCACTTTAACAAATAGAAATGTCATTTGTTCATTGTAAATTGAAAACCAGAATACACTGTCTGCCCATTATCTGCCTGATAAACTCATTCTGATGAATCAACTACACAACAGATACCACAAACAATACATGAAAGATTCTGGGGAAGAATCGGGTCTTGCATACCTAATTCTGTTTGTGAATGCAGCCCTGTGTGGCAAGAGCTCCACAGTATAATAATCTCTTACAGAATGGATTATTATTTATAAAGCACCATAAGGAGCCTTGCACACCATCAGACAGGATTAGTTATTGTTCCTCTAATACTCATTGTCTACCAGTGAATATATACTGGACACAATAAGCTACATGTTTGTAATTATAATTTATGAACATATTTCCACAGATTTTCTCAGAGAATGGCATTTATCTGTGAACTGAATGCAGAACCAGGAACCAAGAGCTGTTCAGTTCTAAACTTCCCTCCAGCATCAGGTTCTTGAGCCTGCAGCCTTAAGTAAACTGCTTCCTGCACTTAGGAACTGAAGCTACATACACCTGCTCGCTTACCTGGAGAAGAGACTGGCAACTCTTTGGCCTTCAGAACCAAAAGCCTGGCAAATTCATAATGTATTTGGCAAGGAAGTGTTGTTCAGTGCACTGTGATCCCAGCAGTGCTTTGGCACACTGTTGTATTTGCTCTGTACACATTCCAGAGTAATTTTAAGTCTCCCGACCTCCAAACCTGTAGACAGATATGGCTGCAACTATAATCACTGAGTTTGTCCCCCTGACTTCAGCAGAATTAATTAGATGCCTAGAGGTAAGGAAGCGAGCAAATCTTTGCAGAGGGCTGCATTTGGTGAAGGACCATTTTTCCCAGTTGTAAATGCATAAATAAAAACCATGCCTAATTTGCTTCCATTACTAATGTTTTATATATTATATAATTGGAAGCAAATCAGATGCTTTATTTTAAATTGTTTACAGATCAGTCTTATTCTCTTAAGGAGTAGAAATCAACAGCCATTTATTTTCTAATCTGCTGCTGTTGTCACATATTACAAAGACTGAGCTTAAGTGGCTTTTCTTTTTATTATTTACATGATCTCACTATGTACCAAAGTGAAACATTTGCTGTGACACTACCCAACTGAAATCAAATGAAAAAGTATTTTGATTTGGAGAGCATTGATAAATGGAAGAATAACCTCAAAGGTTTATTAATCCAGGGCAGTTTCATATTTGATGCACGCAGAAGAAAGTTTCCCCAGCCATTTAAAAGCTCCTGCTTGTATTCATCATACAAATTACTCAAACAACTCATGAAACTGAGACTGTTATTAAATAATATATATGGTTGGCATCACTCTTGTTAACCTGTCACCATATTCCTGAAAATAACTTGAGTCTTTCTGCTGAAAAGGAAGTAGAGAAGTCTCACAAATGCCAGTTAAAGACTCATTTTCTCAAAGGTAACTCAGTAACTGATAGCAGATAAGACCTTAAAGTTGTGAGACAAGACCCAAGGAATCAGCAGAAAAGGAACAGAAATGGAACTACACTATTCTTGCATCCTTGACAGATCATGGTTCAGAACAACCTGATTCTCTTAAGTCTCTTGTTTCTCTTAAGTCTCTTGTTTGTCTCTCAGCCTCACTCCTCAACCAAACATAAGTGAGTAGCACTCTGAGTCTATCACAAGTTGAAGCTTAATTAGTTAACATAAGTTAAACTGCCTCTCCACACCTGACCCAAGAGTCAGCCAAGGCAGAGTTACTACCACCAATCATATGTCCTTCAGTGCTCTATTTCTTGCAAGCACCACAACACCACATCCACTGTGGAATGATACCGGACACGTGAATGAAGGATACCTTTGAGGTTCACGGTGAAAACAAACCACATCAAAACACAGATCGTTTTTTCACTGTGCAGATGAATCAGAGAAAAATCAGAAACAAATGGCCCAGATGGAACTTCTTCAGTCTTGTGGGCAGAGGGGAAAAAAAGAAAGGATAAACTCTACCTTTCATGCCTTTCTTAATTTTTAAATGCTGGTATCAAGTATGTTTCATCCCTAACGACAACTTTGCATAACTTGTGTCAATTCTTCTCACTTATGCCCATGACAACTACATCTGTCATAATTAGGAAAAGAAAATTGAAAAAAATTACGACCTTCAGGGTCTAGAACATGAGCCCCCTTTCTTCCTTATTCCTGGAATGTGTTCCCTAACCTTGATGAAGCAGTAGGTGTTTGGAACTTGTTCTACCCTGTGATGGCTGCAGCTTGTAAAGAAGACACAATTCTCTATTAAATCCTTACTACTTACAGAAGCCATCAGAGCAGAGAGAGATGACTCTCAAGGATACAAATAACCTCATTCACGGACAAACTTGAAATTACACAACATTCAGTAACTATGAAATAGTTGCTCCTCTCCCTCCAACCATATCAGGGCTTTCTCTCATTGGAGGATTCATATCAGTCACGAGATTTTTGATACCACCTGCACTTCCCAAAACTCCTTAACAAGAGTGCTCATAATTTGAAAGATAATATCAAGAATTTAATCTGTTAATGTGTTCCACTCCTCCAGATGTAGCAGTATAAGCACCTCTGTCTATCATACTACAAGTGGGGGTAACACCAAGTGTACCGTTTGACACAAGTGTGGAAAGGAGTCAGGCTGCCTAAGGAACATTCTTCAAGTAGCTCAGTCTCTCTTACAAGCACTTCCCATGCAGTTCTGGATCCAAGTAATTCCAGTATTGTCTGTTTTCTAAGAACACCAGATCCTTAATGGCAAAACTGCTGCTAGCTATGTGTTCATTAGAATTGGAAATGGAGAGGCACTCTTGTAGCCTGGAGCCAGAAGGTGGGCTATCGTGGAGGCAGGGCTGATGGCTTTTGAATACCAGATGAAGTCTATAGATACAAGACTGGTGTCAAATGACAAGAGCCTTAAGCAGATGGATGACAGTGTGTGTGCACTATAGGCTGTTGTTAATTTACTAGCTAGAGATAATGCTTCTTTAAAATTAAAAATGAGTCATTGGAAAACAGCCCGAGAGGCCATAGCCTGCAGATTTCAGGCCTCCTGGCAGGCCTGCATTGTGGGGGATAGGTTTTTTTAGAGTTATGAAAATTAAAATTGCATGTTAGAGAGTCAGAAAATGTAATTGTTTCTCTTACTAGCTATTTAGGCTGTTCGTAGCCTGGATTTGTAAATCACAACTGCATTTCCAGTAAAATGGAATAAACTCATCATAGCAACTCAGAGACAAGACACAGACGAGCAATGGCCAAGATGTGTAATATTAATGAATTGCCAAGTGGCAAGATGTGGGGTTTATGTTTGTAACTGTGCTTTTATTATTTTAGCCTGACCATATATAAAGTCCTTCCTTTCACTATTGCTCTGCACAGGACTTGGGTTCTGTTGAAAACAGCACTTTCCCTCTGCTTTGAGCTTGGGATGAAAGTTTCCTGTCATATCTCTTGCAAGAGTGTCAATATATTTCCATATCATAGCACAGACAGGGATGTCTCATTCTTTCCTGCTCCAAATATACGACCAGGCATCAGATTCACTGTAAAATTTCTGAGAGTCCAGTTCGATAAGGAATAACTTATCTCAAAAGGCAAAAAGGGAACAGTACAGAGCGACTACACAAGTGTTTCACTTCTCATGCTTGCCTCTGAGGGCTTCCATCTGTTAAGATGCCTGAAACTTGCTAGGGTGCTCATCACCATCTAAGCTTAAGAAAACAGTGAAAAATGCAACAGTCTGCTGTCCAGAGTCTGGCCTCTGGCTGTCTAGATAGCCCAAACTATTCTTGATCCCTACAAGTATTCATCAAAGGCACTGTATCAACTCACTGTCTCATGACCAGATTCTGTCACACCTGGAAAACATGCTGTAGGAAACACAGCCCTAAAGCCTAGATGATTTCTTTAACATTATCATCTATCCAGTGTAGAAATAGCAATGCCTAACAATTTTAGAGCATTTTTTGCCCCTACAGATGTTGTACCCATTGAATATCATTATAGCTGTAGTCCCAGTTTGAAGACAAAAAGGAACAAAGGGATACATCAGTTAGTGACAAAGTCAGAAGAACCCAGTCCTCATGATACTACACCCTGTATCCTTGCAGCTGGAACCCAGAGCTCACATACTTTTAAAATCCATAACACCACTGAGCTGCTGTAGAAAGCCTGTTCCTCTGTTCCAACACATTCTACACTGGCTCGATACCACTGAGCTCAGCACTGTTACTGATGGTTTACACACATGTGAATGAGGGCAGAATTAAACAGGGGATATTTAAAGAGATGTTCTTCTAAGCTTAAAAAGAAATGAGAGGAAAGAGGGGGAGGAATATGCATACAGTGAATTAGTTGTCCTGCATAACACACTGCAATCAAGGTCACACATCAATATCTATGTACAGTGCACTGCCCCAGCAATATTGTGCCGATTCCTCTCCCCCAGTGCCAGAGACCTCTGTGCACCAAATGGCATTGTTCAGCTTTAGAAATCTTTAAGACAAAGTATCAGTCACAGATGGATACAACGTCCAGGAGGATGAGCAAACATGTCCAGAGATTTCAGTGCGGCAGCAGCTACGTGAAAGCACTTCTCATTTCCACTTGAAGGTGAAAGCTGACGTTACAAAAAAGTTTCTCTCTTTTTTTTTTTGTCCTATACAACACCACCTGTCTCATCAGCAGGACCACTCTAAAGGGATGGGCCTCAAGGCACCTCAGTCCCAAGATTCTCCATGCCTCATTCTTCATCCACGCTGCTAGTAATGTACCATCACTGGCACAGTTACACCTGAACACTCTGGTGCTGCCAAACACCTGGCTTGATTTTCCACTGTCCAAATGAAAAATAAGCATAATCTGCTTTTTGAGGATACAGCAAATGAGGGAGTTCATGACAAATTGTGTTGGTTTATGCAGAATAGTGATAATAAGATACAAATGAGAATTTTTTGCTTAATGAATAATACTAATCACGTTTCAACAAATGCTGTGCCCTTCTAATTAGAGAGAATGCATAAAATCAGCTTAATTTATTTGTGACTAGTTATACGTAGTTTAAATATTTACTAGAGATTTACTCTAACGTTTGGAATGATTTTAAACAGTTCTTGCAGTAAAAGCAGACCTAGTAATGTAAAGGAGGTTACAATCCTAACTTCTGCCCTCCCTTTCATTATGCAGTGTGTGATGTATATCCTCAGTTTTCAAGATGCAAGAGAAAGGATATTATTGATTTACATGCTAATTCTCCAACTGTTACTAATTTTCTTGATTCCTGCTTCCAAAGTTGCACTTCCAACATTCATCACTGTAGTACACTAGAGGGGCTGAGCATCTTTTTCAATAAATTACAGGAACTATGACTAATTATAGTGATATTAACTATGCAAAGTAATGTGTAACTTAAAATGGATACGTTTATCATTTCAAATTATGCTTTTGACTCTTGATGGCCTAATACATGGATGCTTTCTTTTAAAAATACAGATTATGAACTCTGCTGGTTTTTTTTTTTTAAATCTGTTTCACAGATAGAGGCATACCTTGTGAATTTGATGAATGGAAATAAATGATTTACATCCCATAAAACGCTTAGTGAATAGAGGACAAGATTAGTACCAAGGGCAAATAGGGCCAAATCCTGATTGTTTTAGCAATGAGCTCAGGATTCAGCTTGAAGGGTGCCATGGGCATGTATATGGCCCAGGGGATTTGTACCATGTCCCTTAGAGACCAAAGAGACCCTTCCATGAAGTTAGAGTATTCTTTTCCACTATGCCAGAATAGTCTATGTGTTATTCTCTTAGGTAAAACAAAAAAAGCCATGCAGACATCTTTAGGAGCTTACCAGTGGAACATCTGCACTTTGGACCTCTGCCAAGCATTGGAATGGACACTATTGTACTTGGATGATACATTCCTTACAGACCTGCCACCTTTCCTGGGCATGTCTGCCCATCCAAACTACCTCCCATAGGATCTGACCACCAGATTCTTTAATCACTCACATCTGACTCTCCTAGGGTCCAGGAACTGCACTCTGCCACTCTCCTTTGTCTCTCAGGATCTTGAACTCCACAATTTCATGATCATTACAACCATGGGGACCACATCCTCAACCAACCCTTCCTTGTTAGTGAACAGTAGCAGCTCCAGCTGAAGATCACCCCAACTGGCCCTTCCAATCAATACCTGTATCAAGAAGACACCACCTTTAGACTGCTTGTGTCCCAATATTTACCCTTCCATCAGATGTCAGTCCTTCCACAGGTAAAGGAAGTGGAAGCTGAGGTTGCCTTCATTAAAATGTCTTAAAATTAAACCAAATTGCTGGCATTTTAGTTATGCAGTCTTACACCACTGCTGTGCAGCTTTCATGTATATTTATAACGGCACGTTATGGCAGCTTGAGCATTTGCAGTGTTAATCTTCTACCTGCTGGACAACAGGCCATGAGTTACCTTATGATTCAATGAAACATCAATCAAAAGCTTCAGCACTGCACATCAGAATAAATCAGGCCACTACATCATTCAAAGAACAACAGAAAACACAGGAAGCACCACCAAGCAGTTTCTGTGCTCCAACACCCTCTTCTGTATCTCTAGAAACCTGAACAGCTAGCACATTGGTTTGGAATAAAGCTGGCAAGGTTTGGGGAAGATGTTGCTGAGTTACCACCACAGCTTGAGGCCTGATTTCTTGAGGAAAAGTGAGTACTGTTTTCTCCCTTCTACCTTCTAACCTGCAGTTACTAAGATTTCTAGGCCTCGGTGTCTCGTTTCTTCTCATCTTCACTGCACGGTGAAGAGCTGGGCCAGCTCCCTGGCAGTCATCTGCACAACGAGTGCCTCTTCTGATCAGCAGAAAATGAATACTTAAGTGGTGACCTGGACATCACCAATAGCATTAAAACATAAATCACCCCCTTTTTAATGATGTCACCTTGTGGCCGAGCTGTTTGTCAGGCACCTTGGCTGGCTACATTCTATGAGCACTTGCTAAAGACCATTTTGGCTCTTAAGAAACTGTGCTCCAGAACACTTCATATATAGTGGTTCTGATTACTAAACAAAATGGAATTCAAAGAAGCTTCGGTAGAAGACAATTTCTGAGACTATTTAAAATCAGAAGTGAAAATCACTTGCTGGCATCATTTACAGTTTTAAAGCACAGCTCACAGCTGTCCTATTTATGTTCTTATCAATCTCTTCTGGACAAGTATTCTCAAGTCCTTTCCCTCATCTAATGTTTTCTAATTCTCCTCTCAACAAAATTTACTCTCAGGAAGTCATTGAGAGTTCGCAGTCTAATTAAATGAAAATGCTGTATGATAAAACTCACCACAGATGCATCAACCCCACTCTTCAAGTAGACCTCAGAGATTCTGAAATTTGAAAATTCCTGATCAAAATCTAGGCCACTTTAGAAACTCTTCAAACAGTACGTCCAAACCAAGAAATAATGAGGTTCTGCCCTTGCAGTATCTTCTGGATCTCAGCAGAGTTCATTTGCATTATCACTTAGAACAAACACAGAGCTTTAACCAACAGGAAAAAAAAGAAGAGTTTGTCCACACGTGACTGAGTCCTTGTGGAATGACCATCCCCTGGTTCATTCACCACTACTGCCCACAACTGCTAGGATATTGTCTAATTTTTCTAAGCTTTTCCTAAGCTTTCCTGATCACTGAACTGCTGAGAATGAACCAAGCTTCAGGATTTGGGGGAGAGGGAAATGAATGCTTCCGAGTCTCGCTTCTCTTTGTCCTCATCGTAAATCCCTGTAGTTTGCCCATTTGACATAACTGATTATTCCCCCAAAAGCACTGAATGATTTCAAGAGTAGTGATGCACAGCCCTTACCAATGCTTCTATTTTAAGCCTGGAAGATACATAAATTGATATAAGAGCGCTTCCTGGAGAATTTATAACATCCACATCTCCCACGTTGAGAACAGTGAGGTTTCTCGAAAAGAATGGAGAAATTCAGCCATTTAAATTGTTCAGCATCATTAAAATACTCCTAACTAGCTACTCCTAGAGAAGAAAAATACTAGTTCCACAGACAAAATATCAGTTCCTCCTCAGACAGATTGTAAATAAGACTTAAGTGGGATATCAGTGACTGACTGAAATATGCTCATGATTCCTTAGCTTCTCCAGAGAGGATTTCCTCTCATTCTGAATAGGAACAGTCTAATGGCTTGCACTCAACTGTGCTTCTGAACGTAAAGAAAGTAGGCTCTCTTCCCTGATGTCTTCCTTTTGATCTGATACTAAGAGCCATACAATTGCCTGTAAATTCTTTCATTAGACACTGTCTATCAGGTTTGCAGACCTACTATGTACCAGAACTCTAGCTTCAGAGGGAGGGGAGTATGCTGAAGATGGTATCTGTGTACAGTCCAACACCATCATCGATGATTTATTGCACTGAAAGGCACCAAATACATCAGTACTGAGTGTCCTCAACACGTGAAAATTGCCAGGCCCATTTTATCAACGTGGACTTGCTAAGGTGCAGCCCTGTCCAGCTGCTCCAGCAAGGGGATTTCGTTGCTCTAAACAGCTGGACTCAAAGAGAAGGGCTGATGCCAAAAGCCAAGGGTCAAAGCTGTGCAGGGAGTGTAGAACTACCAGGGTACACTGAAGTTCCACGCAGGGCGAGGGGTTAGTTCAGTGATGTGCATGTGAGACATTAAAAGGAGGTGAAGACAGGGATACAACTATCTCAAATACCTTGAGTACTGTGTTCAGTTCTGGGCCCCTCACCACAAGAAAAACACTGAGTTGCTGGAGAGAGTTCAGGGAGGGCAGCCAAGCTGTGGAAGGGTCTGGAGAACAAGTGAGGAGCAGCTGAGGGAACTGGGGTTGTTTAGTCTGCAGAAGAGGAGACTGAGGGGAGACCTTACTGCTCCCTACAACTACCTGAAAGGAGATTGTAGTGAGGTGGGTGCAGCCTCTTCTCTCAAGTAATAATGACAGGAGGAGAGGAAATGGCCTGAAGTTGCACCAGGAGAGGTTCAGATGAGGGATTAGGAAGAATTTTTTTACTTAAATAGTGAGGCACTGGAACAGGCTGCCCTGGGAGGTGGAGGAGTCACCATCCCTGCTGGAGCTGTTCAAAAAAAGTGCAGATGGGGCACTTCAAGACACGCTTTAGAGAGATGGTGAGGTGGGGTTGTTGGATTTTTTTGTTGATGGTTGGGCACAGTGATCTTAGAGGTCTTTTCTAACCGTGACAATTCTGTGATTCTGCAATTTCCTAGGCACAGCACAAAAGTTTATGAAGTGAAAATTCTTTGAAAGCCCAGATAAGTTCCTATGCAGTTCCTTTCACAACTACTTTTTTTTTCATGACTATTTCAGTGAATAAAGTGCTCATGTTAAATATTAGCCTGACTCTGACAGAAATTCTGCTGAAATTCAACATTCTGTAATACTTAAATGTACATGGACCCTCTTCATTTCAATTAACGGGTCAATTTTCTGCCACCTTGAACCTCTCTTTGCAGTAGAAATTACACAGAAACATCAAAGACAAAGACTATCCTGGAAATACAACAGCAGATTTCTAGGCAAGCACAGACTGAAGGCTCGTGATGAAAATGCTGTTCTATTGGACCCAAGTTCCATGGAGACTGATTCATTTGGCTAACGTGTAAGGCACCATACACAGCTCCAGGCTGCCACAAGCAGACTGCTTCCATTGGTTTGTTTGAAGTCTGACTATGGTCTCCTGCATGTCACGGTGTAGATGTCAAACAGAAGATCACCTATGGAGATTCTTCTTTGCTTGCTGCTCACTTTTTAAAACTTCTTTTCCCTTAGGGAAGATATCACCCCTGCAGCATCCTCCAAATCACAGTTCTTCTTAACTAACAATAAAGCTGATAAATCTGAATGAACAGGAAACATGGCTTTTACTTTCTCATTGTACAAAAGGCATCTTTTCAATTACAATGACTGTTCCCAAATGGTCAGCTACAGGTCCTGCCCTGTTATCTGAATTCCTCCTCCTATGAAGCGTACCCTACAGTACCTACTTGGTAGAAAAAAGGCTGAGTGGCCAGAGCTCTCCTGCTCAGACTGGCTGTTAATCTATCCCAGAATTCTATTCCAGCATCACTTAAAACTACTGTTCAAAATATATTAGTAGATATGATGAGTAAATGGTACCTCAGTTACGAGAGGTATCGCACTCCCGATGTGCATTCACAGCATGCACTCCGGGATACTCCAATCCAGCTGCTGCTGCTGCTGATGCCACTTAGCCTGCTAATCCCAACTCCTACTAAAGCAGCAGGAAGACAAGATCCTAACTTGCTACAATTCTATGTTGCTGAGGCCATTCCAGCTCACTGACATCTTTATTCAGGGAAGGTTTCATTAGTCCTTGGTTAATGTGGCAGATAATGCCCTGGAGCTCTACGTTCCTGTGGACATTTGAAAACGTAGGGAAAAAAGCAGGTTACCCTTATTTGGGGTACAATTTCTGAGTTGAACGTTTGCAAAATCTTCATTTGCAGCTGCTCAGGTGGATGGTGAAACCACTTCCAGAATAACACTGCTTGCCTTTCAGATTCCTCTCGCTGTTAGAAACGCTATGCTAATTCTGGATCAGTGGCCTTTACCCAGCACAGCAGCAAACACAAAAAATAAAGAGTTTCATGCTTAAGGTACTACAGACTAGGAAAATGTAATGTTCTATCAATGTTTCTTGCTGTTTTATAGTTACTTGATAAATGCTGGACTCTCAATCCCTTTTACATCCTGAGCATTCATTCCATTTACACATTTTACAGTTCTCGGGTATTTCTGCAATACATTTTCCTGAATCAGCTGATGACATTTAATGGAATGTTTAAGACACAATATAAAACCATAAATGCTTTTGCTTATTCTGGAGAAAAAAACTGTGCACATAGATTGGTTTTCAAATTAAAAACTATGTTGGTGTACCCAGCATTTTTGCTTCTGCTGTCCATATTAAAATATAACTAAATGCCTCTTATGCAATACTGCAGTATAAGTACAAATAACAAGCATTTGTACTTTACAAGCAAGCTATATGATTAAGGAGCTATTAATGAAGTGAAACAAAACCTCAGTGCTAGAATGTAATAGTCCATGAAATTCTTATAGGGGAAAGGGAATCTGCAGTGAATAAATATTAACCTAAATGCTATAGAAAACATAAAGCAAGGGGAAAAAAAAATGCATTTTTAAAGCCAAAATTTTTGGTTAAAACTGCTGACTACTTAAGGAAAGTCTATTTGCATACCACAGGGCTCCATCTGCTGTGGAAAATATAGGCTGCAAGAATGATTTAATATTTAATAGAAGTAGTGGCCGTTGTTAATTATAATTTGCACATTTACAAATCAGCACTGATAGCAATACAAATTATGAAATATAAGGGTGTTATGCTGGATACTGGGGAAAATAAGATGACAGACAAAGTTAATGGAGTATCCCTAACAACAGCTCTGTCAGAACACATCAGAGAACTAATCCAGTTACAAAGAGCCTGCAATGGAAAATCTATTTAAAATATTAAAATGCTGTTTGGTAAAAGCTTTTTCATAGTGCATTTTACTTAAACAGTTGCTTATTGCTCATGGGTCATTAGCTGTACACCCAGATGCATTCTGCAAACCTCTGTTTGAAAGAACAGTAGAAATTAAATAAGAAATATATTTTTCCTGAAATCTAGAATCAGCTTACTGCAGATTACAGACAGAAAAATAGTATCAGCTACTTCCAGGATAGGTGCTTTTGCTGTTCCAGTAACTAGATATTTCCTCTCGTCCAAGAAAGCTACATGCTATGGAGAACTTGATGCTGTGGAAAACTGTTCCAGCCCTGGAAGGCACTCCAAGTGTATTAAGAGACCAACATGCAGAGAGAGTCATTCCAATACCATAGGTTCTAGTTTAAGACTTTACTTTGATTTCAACACCAAAGCTATAAAATTGCTCTTGTTTATTCAAAGCACTGAAATTACCATTGTTTTCATTAATCTTCTGTTTCACCTCACCTTTCTAATCATCATGTAATATGTTTTACAGACAGAAGCCATTAATGCACAAATGCTTTAATAGCAACTTTGCTCACTGAGTCATTCATGCTGCTACCAATTTCTCTGTTTTAACATCAGGTAGGTGGTCTCTAATAGGAGGCACTCAAGGCAACCTTAACCTCATCTAATTCAACAGATAGCTTAGCATTTACATCACCTATTAAGACACAAAGCAAAAGCAGACACGAGGCAAAAGCCTGGATATATTCCCAGTATATGGTTCATTGTAATACATACAGGCCAACTGTGCCCTTGTAGTACAGGCAGATCATATTCAGTTGGTGGAAAAACACACAGTAGCTGACTCCTTAAAGTCCAACAGCTTAAGAATTATATATTAGTCTGAAACTCTGTCCACGGGTCACCCTAGACTGACCTAGCAGTGTTTTGCTTGCATGTTGTGCTGCAAACAGTCAAGAGTACCAGACTTTGGCTGCAGCTTCTTTTGTCCACGTGTATTGGATTTGCTTTTTAGTTTGTGTCCACAGAAGGAAGGATGTGGAACCAGGCGAGGTGCCTCTTGCTAGATACATTGATGGAAATGGTCTGGGGAACCAAACCCACTACTGCTACAACACCCCAGTTATGACACAACCACAAGCCTACAACAATCTTTCTGTTCCTGCTGTTGCTGGAGAATGCGGTTTGTCCTCTGCTCAGAAGAGCTGCATTTACTCCTCACCTTGTTACTAACCCCACTAGCTGGACATGAAAGCATAGGAAGCTAACGTTCATTTTCTGGGTGTGAAATTTAAGACACACTTAGACGTACTAACTTTGGTCACACAGTGCCAGCACCCCTCCAGAAAATGGGATTCTTGGGCATCAAATGAGAAGCAGTATTTCAGTGTGAGAAACAGTACCCTCTGGTGCAGAACCAGTTCTGCCCATTTTCATCTATCTCTTCCTTCCTTAGTTGTGGGTTTCTGTAAAGAAAACATTCTCACACACCCATGTCTGCGAGAAGAGAAAAAATAGGTCTTGCTATTTTTGACTCTAAGTCTCTATTTATTGTGGTGCAATCAGAAAGGTGATTATAATACTATCAAAATTAATGCCCCACAATTGCATAATGTACTCACGTTGTTGTTTTTTTTTTACCAACCTATTTCCTTGTGCTTTTGGGTGTCTGTAAGGATCACCAGCTCCTTTTACAAGATGTGTGATGATGGGAGAGACAAATGATACAGAATTTCAGGCAGCCTGTTCAACAGCAAGCTGCCAAGACCTCATCTGACCACTGATGTCCTAGCCTACAGTAGTTGAGGGCAATCTCTGCTTTTTTTGTTAGGCAATAATTCTACTTCACAAAGAAAAGATGTTTCAAGACACAATACTGATTGCTGCAAGTTTCTCTCTTCTGCAAAACACAAAAATCTCTGATTAGCAGAAGAACTAACAACTAAAAAATAAAATGGTTCGGGCAGAGAACGCAATTTTGTTTTCTAAAAATCAGACCAAAATAACATCACTTTCAGATATTTTTACATTCCTTCTGTGCAATGCCAGCAGTGCAAGGGGGACATGAAGACTACCTAGATCTCAGTGCATGAGTGCTGTGCAGATCAGGCCAAAGAAGAAACACAGCAAGAACATGAACCACCTCTTCAGCATGGTTAGTGGAGCAGTTCTTCAGCAGCTGTTACTCAATTTGGCACTGTTATCTCTATTTATACTAGAGACTGTTGTTTCCTACAGCAATCTCTAGGGTCAATGCATCAGAAAAGTACAGAAAAATCACCAATGTACACATTGTTTTTGCATTGTGTCAAGTGTTGATCTAGTAAGCACATGAAATTCCATTCTAAATCATACAGAAAGACCAGTAATGTTCTACTAAACCATCATTACTTCCTATCTGCTGAGGAAAAAAGCAGCACACAATATTCTGTGTGGGTTGGAGAAATAAGAAAATTAAGCTTCCTACAGGTAAAGAAGTACTGACAGAGTCTCTCTGTGCTCATCATGTCAAGCCTGTGTCATTTTAGCATCTACATGCTCATTTATTATGCCACTGGTCAGCTCAAAAGGCCAGGCAAGTTGCTATTTCCAGAGACCAAATAAGATAAAACTCCCATTAACTCCTCAGAGATCTCTTTTGTAGTAATAATTTTCATTCTGGGTCAAATACATACTTCTCAAAACACATCTGACAAATTTATGGGTGTTCTTCTGAAGTCAGCAAAGCATTTTCACACAGTAGTCCATAATGAGTAAAAAGAACCACCTCTATTTACCAGGCACTGCAATTTCTTGCTCAGAAAACATGAAAACAGACACACGTGTAGTAAATTCCCTTCCCTACTTGGGTCTCTTGATCACAGCACAAAAGGAATAAGTGACTGTATGGATGGTGAGGATGTTTCCTTTTGCATAATTACACTGCACTTGGGTAAGATAATGAAAGGTTGTGAAAGAGACATCACTATTCCCTAGTCCTGTAGGTCAGACTTGCCTGAAAGGTACCTAAACCCTCATTCCAGGGAGTACATTTTATTGTAAAGAGTAGATGTAGTTGTCAGAAGGGCACTTTATTCAGATCAAAAGTTTTCTGCAGGATGACAGGCACTCAGCTCCGTGGAAATTCATAGCAATGTGGCATCCCACACAAATTGTAATTCATAAAGTCCTTGCATCTAATTATATTGGGAATCTCTGAAAATCCTGGAATGTCTCACAGATGGGAAAGTGCAAGGAGAGACCAGGGATAAGAAGCTAATGCAGAAATTGGGCTTGAAGAGTGGAAGAAGCTGGACTGGAATGCTTCCCGCAGACCACAGAGCAGTTAGGATGAGCCTGACTAAGTTAGGATGAGGTTTAGTCAGTAGCCACTTCAGATTAGATGTGAATGGTGTTTTAAAAGTAACAAACTTCATGCCAAGGCATCTGGACCTCTGAGAACTGTGTTTCAATAGCCTCTTTGGTAGGAAATCTGGTCAGGACTTCTTGCTTTGAAGTTTACCAGTACAATGGTTTTGATCCTTCCAAAAGAAACCAACATGGAATTCCAAGCTCTGATACAATATACTTTAAGATAGTAAGGGAAAATAAAGTTACATTGATTCTGTTCATAGGTTGTTTTAAACTTGCAGTGTGTTCAGGAAAGACTGACCTGAGCTCTTTATTTCGCTGCAGTTTGCCAAGGAGTGAGACACAAGGGACACAAGAGAGGCTTCCATTCGGGAAGTATAAAGATAAACCCAGACCTGTTAGGCTGTCCTATATTGTTCAAGATTACACACTCGGATCAAATGACACGTCACTCGCTGCACCCTCATCCCAAATGTCCTTGCTCTAAGAATAGTTAAAAATATTCTCATTTATTTAAACATAAAGTTCTGAATAAAAGGGAAATGCTCCAAAGAAGCAGTAATCCATCGTGTACAAGCTCAGTGATGCCACATAACTCATCAAATAATCAGCTCTGATTGTCTTTCAGGAGAGTGAGATGAAAGCCATTAACGTTTTATACAGTAACAGTAGTAGATGGCAATGTACTGAATAACTGTTAATTGAAAGCAAATTTGCAACTGCAGTGAACTCTGAACACCTACAAACCTCTGGGTGTGAATCAGTTGAGAGAAACTGAACTGCTAAAGCCTTCCACCCAAAACACAATCCAGAATTCTAATGCCTCCAATTTCTGACCAAAGTGATCCAAACCTCATTTTCAGTATTTAAGTAAGCACCCAGGTTGCTCTTTTGCTCATCCAGTTATTTACAGATTTGCATTGTTAAAGCAAAATCCTGAAAACAATCAGGTGTGTGCATAAAAGCACATCTGTAGCTGCCTTGGTTAGAAGCCTGGTGTTGGCTCAGGTGAAATCCCAAACCAGGGCAGACCTGCCCCTCCTGATCCATGTTCCCAGAGGTACTGCTACCCTAGCCAGTAATCACTTTGTCTGCCAGCTGGCCTGTCACCAGCAGTTTACCTAGGATGTTGCTAGGGAATCGCCCTAGCAAGGTTACCATCCTAGATCCAGGCCAGAGACCTGTGACAAACTCATGTAGTGACCACAGCCACTGTCACCTCTCCTAGCTAGCTTAGGAGCCCAAGAGAAGAACAGAACCTTTACAGGAACAGCCTATAGCTGCAGCTAAGAAAATTACCTCTAAATTGATGCCCTATTTGATAAAGGCCAAGAACTGACATTGCAACACTGATCTCATCTAACCCACTGACTAATAATGATGTCTTTGCTGGAGCTGCCTACTTTTTTCTAGGTTTTGTTTGTTTGTTGTTATTATTTTTTTTTTAATCAGAGTAATTGCACTTGTTTCAAAGTACAAATGGANGAGATGTTCTGTTCTCATTTGCAAGAAGTATATAAATAAGGTTACCTGACAGATAATATCTTAACCAGGCACAGATGCACGTGGGTGAGGAAAACACAGCAAAAAGGAAGTTATCTGACTGAAAAAAAAATNGTTGTTATTATTTTTTTTTTAATCAGAGTAATTGCACTTGTTTCAAAGTACAAATGGAATTGTTCTAATTTACATAGAAAAAAAAATCCTCAGCTACTTTTGGACATGAAACTAAACTCTTCATCAGTTCTCTTTTTCTGGTGCTAGCACTCCATGTATTTGCAGAAACAGCAGGGACCAGTTTGATTCCAAACTATACTGTTTTGTCATACAATCATAGAATGGTTTGGGTTTGAAGGAGCCTTAAAGATCATCTGGTTCTACACCCCTGCCATGGGCAGGGACACCTTCCACTAGACCAGGTTGCTGAAAGCACTGTCCAGCCTGGCCTTGAACACTTCTGGGCAGGAAGAATCCACTATTTCTCTGGGCAACCTGTTCCAGTGCCTCACCGCCCCCACGGCAGAGGATTTCTTCTTAATATCTACTTTAAATCTGCCCTCTTTCAGTTTAAAGCCATTACTACCCCTACACTGCCTGATAAAGAGTCCCTCCCCACCTTTCCTATAAGCTCCCTTCAGAAGGCTGCTATAAGGTCTCCCTGGAGCCTTCTCTTCTCCAGGCTGAACAACGCCAACTCTCTCAGCCTGTCCTCACACAGGAGGTGCTCCAGCCCCCTGATCTTTGGAGATGTTCTGTTCTCATTTGCAAGAAGTATATAAATAAGGTTACCTGACAGATAATATCTTAACCAGGCACAGATGCACGTGGGTGAGGAAAACACAGCAAAAAGGAAGTTATCTGACTGAAAAAAAAATCAGAATATACATCATAAAAATATAAGTGTGGCTGCCAAAATTGTGCCTTTTTATTACTGTCAGTGAGTTTGTTCTACATGCTTATTGATACCTCCACCTCTGCTACTTACAGCTCCAGCCATGACATTCATCCATGTCGTTTACTTGTGGCATCCTTCACTTCCTAATGGGACTTTTCTCTTTAATTAGATCCAACAGAAACACATCCTTCCAAGTTTGTTTTTAAAGCAAAAGCAATTCCCCCCAACTGAATCAATTAAACATTTAATACAGGTACCTAGACTGGTGCTTTAGGCTTTTTATCCAGTCAGGGAATGTTCAGGGCACAAAAGAGCTCCACTAAAATGTCACTATGTCTGTAAGTCAGTCACTTACACCACACACCTAGAGCTAGAGCCCTAAACATATTTTGAAAAGATGGGATGAGATTTTCAACAGCATTGACCTAACTTTACTGCAGTTTAAGTCATAGGAATTTTGCCATTAGCTTAAATGTGCCCATTTAAGGCAATGCTAAGTGCTTCTGCAAATCCCATCTGTAATCTCCTTTTAAATGGATGCTTAGGAATACTGGACACACACACACACAAAAAAAAAGTGGCTTTATAATCATTGCTTCTTTTAAAATCTATACATCAGCAACATGTGAACAGGATATAGTCTGTGCACATGTAAGAATAAATGCATGCATACACATAAATGAACTGAATTTCTGTGTTGACAGATTATTTACCAAGTTAAAGCCAAATGTGATTTGAAATTACCATGATATTACATTGAATAAAGAGGATTTATAACAGAAATACTAGAAGAACCTCTGTTACAGTGATCCTGCTAGGCACTGCTATAGCAACATATATTTCAGTCCTCCCAGTAGGTGCTGTTTTCCTCTTTCCTCCCCATGTTTGAGAACAGTAAGTGAAACATTATTTTTTTTTAAGTTAGAACCATCTAGCTAAACCATCCAAATCGGTTTTGTATACAGAGATTTTATTTCTAATCTTTCTCTGCAAGCTGCTTTGTTAAATCCTAATGACAACTTTTATGCATAATGCATAAAATAAACTTTACCAATATTTAACACACTTTTATAAACATGTAAACCCCCTTTATAAGTGAGCTGACACACTGCAGGGCATGCAGTTGCAATACACCATGAAGCCACACTTCCTAGACAACTGAAGGCATCTGCTTCATGCCATTAACATCAAATACATGTAGTTCTCTTAGAATAGCACTGATTCATATTGTCTATCTTTTTTTATTAATATTATTGTATGGATAATATGTATGCTCTTCAAATCTACAAGATTTTGGGGTTCTCTTATTTTAGGAATGTTTATGTTCCTTAAAAGAATAGAGAGGGACGAATATAGCTTCTTACTTCATCAAAATACTTTATATTAGCAAATAAATACCTATAAAAATATATGCTAACAAGGAATCACTCAAAAATGGATGCTATAAATCTTCCTTATGCAAGAGGCGAAGAAATCAGAATAATAACAATGTATCACTAGCTTATGTCACTGAAATGATTTGTTTTACTCCTTTAATCTTTACCATATCTAAACTGACTATAATAAATGAATAATTACTCTGAATACAGTGGAGTTAATTGAAAATCTGCTTGAAGTATAAAACCAAGAAATCATAACAACAAATACAAGGTTTAGCCAGTGTTTAGGAACTTGTCTTTGTCAATAATTTTTAAGGGTCCGTGTAAATGATACTGTTTACCATCGTACATCATCTAACATTACTCCAGAAAGTCATGAATTATTTCAGACTTCCTATGAATATTAATAGTCTTTAGAGTCATGGTATTTCATCAGCATACACCCAAGTATTAAAGTCTTATAGGGTTTGACTTTTCAAAATGAAACCAATTTAATTCAAGTTTGTTTTATTCTGAAACCCTGATTTCTAAGTCCAGAGAGGGTGAGGGTGTACACTTTGATGCGTGGAAGCTCAGGCTTTCCTCAAATGAGAGAGGGATGGCACCTAACACAGGGACAAGCTGATTCCCAAAGTGCCATCTGGCCGCATACCCAAAACAACTGCAATCCTGAGAGGAGGATGCATTAGCATCAGGACAGGCAACATCTTCTTCTTCCTTCCTGTTTAAAAATCCAACAGAACCAGTCCTTCCTTGGAAAATGTACACTTGTGTGTTAATCAAGAGGCAACAGAACCAAAAGAACTCTTGTTGGAATTAAGGCCACTGCTACAAGATCAGCTGTTCATTCTACTGGCCACTAGAAACTTCTGCTTGATCATCTGCTAAAAACCTGAAGTCCAGAATTCCAATGAAGCTGGGCAGCACAGATTTCTCTTTCTTGAAAACAAACACTTGGTAATAAAGGCATACAAGAGAGTAGATGCACTTACCCAGTTCTGTCTCCATAGAACCTGACCTGCAGATTGCTTCTTTCACCCCTACAAGTGTTGTCATAAATTTGACTAGGGCTGAGGTTAAAAAGAAACATGAGGCATAAAGCAGCTTCCACACGAGGAGGAGGAGGAAACTCCTGCTCTCCTCATACACATTCTTGTGCAGCACTGCTGAATTACCTTATTCATAATGCAAACCAGAAGCAGAAGATTTGAAATGAGGTTACCACAGCAGAGGGCAATCCTGCTCTCAGGCAGTCACATATGTCCTTAGCAAACTGCAGCACATACACAACTACTGCACGGAAAAGTCACTGCGTTGGCTGTAAAATGGGTTCTCTATAATCAGTAACTCCACTCATGCAAAAGGAAAGATCATACTTTTAAGTGTTGCTCTTACACCCCTGTCATCTCCAGCAAATCTCTATTTAAGCAATATTGCAAACAATATAAATAGATATTTACTGTATAGGTCATAACCAGCTTGCACTAAAGGCAGGGGAAATATTCTGTTATTAACTCTGACTTAAAATAACAAACCACGGCAGTGCCAGAAGTTGTTGCTGACAGTCATTGCATGCAGAGGTCTTCCCTTCTGCTGGTCATATTTTCAACATTTCCCTTATGGTAGGCTCACAATTTTCAAGAACAACAATTTGTACACAGGAAATACCTGTTTGTGGACAAATCTGTGTAAAGTCTCTTTGGAAAAAAGAAATGTCAAGAAATATTGAATAGTCCAAATATACATCGTGGAAAAAGAACCAATGCAGTGTGTATGAACTCAGACTTAGCAGCCCAAACCCAACCAAATCCTGCATGCTACAGATAGTGCCAATCCTGTTCCTGTACCTGAACTGGGAAGGGGGATGGCTGAGGCAATGGGGTCACCTTATTTCATTAGCCAGGGGAAGGCTTTTCTCTCATGAAGGCAAAATGCAGCAGCTGGATGCTGTCCTCTGGGAACTAACTGGCACTCAGATGGCATAGTGAAAGAGATACGTGCTTTGCCAAATATTTACTGATTGTAGAAGCAGGAAGAAAGTCAAGACTTTGGTTCAAACCCAGGGTTTTGGAGGCAGTTCTAGCTTCTCGCAGTACAATTACCTTTGGTTGTTTTGCCTCCAAACACATTCTATTCCCTGTTGCTCTGACATGTCTCTCCCACCCATTCATGCACTCCCATCCTCTTTAGTCCCAGCCTCAGCTCCTGTACAGCAGCTTGCTTCTTTCCTCCTCCTCTCTACTTCCAATGCTTTCATTTCTGAGTCCAGCAGATTTTTCTACATTTCTCCATGTTCTGCTGGATTACCCCAGCTGGAAGATTCCATGCCCAGCCACACAGCAGTACCTGGAGGTGTGGGGACAATCCTGTTAAGAACCCTAGAGGCCTGGAGCATGGTATGATGTTCAGCACAGAAGAATTCTTCAAGGCATGTAAATAGGAAAAAAAGAAAAAGTCCTCCTCAGCCTATGGAAGAAACCATTTTTATTTTCCTGATACGTGTAATAGGAACATATTTAGGATACAATTTCACACCAGCATAACCCTGCTAAATTTCAACACCCATGGCAGAAAAAGAGCTTTTCAAGAAGCAAAAATATTCTTCAGGCAGACAGAGAAATTGTCTCTTCATAACCTCTTACTTGAAAATGACTAAAGTGTTAGAGCTTAATCAACAAATAAAGTGTGTTTGTGACAGATGCCTGTCGAGGAAAATGCCAGCTAAGATGTTAAAGTTTGGTAGAGTTATAAACTATTAATTTAGCAATAGCAAGAAAAGACCATTATAAGCGGTTTATTCTAAACTCTGACGGTTGTGACAAGAAACAGGATGAGAGAATCACATGTAAACATTGTGCTTTCAGTTGGCAACAAGGGGCTCAGTGCTTATAACCAGAGAAGAATTAAGACCTTGCAGTGTAAACTGGACGCAGAAGGAAGAATATGTCTTGTGTGGCACCTTGATTGTTAAAAGGCACAGACTGTGACAGTGTGAGCTGAAGAACCCGTCAGGGCTGGCGTCAGAGTGACCAGCATGTTTGGGGCAGAAATGAAGGTGGGAACCCCACGCTCACACATTACTAGGAATGGTTATTGCCATGGGAGACCTTATCCTGGGACTATGGTGCCCTGCAGCCTGAACTCCAGGCAAGCTGCCTCTTCTCTTGACAGCCACCTCCTGCCTGGCCAACATTTGAAAATGGCAAGACCTTGACTTTAGGGGTTCCTTGCTAAAATCAGACTTCTAATGAAAAATTGCATGGAAAGAATGATTTTAAAGAAGAGAATTGAAGAAAGGTGTTTGTTTGAAACTCAGGTACAAGGGAAACAATATTTACAACTAGGCATTAAAAACATCACAACATTTCTTTTAATGAAAAACCAAAAGAAATAGAGAAGAATGGAAAGTTAAAACCCCTCCATAGAAATGTACACCTCCTTGACAGCACCATAACTGCAGTGCTGCCATTCTGGTGTAGAAGAGATGTAAGCACTCCTGTAAACTAGTCAGGTTTTCTTGACAAGGTGTAGCATGTCACCAAGAGACTTCTTAGGCTGTATTCATATTAGCTGTCTGTGGAAATGATCCCTAAAAAGAAGTCTTCATAAAACAAGGGATTCTCTTGATTAAATTGTTAGTACATGAGTGGATATATAGTAAATGTTCACCTTATTGTACATGGGAAAATAATTTATATAGGACAAGATATGCCTTTTAGAAATTGTGCCTTAAATTAGTAAAGAAGGAGAAGATCCTTTCTTCTGAAGTAATTTTACTTTTTCACAGGGAAGCCAAAAAGTATCTATCAGAAGAAGGATTATAATAAAGCAGCTGGAACACTGGAATCTCTATAATATATTGCACATTTTAATCATGTTTGATACAACACTCTTTATATGGATATCAATTACACTAATGACTCTTACATAATACCCCTGGGTGCCTAAGGGATGTGTATTGTCACCTCCCTTTTGTCATAAAAATAGAGAGTGGTTCTAGATACACACTGAAGTAGTTTCTTTCATTTTTATATAATGAATGAGTAACACTGTAAAAAAAGACATTTTATCCCATATTAGTTTAGCAAACAGAAGTGATTTCACATATGACAGTGCTAAATATACTCTTAAGCTGCTAATAAAGACAAAGCCTGAGGGGAAAAATTCTAATGATGAGCAATGCCAGAAGTTTTTATTTCTGGATCTAAAGTAAAAATGTTTCACTTAGGTATAGTTTTAGCAGCATCATAGAAGAAACCAGGATTTCCAATAATTTTTATCTCTAATAAAAACACTTGAATTAATTTGAGCATCATTATAGCATGGAAAAAATGCTTTTAAAGGCACCGTTATGTGCGTAACTTGTCTGTGTGCATTTTATTGAGTAATGAAAACTGAGAGGTTTCATCTGTAAATGATCTATGCTCTCCCAAGCAATTGCCTAGAAAACACTATAGACTCGGTGGCAGCCTATAGAGAGGTGGCAGGACACAAGACTTTGCTTTCCTTATGCTCGTGAAAAGAATCAGAGCATCAGACAAAAGGGAAACCAATTTCATCATGGATTTGATGACTTTTAAAACAAGCACTTCAGCATTTTATCCTTCGGAGCAGGTGTTACCTTAAACACCTGCAAAAATAAAGTAGCCCCTGTCTATGAGTTCTCCCAATGCTTACTCAGGAACACCAGTGGGCAATGACAAAGGTGCTGTTAAGGTTTGGTCACTGCCTGCCACACTGAAGAAGACAATCTCATTATTCTCTTGTGTCAGCCTGCACCCGTCCGGGATGCCTCGGCTCCTGCATAGGATTGTAAATTCTTCAGGCCAGGGATTGTCCTTTGTGGAATATATAACTGGCATCTATGACTAGGGCTTCTAAGCACTGGTGGAATACAAGTAGGACTAATAAGGACCAAAAGTATACAGAGTGATTAATATTCTCATTTTCTTTGTCCTCAATTACCTGTAATCCTCAAGGTAGAGTTCTGCAGCAATGTAGACAAAGAAACGTGGCCTCGCTAACACAGTGGTCTGCCCTGGCTAATTCATCACTATGTGTTTTCTTCATCAGATATTTGGCTTCTTTGGTAACCTAAATAATATCACCGCAATTAAATTTAACCCAATTTTTTCCTTAAATTCAGCTGCTTATGAGATTCTCAAACATTTTTCTCTATTTCAAAGTTCAAAGCCTTCTAATGTATTTCTCAGTGCTAATTAAATCCTGATGATACTGTGAGCTGGCAGGAATTCCATGGCATTTGTGCAAAAGAAAGCCTGGTAACAGGACAGCTCTCCAGAATCCTACATTACTGTGCAGTGCCTTGGAATCTGCTCTTCTCCTGCAGCCCTATCATTTTGAAGAGGTTTTTTTAATCACCCATAAAAGCTAAAGGAACCCACAGGAACCTGAATATAGCAAAGCAATTTGTATTCATGCATGTTTTCTCAACCTTAGTTTTTACCTGAGATAATATATAAAAGCTATGTTGGATAGCCTCAGATGATTTTTCCATTTGTAATTATTTAACATTGACTTTGATTCAGCTATGACAGCTGATGTGCCTTTCCCATTCTGAACAAAAAAGTAAAACTTCCAGGGTATTTAAATATTAAAAAGTGGCAATTGCATATGCATAGCGAGTAACTACCTCTCCAAGATACTTCAGAAAAATTGTATTTAGTAGAGTACTTGTGATAAATTATGTATTTATTGTAACAGGGTCAGGAGCTGTTACAATTTACTGTACTTGGTCAAAAATTCACTTTCAGAAAAAGTACTTCAGTGTCTCAATGTACATTTAAATGAGAACTTGGATGCACCAACCACATTGATTTTCATGGCAGGGAAGCTAAACGGCTGAGGTCAAATTTTGCTGTGACTTAACAGAGGTAGGAAAAACCAAAGCACACCAACTCTACCAGGTTTTGTGTATGTAGCCTTGCCTTGCATTAAAAAGAAGCAACATTAAGCAAGAATGTGGACGCTGGCGTGTATTTTTCAAGAACAGGCTCTGCACTGTGTACATTGGGCTGCCATTGTGCTAATGAGTAATGCAGGAGACTGGCTTCTGACAGAGCAAACGGATGAAAGGCAAGTGGCAATAAGTGAAATACTGGGTTTGAATCTTAACACGCTGTTAAATTTAAAAAAAAATTGTTATTCCTGTGCCTGTTCATATATTATGTGAATATAAAATCAGTTCTCAAAGTTAATTCATTAACTGTTACGTAGTTGCTACCTTTTTAGTTCACCAGTAACAGCTCCCAGAGTCCTTTGCATTAAGGTTTTCCAGAGGCATCCATGGCAAACACCACCACTGTCACTGCTCTAGGAAGCTTTAGAAGTGGGACGGAGAGGAAATTCTTAACCCACAGAACTGTCCTTTCTTTGTCACTGTACATTCTGCATAGGTTTTGAATTGTCCTTTCTTTGTCACTGTACATTCTGCATAGGTTTTGCACTGTTACAGACTTCTGGAAGAAGAAAGGACCTGTCTCTGTTGATCAGTCAGCAATCACTTTATGTCAAACCACTATCTGCAGAGCAGCCCTGCAGTCTAAGGCTGGGTCTAAGCCCAGCCAAAGAAACTAAAGAAATGCCCATAATACCCCAATGACAGCCAGCCTGGGAGGGTGAGTGGCTGGATGGAGAAGAGAGGAAGATGCCTTGGACCACTTTCCAGTACCCATCTGACCTAGCTCACAGTAAACCATGCCAGGAAAGCAGTACTGTGTACTCATTTACTCCTAAAATTCATCACATTTCAAGAACAAAAGTTCATCTTCAGATTCTTGTCAGGACACAGGGTAGCTGTGTGTGGTGTCCATGTCACTGCAGAACTGTGCCTCTCCTTCTCCATTGAGAAGATACTAACGTGTTGCTGCCATCTACACAACGTGTTGCTGCTACCTACACAATGCATTGACCATCCACAGAAGAACATAGCAGGTGAGAAAATAATTAAAGGCTCTGCCACAGTGAATCTGCACACGGAGACAAAATTTTAAGTATCAAAAAAATTTAAGTTCTGACATTGCCTAATTTACAAATAGTTGCCAGCAGCCTCAGTACCCCAGCGTGACCACGCTGCTTTCTCATTGCAGAGGTTACATGGTCTGTAATACAGAGTAGTGATTGCAGTGCTCCAGAGATGCTCATGAGAGCTTAAATTAGCTAGCTCCAATCTTGGTAGCTGTCTTGCTCTAGCACTTTGAAAGTGACTGCCTACTGCAAAATCTTCATGACAGGTAGGGTTAATTGGCCCAGATGAAGCCACATGCTGCTGTAGCAAGACAGTAACTGTACCTGGTTTAAAGCTACCTTCCATCTATAGATCTCATCCTGCTGTCATTGCTCTTTTGACCAGTCCTTCTTGTCAACTGTAATCCAGAAATACTCATTTTAATATGGTTTTCTCGAGAAAATTAATTTTCAAAACATTTTAAACTCACTTGAAATCATAGTAAGTCCATATTTCCGCATCATCACATTCTGTCAGACAACCCAGAACTGTTGTGCATCAAAAAAGAGCTTTTATGCACCTAGAAAATAACACTTAAAACACCAAAAAATATTGCAGTTCCTTCAATTTACCTGACACAACTGATCTAATTCCAGAAGTCTTCATCTCAGAAAGACTAAATCCACTTCTCAACAGTTGAAGAAAAATAAAGGGCCCCTGTGTTCAATCCATAAGCTCAAGAAAAAGCTCTTCTTTTTATTGTTTTAGATCATATTTTCTCAGCTACATTATCTTGTATGTTAGTCAGCATTTTCTGGTGGGGTTTTTCCAGCTAATGGGGAGTACCACGGTGTAACTGAGTGTCTGCAACACTGAGTATATAACCAGTAACCCACTGGAACAGGCAAAGACACCACAGTGCAGCCTTCTAAATACTGTTCAGTCAGTACATGTACAAGCATTTGCACTGAAGTACCTTTCCTGGGAAAGAAGGATGGAGGGACTAACGGGTACAAATCATTCATTTTATAATATACAGTGGAGATAGAAACAAAGAACTTTCTCAAAAGGAAGACAAATACAAACGTAAAGCAGTTTACTTTCTCCACAGACCGCTAGAAGTTTCCTTTCCTTTTTGTAATTTGGGGGCCATTTACTTTCCTGGAGATACAGCTCTACCTACTCTTTCCTGAGTCAGAACAAATGAAGTTTAATTTCTGTGAGAATAAACAATTCAGGAAAAAATCAAAGGAAGGGGTGAGTTTTCATTAGTTAGGATTTTCCTAATTAGAATTTATTGCGTAACTGGTTTGGTTAAGTTTGATCTCATCCCTACTTTTCTTTTGGTATGTGAAACTGAGAGGGAATCAGCTTGTGCTTCTTTAAAGTGTCTGTATTGAATGAATTCAGCTACATTTTCATGTTTACTCATGCTTCACATATCCCCAGGTAGCACTGGTAACACCACAGAAGTAACACTGACTGTAGAGTGTTACTCTCACTCTATACTCGAAAACACAGTAGAACTTGTGTGCTACATGTGTACTTCAGATACCTTACTTGTTTGATCACATTGATGAAGGGATGTGCAATCAATCTCCCACTAAGACAGTGAGTAGTATTGGCCATAACTCATTACTCCATCAAAGGATTTGGCATTTCAATCGATGGGAAATGATGTGTGATCATTCTAATTTATTATACATCATTTCCCATCAATCGGTGTGCTGAAGCCTTGACATAATAAGTAGCTACAGACACTGTCAATCATTCTTGGTCAAATACCTCTGAATGCTGCCATTTGGTGCACCTTCAGCTATTCATCCAAACTGGGAATATTCACCCAAAACCTTCGGCAATCAGGCTGTACCTAGTGGTACAAACTACAGGTATAAGAAGACTCACAAGAGTGCCTGGGAAGATGACAAAAGCTTCAAGAACACGTGGCACTGAAGAAAAAAGGCCTACCATGAAAGTGTACTTTTAAACAAATGCATGGATATTGTGAAACCAAATCTTTAGAGGAACAGTGAGTCCAGCTAGGAAAAGACTGAAAAAGTGTAAACTCCAATACTGCACTGGATTTTAGTGGGATCAGCTACTGTGCTGTCCACCTCACTGTATGAAATATCTAAAGTTTTCTTACTTCAGTGTCAGCATGATTCCTTTTGTCTTCAGTGGAGTTGCATGGGTACGTAAAGCCAGGCCACAGTTAATCTTTACCCTAGTGATGGGATTAAAAATCTTGAAATCAGCCCTGAGCCCTAAACATTCCTTCCCTCTCCAAAATTCCCTTTAAAGTTCCCTCTCCATAATTCTCTTTGAGGTCTCCTGCTCACTCCCCAGCAAAAACTGCCAAAATTACTCCCTCTATTAATCATGTTTTCAAAAGTAATTATGTATTACTCAACAGTCTACTTAATACAGAGGTATTCTCTATGATTTTCCTCTCTAAATATGAGCAATGTCTAAAGGATTACACACTCTTTTCAATCCAGAAGCGTGATAAGAACCACGGTCACTGTCAAGCTACTCATTAAAGCAACACAAAACATGCCTTGGGTGACATTTTTTCTTCTGGACTTATTTTGGGAATCCACTTGGCCACTACACCTGCTTCCTAAGGCCACTGCATGTATGGCACTTGATAATTAGAGGTTATTCTTCACAGGAATGTATTAACCCATCTAGTTTAAAAGTTTGGGTCCTCCTTAAGAAATCACTACTGGTTTTTAAACCAAGCCTGCACTTTCTCTTTAGAATTTGCCTGCATTTAATCCAGTCAGTAGGTATGGAATACACTGCCAGTGAAGACAGAGATAATGTGTTTGTGGTAGCAAAAACCCAATGAAATGTTACCAAAAACCAGTATAAGAACTTTCAGCATTGCAAAATGAAGCAAAAGCTGGGTGACTATCTCCTCCTGAAAGCCATTCAACGTGTTTAAGGTAGCAAGCACTCCTGTAACATATTTCAGATGTAGGACTAGATGATTCAGCACGTCAGCTCTAGGTTCCCTGTGTGCATTCTCCCCTCATATTCTTCTATGCTTTTCTGTTTCTCTCCCCAAAAGAGAACTTGCCCTGTTTGTCTGATACTCCTCATCATTCAATCCATCTCTCTTTCTTCAAGATACTGTCTTATCTTCCTGTGTGACAAACAGAGAAGCTGTTGTACTGTGTTCCATGTGGTGATAACCTCATTGGTAAGGTGGTTAGAAATAGTTCCTGCAGAACTGCTACATAAAACCAAGCCACTGAATCATCTTTCCCTCTGCCCATCCATCCTTCCTATACTCTTCATTAGGTTTGTCAGCCTAAAATAATGCAATACTGGGCACTTTAATGTGGCCCCTAAATTGACAGGTTTATTTATTCTCTTACTATGAAATATTCTGCTTTCCCTTTCAAATCCTATTCCCCCAGCTCCTCTATGCTCTTCCAATTCTCTTACCAGCCTCCAGCCTGATCTTCCCTGACAATGGCAGCTCTGAAAGGCACTCTGTACCCTCTACCGGAAATTAAAATGAAAAGCACTAATAAAACAAGGTCAAGCTAAGTTGCTACTGTTTAAAAAGTTACACATTCTTTGCATATATCCTTTTTTTTTGGTGAATCTGTGGTGGTTTCTTGCGAGAACTGTTTCTGAGAGAGGCAACACTTAGACTTTGTCTAGTGGGTTTTTGCTGAAGGAGCAGTCACCAGCCCATCCACTCGGAGATTACACACTTGCTGTTAACTCTGAACTTGAAAACACCAGGGTTCAGCTTGGAAATCTGAGTTTAAGAGTTCTAGTACCTTCTCTTCCAAATAGAGAACATAAACAGTACTATATCTAATCAACATATACAGAATGATATCTGAGATTAGAAATTCAAATACGTGCAACAGTCTGCTTGCCAACAATCTCCAGACCAAAAATTATTCAGATAAAGTATTTGGTGAATAATTTTGAATAGCAAATTTGTTTGAGAGAATCAAAAGCAGCTCAGAGACAATTCACAAATGAAGAAAGTTATACATGTTAAATCATTTATTATGAACTATTTTTCCTCTCTGTTTTCTTATTTGCTTTTCCATTCCGGGCAAAGCAGCTTCAGAAAGAGGGGGATAAAAAGGCAAAAATACCCCACAACTCTTTTCTTAATTGGCTATCTTCAGATAATTCTTGAGTACTTACTTATTTATTGAGAGGGGAAGAAGTGAAATGTTGACCCACTCAAGGAGAAAAAAGTCCACCCTAGTGAAAAGATTGCACAGAAAGTTCTAGCCTGATAAGATAGGAAATGAGACTTCCAGGCCTGCCAAACACAGGTCTCATAATTACAAGACTTTTAACTATTGCTGCATTGCCAGGTGCAAATTTAATAAAAGATTATAAATGATAGATGAACTGTATTTCCAGCAGCTGTTTGTAATCCGAAGCAAAAACCTTCATTAAGATAGCATTAACGTTGGAAATGGTTATCTATTAATTTAAAGTATTGTGAAACATCAAACATTATTCATTTAGAACACTGTGGTGGAAACCAAGCTAAGAAACCATGCTGTAAATGAAGTTTTAAAACATGAATATTGTCAGACAATCCAAAGTTCCAAGTAATTATGTCAAAATTTCTGCAGTCCTGAACAGATTGCCCTGAGAATCAGCTGAGCTCCTCAGGAGGAGAGCTAAGTGCTACCTCAAATCCAGCTGTAAGAGCAGGGTGCTGGTAGGCTGGAATTCAAGCCTGCCACATTTTGTTAGATCCAGTGACACACAATGAAAATGTCAGCTCTGGCACCAGCTTTGCTAGCTCCTGATCTGAGGAAACATCCAAGCTCAGAAGAGTTCTGTGTGCAACCAGCTCTGCTGATACACCCAAAAAGGTAGAAAAAAATACATATTTTCTCATATTAGTCCCTTTTATACAATGTTAAGGTAAACAGGATTTGCAGGGAATAAAAATAATACACCAAATACAGCCCATCTTTCCTCCTTAAAGGTGCAGAGATGTACAGAAGTGTGAAGTGTCATCCAGAGGAGGTTCCCTTCTTCACCCACCGTGTTTGGGAGTTTCCTACAAGACCAGTGCATAGTGCTCTCCTTTAGGAAATCCCTTTAGGATTTCCTTTAGGAAATTCCTTTAGGAATTCTCACCTAAAGCCTTCACCCTTTTCAGAAAGCTACCACCCCAGATACGCAACAAATGGAACATCCCCATCTGGCTCCAAAATGTACCCACACTGAGTTAGGACAGGCAGCCATTCAGTGTTCTGATTTGTGGCAGGGTTTTTAGAAACACAGCACACAGGAACACCTCCCCCACACCCCGAAGATCCGCTGGGTACAATTAGATAAATAGCCCCCTGGATGCTTAGTAATGATTATTACTCATTACTTACATGTGTAGACATTCCTAGGTGCTGTAAATAAGGTATTTGTCTCCAAAAGGGCCTTATTCTTCAAACCCCTTACCCCTCCCTCCTCATTTTTTCATTCTTAACAATCCACTGAACAGTTTCAATGACACTCAGATCGTGACTGTTAGCATTGCTCTGAACAGCTGCACAATGCACTAACTTTACTTTCCAAACTAAAGCAGAGCTCCATACTTCCAAATAAAGTAACCTCCATATAAGTTAAGCTTCTTTCCCTCCCTCCCTTCTCCTCTTTTCTTTCCCCCTTGAGCAATGGGAAGTGAAATTCCATTTGATCATTTGCATGATGAATACATGGCTTAAAAGAGATAGGAAAATCAGTGTGTTGAGTAAAAAGATCAATAAGGCAGTAGAATGATAATTTAAATTAGACAACTGCACTGTATCCTTGGCTCTTAGTCTCTCTTTACTTAATGTACTATATAAGAAATAGTTCTTAGGTAATCTAGATGTTTTCTGTTTCTTTATATACTGTATGCACACATTAAACCCATTCCTTTTCATGTGTGCAGAAAGAAAAATGTACTGTACAGAAAAAATATTTTCCTGAGTGTTTTGTAGCCCAAATAAAATTGTCATTTCTTACCTGGAAAATAATCCGCTGCCATTTTGGAAGAAAATGCCATTAGAGTCACTGTGCTGTGCAAGTCAATTTTTCCTTCTTGAGTTAATGTGCTGCCATGCACCATGTCTGCAGGGAACAAAATTTTGATGGGAATTACACCAGTAAAAATCCAGTACAATTCCAATTATGTGATCTGATTTTTCCCCCCGTATTTTATCTGTGTAAAAAAAACAGCAATATGGCCCCATCCAGACAATTCCATGGGGGAATACAGGGGAAAATCAGTAATAAAATACAGGGAAGTATTGAGATGCTCAGATTATACCACATGCTGCAGCTAAAATCCTTTGAATTCAAGCAGGGTGATATGCTTAGGTGATACTATTCATGAGCTGTGCACCCAGATCAGCTAAATGGACAACCAGCAACATGTTCCTGAAGTTTGCTCCCTATGATTTCTGGAAAACAAATCATACCTCCAGAAAAAAATAGAGTTCAATAAATAGAATTAAAATATTAATAATTTTTTTGACAGGCCTTGCATCGCCTGCACCATTAGACACTGAAAATGTGCTTCACATTAATAAGTTTCATATGTAGAAGTTGAGAAAAAGTGGAAATCGTGGCTGCACCAATGTAATTTTTTTTATGTATAAGCCACAATAAATGATGCACCAAATTGATGTGTACCTAATAATTGTCTCCATTCTGTAATTTTCAATTTTAAAATAGCAGGACTTTAACTGTTATTATCAGCCCTTGGTAGGGACACAATACCCAGCAAATTCAAACTGTGCTCCTCTTTGAAACAGAGACTTTTCTTGACACGTGATTTTTTAACGTACTAGTTATTCTGTTTTTTTCCCCAAAATAACAAACCTGCAGTCTCTAAGTTAGTGCACATTTCTACCACATGAAGAAGCTGGCAAAAGCAAGCAGCAGTCATTTTGACATGACAGATTAGAATAGCACAGGAGGAGCAATTCTGGTGTTTCAAGTTAATAATAGGAAAGATTTGCCCTCTATGATACATTACGTTAAAAATCCACTTTATAGCCACATTCAAATAAGGTTCTTATTCAGATCAGAGAGATTAACAACTCTGAAAAAGTCATTGCAAACTATGAGAGACCCATTTGCAAAATACAAGTATAAATTTGCAATACATCCATAAGATTGGTGAAGGCATCACAGTACATTGCTTTGCCTCCTGTACCATTTTTTACTTACAAATAAACCGCGTGTATTTTAAGTCGAACAGAATCAGTTAAGGGGACAAGCAAGCTGAGAAAACAAAAACCCCCTACTATATTCAAATATTCAGCTCATTCTGCTTATAATTCAAAGTCTTTCAAAAGCAAGGAAATTGAGTTAAGACATATGCTACCCTCAGCTGCGTGTTCCTGTGCTATTTCCCTAGGTACGACAGTGAAAAGAAAGCATTAGGCTCTACACTAATTTCTGCTTTGCTTTTACAGTGACTTTTTCTTCACTTTTATACAGCCCTTATGTTATTTCACCTTGGGAGAAGAGAAAGTGTGTTTTGTAAATAACTTTGAAAAGTGCTGCCTGTTCTGGAGAAGACAGAAATTGGCTTTATTCTTTTACCTAGAGAAAGATTTATGCAATCCAGTAGAAAGACTGATTCAACCACAAGGCAGATAGCTGGTTTCCAAACCCTAGAAAATTTCTGAGATGTTCAAAGCAGATGTTTTTGTTCAGTCAGCTTCAGAAATAAGGGCCAGCCATGAAAATTAGATCTCCAGTTAGATTTGGAAACACTCGCTTGCTACTAAAGTTCAGGCATTCTGATCTGCGTTTAGATCCCTATCTGCTACAAAGACTACATCAGTTTAATGTGTTATAACAAGAAGAATTCATTCTTGCCACAGACATTAAAAAAATAAAATTCAAAGACAAACCATTCTTCAAAGGAAACAAGGGCCCCATCTGCTGATGTTTAAACGTACTACATTAACACACTCTACACTGCTACCACAGATAAGAGAGGTATTGAAATGAATCGCAAAGACAAATCAGCACATTAACTGGGTTGCATTCTTCAGGCATCTTTTTTATATGTAAAAAAAAAGGGGGTTTTTTTGGTCCTTGGGTCAATCAGTTTCCAGTGATGATGAAAGCTTTGCCTCTGAAAAAAACTGGGAGGCTAGGAAGGAAAGTCAAGCAGGAATGTGAATTTGCACCGTAGCAAACTAAAGGGATATAGCCAGTCCTATGGAGAGCAAACCAATTTATTTCTGCAGTCATACAATGAACAGTTATAGAAAATAATAAATTACTACTATTTAAATCTCACCCAAAATGCTAACAATTTTGAATGATCAAAACATTAAAAAATGTGACACAGCCATTAAAGCAGAACTTCAAGAGTAATCACAGACTCATAGAATTGTCAGGGTTGGAAGGGACCTTAAAGATCATCTGGTTCCAACCCCCTGGCAATGGCAGGGACACTCCCAGCAGGCATCTGGGAAATGTAAAGTCAACTTTTTCTAAAGTTTAAACATCTCGTTAAAGAGCCTAATGGTTGTAAGCACTGTTTTGTTTTCAGAAATCCCATATGCAGCAAACTTTATCTTATGGCAAAAAAAATGTCAGGGTGCTTAATGAAGACAAAAGAAATGTCCTTACTATGGACAAGAATACTTCAAACATTGCATCACCAAAGAGTTGGAAGCTGAATTTATCATCCCATATCCTGCAATAAAAAAGTGTATCATGTTGGAATTGGTGAAAGAGTTTTCTTAGTATGGCTACAGAAAAGGTTTGTTCTGATACACCTGGAGGAAGAATTCGCCTGACTCCTCTCCCCAAGCCCAGAAGCATGGCATAGGAACCTCTGATTAAAGCTGAAGAAAGCACTAAAGAAAGTTAAACTTGCTTCTCTCCAGTCCTGGACCAGGCTGAACTGCAGCCAAAGCAAGTTAGGGGTTTATTTACATGAGCTGTCCTACGCCCCAGAATCAGACACTTCTGTGGAGTATTCTGGAGTCTGATTTATCCTCCTTAAATGAGCTTCTGGGCCATAGATCTTGTTTTCACACATGATGCTGAAGGTCACCGCTGGGCCAGACAGTGCTACAAGACAAGCTCTCCTGAATCATTGGCTTTCTCAGGAAATAAGAAATGCATAATATATGCAGAGGACTTGGGGGTACAGGTGGATGAAAAGCTGGACATGAGCTGACAATGTACACTCCCAGCCCAGATAGTCAACTGTATTCTGGGCTGCATCAAAAGAAATGTGTCCAGCAGGTCAAGAGAGGTGATTCTCCTTCTCTACTCTGCTCTGGTGAGACCTCACCTGGAGAAGGGCCCAGTGATGGAGTCCACAGCACAAGAAGGATGTGAGCCTGTTGGAGCAGGTCCAGAGGAGGGCCACAAAAAAAGATCAGAGGGCTGGGGCACCTCTCCTATGAAGAAAGGCTAAGAGACTTGGGGTTGTTCAGTCTGGAGAAGAGAAGGCTCTGGGGAAGACCTCATTTCAACCTTTCAGTACTCAAAGGGGGCCATTAAGAGATCAGGTTGGATGGGGCTCTGAGCAACCTGCTCTAGTTGCAGATGTCCCTGCTCACTGCAGGTGGGTTGGACTCAATGACTTTAAAGGTCCCTTCCAACCCAGCACATCCTATGATTTTATGATTCTGTATTGCCAGTAAATATTCTAACACAATAATAAGAGCTATAGAAATGCATTAGACATGAAGCATCTTACAAAATTCATAGTATTTACTACCAAAATCTTATGAAACTTGAAAAGATATCCAGTTGGGCAGTGGTCAAAAGGCAACATGCAAAACATCTTACTGCATGGATAAAAACAATAATTAGAAACTCAGCACTAGTGAATTCTTCAGTATGCATGAATATAACCCACACAATAAATAACACTGGCCTGGCTTCTGACTGAAAAAAATTAAAACTCAAAGTAGTCTGAATATAGTTCCAAGATGTGCTACCAAAGTTCAAGGCAGAAAACAAAACTATAAATAAAACAACTTCTTCAGAGTATAATTAGATCTAGTGTGGTTTTCTGGCATGTTACAACTGTACCATTAGCAGAGTTCTCTCCATCAGCTTTTGTATTTTCAACCTGTTTAAAAATGACCACGGGCTGATTATTGAAATGTGTTTCAGGGTGAAATCTGTTAAACGAGGGATTTGTCCAGGGGAGCAGCTAGATAACCTTTCCTATCTCAGAACAACGGAGCATACGGCTGGGGTCCAGCTCCCTGAGTCCGGCATCGCCTCAGGCGGAAATTCACCATTCCCTTGAGCACGAGCATTCAGGTGGCTTTTTATAAAGCCTGCCTTTTGGAGCAGGTTATTGGGTTGATTTTTATCACTCATAAAAGAAGAAAACAATTAAAAGCTGGAAGAAGTCAGGTTGTTCAAAAAAGTGCCTGGGAAAAACATGAGCATTCTCATTCTTGATCACAGATAACACAAAGTAACTTTACTATCCCCCTTCATTAGATCAGACATCAATCTCTAATGTGATAATACATGTCAGAAAAAGCAATTCTATCTGCATCAGTCATGAGCATGGCAGAAGCATTGCTGCTGCAATGAATTCTGTCAAAGGTGGATCTGCTGCTTTGGGTGAAGCTACATGTTACACTGGTGGGCTGAGCACACCGGTTACTACTGCTGGAAATGGAAAAGTTCAACCCTGCCTTCCACTCACAGCTGTGGGCTCCTCACCACACACTCCTGCCTCTGGCTTTTCCTGGAACCTGAGCTCAGTCAGCTAGGCAAAGCAGTGGAAAAATGACCCAGCAAGCAAAATGGATAGGATGGGATAGGATAGGATGGGATAGGATAGGATTAGCCTACAGAATCAAATCTAGCAGGGAGTTTTACAAGTGCCAGAGCCTGTGCAGGGAGGGTGCAGGACTTCTTGACTAGGAGGAAATCTGGGGAGATGAAGGCAACTTTCCCTTTTGGCAGTGACAGCATGGCTGTGCTTATAATTTGTTCCTGAACTTCTCAGCTCTGCTTCTGCATTTCTGCAGCACTCCCAAACCAATGCCTTTTGAATAGTGCTCTGACCCTAACACTGTTGTTGCTCCTTCACAGCCAAAGAAGTGTTTCACTTTTGGGTTTATACATCTGCCTCAGAATTTAGTAGCACCTCATTGTGCAGTAGATGAAGAATAAAACTGGCTAGGAATGAAAATATTTAGGAAGCACTTCAATTGAAATCTTACAATCTAAGTAACTTTCTAAAAGGGGAAGAATTTGGGATCTTGCCTCTGTAAAGGCTTCAGTCAAACACTGCTAAGACCAAAACCAGGTATATGCTCAAGTTAACATGAGCTTCAAACTCACTCACTTCTATGAATGAAAGGTCTAAGCCCCACTTGAAATGACCAGTGTTAGGAGCTGCTTATGCCCCAAGCAGCACAGATGAGCCAAGAGCTCAAGTGGCTGGCTGTTTCCATGCTTTTCTTCAGGAAAACCTGTTATGTACCCCACTGCACATACAATGCTGCCTTATCAATCGCAGCCACTTCCATGGGGATCCTGCATTCCAAAGGCAAGTAGTTATAATCCCGAGAAGAAAATCCTCACTTTTTATTGCCCTGGAAGACATCTTTTTAAATTAATCCAATGACTTGCTTATAATTCCTTAATGTTTTAAACTGATGTGAGTCTCATAATGATTTTCATAATTCCACATAGTTTTATATGACATTTCTCACAAAGGCCCCCTTTCTATTCTATTTTGCCTTTTGAAAAGTCAGTTAACATTATCTGAGAAAGATGTAATATTGAATAAAAAGACATATCCAGTCTGGATAAACAGAATATGAGAGCTGTAGATCAGCAGAATTGAGAAGATATAATTTTGAAGGGTGAAATACTTCACTAACATTTTTTAACAGGTGTTGATACATATTTTGAGGAGATTGATCATTTTTTCTCCTCTTTTCAAGCCATCATACCACATTTTATCTTTATAAGGGAAAGCAAAGCATTTCAGAAATCTGATTGGCAGACACAAAGGTTGGCAGGCACAGAGGGTGCCTTTTTGATTTAATAATGCTGACTTCTATCATTGTTTTGAAAGACCCGTGAAGCAGAATGGAAGTCTTCTTTCAAACCTCATATTTCTATACCACTGCTTACGTTTAGAAGCAGCAGCTCTATTTTGGTTGCTTTTGGTCTCCTTTGGAGGCATCTACTGATGCTTACTAACACGTTAATTAACAGCATTGCAGTGGTGAAAGTACTGGATGTGAGGGGTTTTTGGAGCTTATTAATACTTCTCTTTTATCCAGCAGAGAAGATGCTGCAATGTGACACCTGAAAGTGCTGTCTCTGAAGTGCTCCCAGTCACTGCTGGACCACAGAGCAGAGCAAGAGGCTGAAATGAGCATCAGCATCAACAAGACTTACACAGACTTTGCAAACACATAAAAAGGAGAAAGCTGAGACTGCAGTTAGAAGATAAAAGGGGCATTCCCATTACTTTTGTCTTTGGTTAGGATCTTACCCAGAGTCCTCATGTTTTAAGTGTAGTGCACTATTTGCCATGTGCCTAGAGCTCATTAAAAGTAAAGTTACCTTTTATTTACCAATAGTTCTACAACTCCACGTCCTGGGACATGCAAAGGTTTCTTCAAGACACAGGCAACATTGTTCACAGGGCATTATCGTGCTGTTAAAGTCTGAACTTAAACCAACAGCAACAACTAACCATTAAATAAGAAAACATTTAGACATCAAACCCACACCAAAAAAGAAAGGTTCAACTTCCTTTTTACAGGGATATTGAGTTTGAGCCTCCAGGTGTGTTTGGGGATGTGTGATTTTAAAGTCTCCCTTATCTTCTAAGAACTTCAGGTACACCAAGGAAACACAAGGAAAAAATATTTTGTCCCTGTATCAGCAATTTGGTCTCACTAGTTCCCTTCCCAGGCAACCATAACTATTGTTTAGGTTGACGGCTGGGTGGGAGCTTTCCACCACTCAAATGCTATCTCATCTCTTACTATGAAATGACCCTTAAAATCGTTATTGCATTAGACTATAATTGTAGTGTATTTAGCTGTGAAATTGCATGGACATTTTTGTGCCTCTACATTTCTAAGTACTCTCCCTACTTGTTAAGTCAAACAGGATTCTGTTCTCAGCGCCGAGCGCTGGCTAAGCCCGGAGACAGAGGCATGCATGCACACACACGCTGTCTCTCTGCTCCTTCACTGGCAACTGACGTCTGCTTCTTGGCTTTGGTTTCATTTTTTGTTTTATTTCAGACCAAGGCGCTCTGCTCTTCCCATACAAAGGAAACCCTGCAATAACAAATACCTGTGTCCAATAACCCAACTGTAATGGAAGTATGCTGGGAGGAAATTGATAGTGTTGCCAAGTCTCATTATTTTCCTACGAATCTTGTGATATTTGCTATTTTTCTTAAAGTTCCAGCTGCTGAAGTCATATGAATAAATGTGAGTCCAAGCTTCCACTAAAAAGGAGTCTAGATTTCTCAAACATAAAGTAAAACCTGAAAATATGAACCGAATCTACCCAAAGAGGCTAAAACAACCAAAGGCAAACTAAAAAAAAATGAAGAATATTGAAGAGTGGTGCTAACTTACATCATATAATTTCTTAATTTCCACTCAATTCTGAACACTTGGATTTGACAAGTAGTGCACATTGGCTAAAATCCTCAGATCAATGCCAGGTACTACAACGTAAGGAACAAAGGCAAGAAGAGGGAGGAATTCTCCCACCTGGGACATGGATCAGCTCTGGCCCAAGCTGGAGCAGTTGGCAGCTCTGACCAGCACTGCATTACAAAGTCAGTCTGCTACCTATGCCTTGCTGCACCTCTCCCCCCACCGTGGGGTGCTCAGCTTCAAGGTCTGCACCTTGGACCGATTGGAAACTGTTTTGTACATCCAGATACTCTGTCTATGGATCCTACAAGTCCAGGATGTGGTTACTTTGGAAGGACCAAAACTTTCTCTCCATGCAAGTAAGTAAAGTTAGGTTTGTTATTAATGGCTACAACAAAACCGTGCAGCTTCTGTGAGCTGCTTTGTAATGGAGATTCCCACAGCAACAGAGAGAACTGTTCACAAGGGCTATCATGAACACAGGATCTGGTGCTCAGAGAGGATATTGCTTTTTCTCATGCAGAATTATTTTTCTAAAGTAATTAATAAGACACTTAACATAAATTAAGTTAAAAAAACCCACCAAAATAACAACCCACCAAGCTTGCAGTTTAAGCCGCAAAAAGGACATGGATGCAGAAGCCCAGATGCTGGAATGCTTTTTTTTTTTAGGAAAGAATAATTTTCTTACCATTAATTGCTAATTGATTTTGTACACTGAGAAGAATGGAGTGATGTGCTTAGAGTGCCCCCCAGGCCTGTGGCCACCACAGTCCCAGCCTCTCGGCCAGGGTACTGAATGTCCTTCCCTTTGCACTGGAGCTGCAGGAAGGCAGCCTGGTCCTCGGCTACACTTCGTGATAATATTAACGTGACAGGATTTTCCCTATCTCACAGAACCTCAGATTTAGTGGGAGACAGGTCATGCTTCCTCCACTCTATTTCAGGGAATCTTATTAGTCTACAATACATAGTTCTTCACGTAAATTCAATAACTACAGAGAGGGAGAAAAAATAACAGAAGATATCTTACCAGATGGAGAAAATTGAAACATTAGCCCTGTTTCTTTGCCAGCACAGATCCATTCTGACAGGTTGGAAATGATTTATGGTGGGGGGGGGGGGGCGGGGCATGAAGGAAGAGGGTATGAGAAGAAAACATACACCAGCAGAGAGACTACGCCGTACAACGTTCAAATCTTTGCATTGTTTTGCACTGAGTTGGTTACAAGGCTTCCATCTGCAGCAATGTTTGCATGCTGATCCCTGGGTGAGACACAAACCTCCAGTATGTGATGCGTGTTAGAGATTGCTTGCGAGCCACTGCAGAAGACACGGGTAAAGAAAGGATACAGGATGGCAACTCCAAAGCTCCATTCAAGGAAACAGATTACCTTGGAATATATGAATAGGTAAATACTACAGCGTGCCCAAGATTAATCCTAATCATTACTATCTCAGTACAGAAACCGTTACGGAGATTGCTACCCAGCAGCGATGGGGCAGATAGCAAGGCTTCCTAAATTAAAACCAGAGATTTTTCTGTATCTAATTGATTTTTACATTACATTAGGCAGCTAAGGCTGCAACCTTCCATGACACAGTATCTAAATAAACATTTATTAAAATATTTTAATTAGAATAAGAGAAGAAAATATTGTTTCCAATTATGTTTTCAGAAGGAAAAAAAAATATTGTATCTCTTAAGAATGAATGTAAACATAAGTGTAAGGTAACAGTGAAATGCAATAACTATGCCATATGATTTATACAATGTGAGTTATTTCTAATTCCCAAACTTTTTTAAATGGACTGCTTCTACGAGTGCATCCAGTGCCTCTAGCATCCTATGGCTTTGGTCCTGAAACAGAACGAGAAGGGACACGCCAAAATGTGAGCAGTGATTTTACAAACTGAGGCATATCTACATTGAGCAGAAACTCACAGAATTTATCTTACAGACACACAAGACTTAATGGCCATTAATAACATTCCTCTGCCAGTGGTGCCTCCTGCTCTGAAGTGCTGAGGTGCTTTGCTGGTCTAACTGTAAATGTCCCAAGTGACTGAGCTTCGGTCATTGCCCTTGGAATACTAACCAGGCAAAAACCTATTCCCAGGGGATTTGGTAGGGATTGTTAGTCTCCAAATGACTTCTAATTTTTTGCTACATACCCCTGCGTGCACAGATATTTTGGCTCCCTCGATTCTTTTTTATGGAACAGTGAATGTCAGATGCTGACATGATTTAGCACGGGGAGATTGAGTCAGGCACAGTACGCTGGTATAATCTACAGCTTACAGTACTGATAAGTTGTCATGGCTTATTGAAGACATACATTTCTTGATAGTATAGTTCCACACCACCAGCCATATGCACGTGAAGGGGAATTAGTTTATACGTCACAAACCAGGCAAAAGTAGGTGTGGAAGTGAGGACAGCATCTTCTTGGCTCTAGTCAGGAGCTGGCAATCTCATGACTGCCACTGCAGGGAAGCGACCAGAGAGTCTTCTACACCTTTTAGTTGAAGACATTAACACTGACCCAGAGCTGCTGGAAGAGTTTCCAGCTGCCATAGAAAAATTGGCTCACCGTTCTTGACATTGACATACTCTTGTAGAGACACCAAAGATACTGCAAGAGTGACTGGTTAAGGAAGAAGGGGTTCCTGAATTTCTTAAAGCAGTAATTAAATCCTGGCCCAGGGAAAGAACTGCTGAAATGGGCATTTCAGTAATAAAGGCATGACTGCCTCATGCAAACAGAAACAGGCTGCTAAAGAAAGCAGGCTGAGGCAGCCCTATCAGCTGTCTGTCCTTCCCTTGATGATTTTTGACTAGTTTGAGGCATATCTCAAAGACCTGGGATTGGTAAATGAGAGGAGTATGCCCTTTCAGTCTTACCTGGGAGCCAAACACACAAACACAGGGCAAGACCTAACACAGCATCTGAAGCTCACTGACTTCAGGTTGTACTCTTCAAAAATACATAAACTTCTTGAAAGTAAGTGAATATAGTCACCTTTATTAGACAAAATTTAATCAGTTTTACTCAATTGCTTATTACCTTAACAACTCCACTCTTAGGAGCCTTGCTGCCTTCATTTCCTTCTCCAGAAATTTCTCTTTTGAGAGACAGCAGTTGTCTCTAGATACCTTTGTAAAGGATGCTAATTTTGTGCCTTCATTGTAAAAGTATTTATAGAGAGGGCAGGAAGAGAAGGAAAAAAAGTAGTCCCAATCCAGAGCTTCCAGAGGTGGACAGGGATGGTAGACAAGAACTCACTGGCAGATAAATATCTCAATGATGTAAATACTTTCCCTGGATAAAAAGAGTATTGGCAGTTACTAACGTGTCTTATTCATCTCCCTCTTCAGCCCCAAGAACCCAGTCCCTGTCATTCCTCGTAAAGTTTGGGTCAACACTGACTTTCACTCCCTTGCTCTTCCATCAAGTGTTTCTGCAAGTCTGTAACATACCAACCATGAAGTGTTCAGTATTTCCTACTCAGAGCCTCTGTGAGTACAAGAGGGCTGTGCTGCTGGTACCCTCCCACTCAAGCTCCAGTTTCAACCCCTGCAGCATTACTGTGTGGAGAGCATGAACACCCCCTCTCCATTCTCTCTGGCAATCTTTTCCAGGGCTTACACAAAAATGTCCATGGAGTTTACACTCACTTCTGGCCTACACCTTACTACAATCTTCCGGCGCTGAAAGTGCTGACATCCTCTTTGTTCTCTCTCTTAATAAAAAAGCCAGAAATTGCTGTCTTCTCCAAGGCCAGTATTTCACCACACGACATAGCTACAGTTAGGAAATTCCAGTGCAGCCTCTTACATTAGTAAGCACTTAAATTTAAAATACTAAGTGCTCAGCTGCTAGAGAGAACATTTAACAGCTTAAATTTAGTCACTTGTTTAATGAGATCTTAGTTTTGGCTTTCTCTCACATATTTCACTTACACAAATACCATGAGTTACTCAGCACAGAATGCCTCTAACATCTTCATACGACTCCGTGTAACAGATCCCCCGTGTTGCCTTTGCATCCAATACTGCATAGACAACCCTGTAAGTGCCTTTGCAGAAGGAAGGGGTAGGATTCAGGCACTATCAGCCAACAGAACAAGAAAAAAACCTAAACATACTCTGACACTTTTGAAGTGCTTTTTAATTCTAATTTATTGTAATTAACATTTGCTATTTTACAAATGTTTTACTGTAAGCGCATATTCTAAATATTCTCTGCTTTATCTGCGACTAAATCCTGTCTGACATTCTTTTAAATGTTCCACATCAGAGGCATCAGAGTCCTTGCAGATTTTAAAGATTAAACTCTGCTGGGGCTCAGAGATACTAATATCCATTTCCCTGAGCTAGCACTGATGGAGTTGAACACATCTCCTTGGGATGGAACTTGCAGTACTGTGGCATTTTTTGCATGCCTCTTTTTAAGACAACAGCACTACTTTGGCAGGCGTGTGGTCTTCATTTTCTCCACAGTGGTAACAAATACTCGGAATTTCCAGCAAGGAAATCCCTCTAAGTTTTCAGGATTATTTTCATACTTCCCACAGTACTTCTAAGTATCGCTGTACTAGATGAAGATTTGTGAGCCATTGTGTTCAGCAGCTCCCTTCCAAGTGAATTACACACCTCTTACCAACAGCCATGCAGAAGTTAAAGCTCAGAAATAATGAATACACTGTGCAGTGGCATTTTTGCCAGCCGTGGGCTTCTCAGAACTGTACAATTTCCCCGGTGATTGCACTGTCATTATAATAGGAAATCATTAGATTTATCTTTTATTTAATTTGTAACATCTTATAGTATTATATGTGCATTTATGTAGCCTCATTACTGCCAGGAGTCCTATTTAACTGAGATGATAAGTAAATAAAGTAGAAATTACACACCAACAGGAACATGGAATACGTTGTTTTACTGTATGTCTGAGAGCTCCCTTTAGCAAAGCTAATCTGTGCAGCAGTTACCATTATTTCTACCTCAGTGAGCACTTCCTAATTGCTGTGTTATTGCTTGTGAAGAAAATATATTATTGAAGTCCACAACTTATGACTTGTTGCACATCTATACATGGAAGGAAAAAAACCTTCCCATTTCATCAGACCTTAATAGGTTTTGAGCAGGCTGATCAGCTGAGGCTGTTTTTCTCTTGCGGATCTGTTCATTACCATTTCATAATGTCAGTGGTTCCTTCTAACAGTCAAGATGCATTCATAATTTATTCAGAAACCTGAAAACATTACTAAACTGAATCTACTTAATTCTCTATGAATCAGCTCAGGCCTATTTTGGTAGCAATTTGTAATGAACAACAATTCTAAACCCAAAGGAATCAGTACTCCTTTTTAGTTGTTAATGTTTTATACCCAATTATTGGTCCACTGCCAGATAATGATCCACAGAGCATTAGAACTGTGTATTAATATTATCTTTACAAATGCAATAATACTCAGTGGAGGATAAAGTTTTGATGGACTCCTCTTGCGTGCTAGTTAAAGCTCTACATTGTCAGGGGAGAAAAGTCTGCATTAGCACTTTGTTCAGATGGGACTGCTAAGAACAGGGTGACCTTCAAAATTTGGCAATAAAATCAAAACGGCGAACGGTAGCCACTGAAATCAACAAAGAAAAGAACTTTGGGATTTATTTTGTGTTCAAAACTACTGAGATGCCACAGATATGCAGAAAGCAGGGCTTACTAAAGGATTTTAGGAAGAGGCAGAAAATTCTCAGTTCTTCAATTACAAGTAACAATGATGAGCCTTATGTCTTCCAGCGAGCAAGCCAACGCTCACGAGCTCTTTAAAAGGTGATCAGCTTTCATTCACTCATGGCCAGATTGTACTATTTTTGTCTGTTTGGAAAACTGAGTAATACTCACTAGTACAGGATGTCTGGAGTAGAATACATCCATCATTTTAAGAACTGCATTCTATAGATTCTACCTGGGAATAATACCGTGCACTTACCCGAAGGATAAATATTTGCCATTTTTATGCTGTCTTAACAGGCAGCCAAGATGTGGCTGCCTACAGAAAATAAAAACAACTCTTGCTACCTAGAGTGGCTTCTGCACAAAATGGAGAGGCCTAAGAGCAGAGTCTAATAAACATTTCAAAGAGAACACTGGTATGGTGATTCTGTTAATAATGGCAGGGTTTCAGTGCATTGAAAACCAGTTTATATTATTGATGTCCCTCGCAAAGATCTCGCTTCCCAGACTTGAGTCCTGACTAATAAAGGTCGTTCCCAAGTAGTCTGCATCACAACACTTGGGAAGATGAGTGGATGTTCTGTGTTGTTTTTACTATCAAGGTCCCTGAGAACTATGAAAACTAAACAGCCATTCAAAAGTTGAGCTTTCACTTAATGCCCTGTTTGGTTTCGTTTCAAAAGTCCATGATCTGTTCCTCCTGTCACTCGGAATGAAGAAGGGATAGAAGAGACTGATCTATTTGTCAGCACTAGAGACCAGCCATAGGATGGATGTCTGCAGTCAAAAGCAGTTCAGATGAAAGGATGAGGGTGCATCCTTTCCAAAGCACAAAAAACCCTCGAGGGCCTTTAATAAGATCTCTCTGAAACACCCGGGCATCCAATTGCCATTGTCTACAAAGAGAATTAGGATCTGGGGTGTTTTTAAAAACTCCACTAGGTGCCTCTACATCTTCAGGATCTTAAACACCTTTAAAAACTTGCCATAAGGTCCTCAGCAGGTAGCTCCTGAAGCTTCTATGTTCTCAGAAACGGGCAGAGATAGAGAGAAATGCTGTAGCAGCCGTGTTTTGATCAGAGCAGTAGCAAACATACAGCATCTTATGTATTCTTTTCCCTTCTACATGGTGACACTGATGACAGAGTCAGGTATCTTTCTGATGTAAAACTGTTAATTTTCAAAAATACATATGTCCTGTTCCCCTGAACACAGAGGGGAAACAGCACCTGCTCAGTGCTGTGAGCTGCTTTTTTCTAGCCTGAGCTAGCTATCTACCCTTCCAGCTTTCTTCCAGGGTCATGTTACAAGTGTCTTCATTTTGCTGCCCATTCTCCCTCTGCCTCTGCCATACTGGCTCTGCTCTTTCCTTCCTCCATAGCACTCAGATGTCCTCTTCCTCCTTCCCTACACTGATGAATTTCCCAGTTTCTGGCTTTGCATCTGGTCCACAATGAAACTCCTTCCTCCGTGTAGCTCAGCTTAGCTAAATTTTCAAGGGTGTCTCAGCTATCATACTTCACAGAACTTTAATCACTTCTTATGTCTATCCCGAACCAACAGCAGCTCTTGCACGTGCCAGCCTCGATCACTTCCCCAAGTAATAAACCAAACCACAGGTAACCTACTCACACAAAGCTATAGGTTGTGCTAAACAACCCATCATCACCAGCACAGAACCCAACACACTCCAGATTTCACAATCCAATTCCCACTTCATTGTAACAAAAAGCACCTCATTAAAACTCAGACATTAGCATTTCAGACAACTTAGGACTAGCTGGAACAGAAATTTTACTCTGAATTGCAACAACCAAGTTCCCTGCTGCTTTAGTTCCCTGCAATGACTTTGTATCCTCTTCCAAAGATACTCTGCAGCAGGAAAAGAAATTGCTGGAGAAAAAAGACTGTGAACTAGGAGACTCAAGTGAAAGCATGGTGGGAAGGTGCAGCTCATTGCTCATCTCTCCCTATAAACCGGAGTATGGAATCGAAAAGTACAAACACAGCCTGGAAGGCAGCTTTATCTATCTCAACTTTAATAACACAGATAGAGACACAGCTGAATTTGTAGTAGTGCAGCCAACAGTGCACTCAACGTAGCTAATGAACAGCCCATAGTAATTGCTTTCAGAAGTGGCCAGTCCAATCACAGAATGCCACAGTGGAAATCACTGGAACCTCCCTCTTCTATTTCAAACACTGCAATCAGTAAAAGCATCAGGCACTAAAAAGACCAATGAAAACTTTTTTTTTTACCTGAGGCAAAAGCCAATGCTTGCTACTAGAACCCCCAAATGGAAATAATCAGTCCTTGGCTTTTCAAGTGGTAAAAGCAAATAGGGTTTTTTTGTGTGCAATTAAAAGTATACTATATATTGAATTCATTGCTACTGAGAGTCGATAGGATTTCCAGGCTGTAAGCACAAGGTCCTAACAAAATATTGGCAATTACTACTCCAATCTAATACAGTATAAGTAATGTCAGAAGAGATCATAAGATTCCTTCATCCTCAGTGGGCAGAAAGCACCTTTCCTAAGCAGAGACTGCCCTTACTATGCCATTATGATATGGTATCACGACACACCTTAAAAGAAATCCAGCATCTTTTTTTAACAAGCAAAACTTACTCCATTGAAAAAGATGAACTTTCATTGCCAAGGCAACACCACCACCACCACCCACCAAAACTCTTCCTACTTTAGTGTCCTTATCAAAAGTAACTCAGAAAACCCCCTGGCATTAATCGTTGCTATGTTTGTTCAAAGGCTGATCTGAACATCAGAGAGAAGCCTTTAAGTTTGAAGAAGCCCTTTGTTTGATGATGTTTGGGCTCAGCATGACATCTACTTTTTTCTATGTCCTGCTTTTATTTTGAATGCAAGATAATAACCAAACTGTAGTTAGACCTGGATAATAAGTGAAAAATGCAGGGAGTTTAAACATCTTATTTCTCATTAGTGACATTCTGCCTAGCAAAGCTAAAGGAATCACATGCTGCAGTTAAATATTACTTCAGTTTAACCCTCCACTACTTATCAAGCAATTTCATGAGAATATTTTCAAGAGGGAAGTCAAACTGACAACTTTCCACGATGAAGACACACACAGCACAGGAGATAACAAAGTTTATTCTTTCAGGTAGGCTCTTTCCCCCTCCCCTCTTGGTACCTGTTAGCAATTAAAACATTCATTGGCAATCTGGTGACAAGACACTTGAGCTTGATTTAGTTATGGATTGCTTTGGTTTTGAATCAGGAACAATGACTATATGGAGGTTCACACTGCTTTTGCTGTTCTGCTTCCTGAGTGTGTTCTCATGGGAGTGGTGGGAGTAGAAAGACAACCAAAAAATCTAACAGAAAAAAGAACTGCCTTCAACAGGAAATAAATATTTTGTATTGCATTAAAAACGTGACATATGGAATTTACTTAAAAATTAGTAATTTCAAACAAACCTAAATAATGAAAAGGTTCTGGAGATCAAACATTAAGGAAAAAGGTTAAAACAGAAGATGACCAGTGCAGCGTGGCTGACACTGAATGAAAAGACCAAATTCTCCACTGCTGGAAACAACCAAAGAAAAGGAGCCAGTCATGGCCAAAATCTTTTCACTAGTGTTCAGCTACAAGAAATCCAGGAAATCCCCTCAAAGTAAAATTGTGTGTTTGCTGTATTCACCCACATTTTGGGGACAAAAATGTTGCCACCATAAAGGAAACACAAAGGCATTTTTGCAAAGAGTGTAATGGAACTACACAGAGTTTGCAAACAAAAATACAACGCTGTATTAATGCAGGGAAAAGAATTAAAGGTTAAAAAAAAAAAGGGGGCAAAGGCTGTCTTTACAGTAGAAACAGGAATGGTCTTTTGGGTCAAGGGGTTAAATGCAGGTACCTTGCAGCATGCACGTGCAGGTCAATTCCAGAAGAGATTAGTGCAAATGAGAAGTATAATCAGGCTGGGAGGAACCCTCTCATTCTACCATAAACATCTCCCTATTTCACTGAAGCATAAACACAGAATAAAGAAGGGGGTTGGTGAAAAGATCATTATTAAACTGCCCTACGGATAGTACAGTATGGATAACCCCTGAGGTTCCTACAGGCACCTGCCTCCAGATTGGCTGTGGAAAGGACAATTTATCATAACTGAAGGTGTAGGAGTTGGGGAGGACACAGTGGTCATCGCCTGCGCTGGAATTTATGATGGAAAAGGAAGTTAATTAAGTTCTGTGGTCAGTGCTTAAGGGAAAAAATAGAAGAGCTCCCCAATGCAATTCCTTGCTGGAACAGATATTTTGGCAGAAGTTGCTAATTACTGTATTAAACTGTTAATTTGGCAAGAGAGAACTCATTTTCTTGCAGCTCTTTTTCAGGGAAAAGTGCATAGAAACAAAACAGTTCTGTCATCTGGCCTTTTGTTGTCAAAAAGGAAAGTACACCTGGCATACTCTGTACTCACTAACATCATTATAGCACAGCACATCACTGAGTGGCAGAGTGTGAGTAATAGGGAGAGGAAAGTAAGAGGCTTCTGAAATCAGTGGGAAAGCAACTAGTTTAAGGAAAAATGCAAATGTGAGAACACATTTGGCTAAATTAGTACAACTACAAATGGGAACGCAGGAGAATTCAGTGTAAGACATCAAACGACTAACAGGGCCTCTACTGCTTTGCATTTCTGTCTTTTGCAAACCCAATAAATTAGTTTTAGGTTGCATTCTTATATATTCTTATATATATAAAATCAAAGGGATAAATAATCCTTAGGAGGGGCAGAAATCCTCAGGACAAGACAGACATCAAGTAAAAGAATTTAGTCGACATCTGCTCCAGCCACATGACCAGGACTACCTAAAAGATTCCCAGTTTAAGAGCCTTACATGTTCTGAAGCCAGCTCTGAGACACTTCATTAGAGATGAGCATGGAACACAAGGTGAAGATCTCCATTCACACTCTCCAGGTAGAGCTACACATCACAGCTCTTGCCTGTGTAGGATATGGGCCAACAGCAAGAAGCAGGACTGTTTCTGGTTATTTTTCCCTGCTATTTATCACCACATTTTTTCATTTGCACCTCCTTTGTGAAGCTTCTTTTCCCTTGGAAAAAGAAGCCTGACCCTCCTACTGCAATACTAATGGTAAGAATTGGGATTCATCAGTGAATTAGTGCAAACAAAGCTGGAAAGAAAATACAGGCAAGACTCTGCACACCAATCACTGTAGGAGAGTTTGTAAGCCAGTTGTGACTAGCTGTTAATGTGAAACAGAGTGGCCCAGTGGTCAAAAAGGTCTCCAAAGAGAAAAGCCCTAGGTATGCTAGCCTGTGAAATTAAGAGGGACTTCTGCAAATTTATAGCAGATAGGTGTAAAGGGGAACCAAGGAGAGCAAAATGTTCCTTGCTTCACAAATATACCTGAAATAATAATAAAAAAATCCACTCCCCAGCTAGGCACAGTTTCTTCAAAAGCTACAGCATGACAGCTTAAGATAGCTGAAGATAACAGACACTGTTATGGAGCTGACCAAGACAGGCATCAGGAGAAAAGAGCCAATGCTTTATAAAAGGGGAGCAAGTGGAGTTTTTGCTTCTATTTACTTTCTGCATTCAGGCACAAACTCTGCAGTGGACAATCCTGATAGATTCTTTCAACTTTATCAGAATGCAAATTTAACCAAGTAATTTTTGCTACCAGATCATAATAGGTGAATGGAAGGAATGTAAAAATACACCCCTTGAGCCTGGGGTGCAAAGAGAGAGGGGGAACAGAATTGGGTTTGGAATAGAATTCTGTTTTATTTTAACCCATAAATACAGTTAAAATTTGGAAAAAACTAAACTCACAAAGTATGAGATAACAAATTGAATTAAAACTAAAGCAAGCATTCAGTTATACTGGTTTTAGTAAGGGAGGAATGATTTTTGTTTACTTTTTAAGCCTTTAATCCTTTTCAAATTACATTTTCCATAAAAAGTGAAATTCAGTGGGCGAGAACACTCGGTATCCTCAAGGATGCATTTCTTTTACAGTGAAATGTTACATTAAAAAAAGAAGTCACTTCTCCTTACCAGGATTTCAAGATGTATAATAGCATTATTAGTAGAAAATTCAGTAAATTACATCTTTTAATGTGAATGATGAAGTGCAAATTACATGGAAAAGCTATATGCACATTCAGTGATAGGATTTGGCCCTCTACTTCATTTTTCTTCTCTGAAGTAGAAAAAACAGAATTTGTTTCTTAATTTTAATGCATGTTCATGCCTTAAACTATGTTTTTTACTTGACTTTCAACAACGACAGTATATGAAACAAAAATATATTCCTCTTTATACATATTTTATAATTTGTTTCAAGTTGCATCTTAAAAGGTATTTAACTTTTTCTCCTGGATCCTGATTTTAGTTAATGGCAGTAGAAAAGTCACTGTCCTTGATCTAGAATTGTTTAGTAAGAAGGAGTCAAGGCTAGAGGCACATGAAAACATGTCAATCAGCTGTAATTGGTCTCTAAAAGAAACCCTATCAAACTGAAGAAGAACTAACACTGAACACATGGATTCACTGCAGCACCTAATCTACTAATGAGCTCAGCTTGTTATTTTCAGGCTTGCTATTCAAAAAGTTCAGCATAAGAAACATGACAGCAAAGGACAACATTGCTTAAATAGTTTTAGATAATCTATATTACAGGTGGAGCCAGTAACATCACCAGTAGCTAAGGCTGCCCACCACCTCCCGTGGCACTCCCCTCCCACTCTGCCCAGCTTCAACAACTTGGGCTGAAGTTTTCTATACAAAGTTTTTCCTCTTATGATTTTTGTTAGCACAGAATCACAGAATGGTAGATGTTGGACGGGACCTCTGGAGATCATCTAGTCCAACTCCCTGCTAAAGCAGGTCCACCTAGCCCAGCTTGCATGGGAACATGTCCAGGCAGGTTTTGGAAAGCCTTCGGATAAGGAGACTCCACAACCTCTTTGGGCAGTCTGTTCCAGGGCTCTGTCACCATCAAGATACAGAAGTTTTTCCTTATAAGTTTAGGTGGAACTTGTTACCCTTTGTCCTATCCCTGGGCACCACTGAAAATACACTGGCTCCATCCTCTTGACACTCACCCTTTAGGTATTTATAAGCATGGATTGGATCCCATTATTTTATCCTAATTTATTTTGTCCTAATTTTCCCCACTATTTTGTCATCACAGAAGAACAAATGGTATTAAGAAGGAAAACAAAGGGAAAAGTGGTTTTACCATAACATCTCAGCAGTTAGACAACTTTTACCCCAGAGGTGACTGGCTGCATTCTTGGCAACAGGTCTGCTCCTCCTCTCAGTATGGAATCACCACGACTCCCCTGCTTCTGCACCCAGCTGGACAATAACCCTGCTCCCTCTGGTGCTACTCTGAACAGTTATCAGTGCTGACTGCAAAAGTTTAAGCTGTTGATTTAAAGGAATATTCCTGTTGCTGAAGTCTGAGACTACCAATTAGTATGCCAAAATTAACCTCTCCTGAGATCTAGAGGAAAGGATTCATACACAAAAACTCATGGTGCTAACATTCTAATATCCACATCTACTTCAGGTTGCAAACTGAATGCCCAGTGGCACATAAATATGCTTCTTGTGTACATCTTCTCTCTTATTTTCATCCGGTGAGATGCAATTCCTATGATCCATAGCAAAAAACCAGAAAGATGGACTCATACTCAAGACAGAGGAGGATGGAGAACTTCATTCTGACTGCTGCTTTACCAAAGGATCTTGGGAGTTTCCTTGTGGAACTTAGATGTAGATTCAATCAGTAAACACATTAATTTGGGAAGCAAATAGTAAGAAAGGAGATGGATTATCCAGTGCAAAGATAGCACTAGTAAGACATCAAATACACAGCCTGGAAATTAGAAGTCATCTGTGATTTTCAGGAGCTGGATCTTTCTCACATCTTAGTGTTAAATCAATCAGATCAGAGGTTCAGAAATGTATTTTTCTTCAGGTCATCTTGGCAAAAATACAGGTTAAAAAGGAGTGCTTTTCATGAGGCACAGTCCATTTTTTAAATAACATAGTCATTTTAACCCATTTGAGTCACTAAGGGTACTGAAAATGCCTTTCATCTCTCCTGCTTTTTTCTTGGGAGTTAGTTTTTGTTTAAAAGGTCCTAAGTTTGATAGAAGGTGATGGGGAGCTTTTATGACCTGCAGTAAATAGCTTTGGGTACTACAAGAATGTCCTCCTCACTTCTTCTGGATTTCCCATCTACAACAGTCCATGGCTACCCAAGTGGTTAAAAAGAGTGTACCCTTTGTGTTCTAGATGTCCAGTTTGTCATTTCTGGAAGTGCTCAACATTTCTACACCTGACCAAAATCCAGAGGAACTCTACCAGAGAACATACACAACTAGGCAACCTGAAAAAACAGGCCCTAAGTGTCTTAGAGAAAATACCTGGGTCAGTCTGGAACAATCACTGCAGTGACAGTGGTGAGCAGCCCAGATAAGCCTACGTGGAAGTGACAAGCTCTCTAATTAGAGCAGGATTTAAGTATTTCCTAGATAATGTGACTTAGGACCACACAGGAAAGAACAAAGCTAAAATTCTGAACTCAGAGAACATAACCCATCTGTGCAGTGCATGAGGCAGTGGTCCTGTAGGAAAAACCCAGCATGCGATGCAGTAATTAAAGACTGCTCATGAAGCAGCCACAAAGCAGGCAAATGCTTTAAAGGAGCAACCTGAATGCTGGCCTTTCCTGACTTGAAAGTTTCACTTTGCAATCTTAACATTTTCAAGATTTCATTACGACACGTGATGTAGGCCCACTTAGAACAAGTGCATGTGTGGATTACATTAACATTTTCTAACAACTCTTCTGCATTTACTGGGAAAGACTGCTCTTTCTCCTTCCATCCAACAAATGGGGTTTTAACAGTTACAAAGCTGTAAGGACTGCTTAAGGAATTATGCAGTTCAAGCTTCTTGGTTTAAATGTGATGGTGCAGAGAACCAGCTGGTTTGTGTTTGCAGAAAACAAAGGAAATCCAGAGGAAAAAAGAAAAAAAAACAGAAGGCTTTTCCCCTTTCCTGACAACACACTTCTATTATGACCCAAAGACTCTCTAATATCCATCCCTAATTCCCTGTCATCCTCCTGTAAATGCTAGAAAGTGCTGCAATTTGCAGCAGGTCGTGTGCTAGACATTTGCACATGAACGCTAACTCAGGGAGAATGGTAGAGGCTCAGTCTGCAATCCCAGGCAAATGTGTAAAGGACAACTCAACCAAATCCTGTCTAAGGGTATCTCCTTGTCCAATCCAGCTAGTACCTGCAGCTGGTAAAGAACCCAGTGGTCCTTTGTGCTGAATCTCCACGGATGCATGGATTCAAAGATGCACATTTCCCAAAGGCTGGCCATGCCATGAAGCACAAATGCACCCTGCACAGGGGAGTTTGTTTTCTCTCCACTCCAGTTCTCATGAGGCTTGTTTTCTAGATCTGAAGGTTGCATTTGCAATAGCAGTCATGTCACAAGTTAAACCTATCCAAAACTCAGTTTGCCTCTCCTTATTTCCCTCAACAACCAAGCTGTCTGAACCTTTCTATGCCTTCTGAGGGCTGGAGGTCTCTAACAATTTCTCTCTTATCATCAGCCTGTTCACAGAGAAGCTCTATAGTTTCTCTACACCTGCTCCATACCTGTCAGCAGTTGATTTGAGAAGCACCAGTCAGGTGCAAATCTCCATTAGCTTAGAGAAAGCGTGCCTGAGACCTAAACCAGCACTCATGAAAGTCAGTTGTCATGGGATTTGATTTCCATATGAATCTTCCCACGGACTACAACAAAACCATCAATCAAAATACTTGATCATTTCATCTATGTTTGTATTATTTTGCCAGGCATGCACCAAGCAGGAAAGCCAGAAGTCACTTAGATTTCTGACTAGTTTAGTGCCATTCCTAAGGCAAATCACCATTTCTAACAGAGGTTAGAAAATGAAATGTCCTTCGGGCAGGGTATGTCACAGTGGACAACTGTGTGTTCTTGCACTTTCCTCTCAGGAATATGTCTCTGGCTGGATTCATAGAAAGAATACTGGAAATCATACTAGGGAATCTAGGGAAGTGATTCCAGAACTTAAATCCAGACACCCACTTCAGTGATTATGCCAAGCAGTTGTCCTGAGCAGGGCCATTCAGAAGGCTTTAGAAAATGTGAACGAAATTGAGTCTTTTGGGTGTATCATAGAATAACCTGCTAATTAAGCAAGGAAGTATATGGTTCAGTGTTCAGGCAGAGATCAGAGATTTCTTTGCTGTACCAGTGTTGAGTCCATTTGAGTCCAGGACCAGGGTAAGAAAGCTCAAAGATTAATATGCCTCTGGTTTAGCAGATAGTTATACAGAACACCTAAGCAGACCAGAAGAGAATCACCACAAGATAACATGAAGGTTGGTGCGAGGTAGGTCTTATTTTTCAGCTACACAGGAAGCTGGGGGGTGGAAATGATAATTTATTTCATGTCTAACTTGCTCCTAAGATTCACATCTGTCAAGTCTCCTGCAGTATAATCTTTCATCTCCAACTTCATCAACCTGCACACCAAGTACAGTTGGTCAGCAGATCTCAGAGTGGTCGCAGAAATGCTGCAGCACCATGTAGCCCTGGAAATCCCTGCCTTCTAGAGGAAGCTCCATGATAAAAGATGCCTCATTTTCCAGCCTTATGCAAACAGCAACGTAGACCCAACTGGATTTCAACAAAAACATCAGTCAACTTTAAGAATATGAGAACATAGTAATTTTTAGAGAGCAGAAGATCTTTGAGAGCCTAGTGCAGAATTCATACCCTCATTTATTACCTATTATTGCTCCTAAAGAAGAGAATCTGTGAATCTGCCATTTCTATAGGGTCACAAAAAAACCCAACGAGCTTATTACACAGTTCTGACACATTTTAGATAGTAAATATGTACAAGCAACAGATGTGATTTAATAGAATTCAACTGCCTGCTCTTCCACAGAGGAATCAGAGAGTTTGAAAATACCGTCATAGAAAGAGGAGGTGGGGAGGAAGGCAACAAATCTTCTGTTGTCTGATTGTTGTAAAATATGTTATAATTGAAATACATTTAACTAGTCATCTTCTGTTTGGGGAATTCACAGTGAGGGAGTTCCAGTTCATTACTTTGAGGGCTCTGCTGCTATTGTCAAGGCCTCAAAACCAGTAAGATGGCCTAACCCCCAGGTTAGAGAGGCTACAATAGCAGAAAGGCAATTATACTGTAGGAAAAATGTTGTCCACTAATCAGCTAGCAATCAATTACTAAGAAGAGAAGATAACCCTATCTCCACTCAAGCTCTTCAGTATTAATAGTGCCATCATGTAATTACTTTAGGCATGGGCAGGTGCATGAAAGGACAGGCTCTATAGTACACTGCACCTAAGATTAATGAGTTCTGTCAATTTGCCCAGCAGACATCTGATTCTTCAGCTTTCTGTAGCCACTAGTTTTACACATGCCTCGGGGGTTCTTTTTGCTGAAAAAAATCAACTACTAATTTAAATACATCCAAAAACCTTACATCTTAAGAAAAACCCTAATTTCACAAGTAAGACTTCCCCAGAAAGATCTCTAATATGAATAGTAATAGAGGATGTTTTCCTGTTTCAGTAATTCTTTATTTTAGCCAACGAGTGAAACACAAGATCCTACAAGCATATAATACCTCCTAGAAAAACTGACAGCACACGGTTCTGCAGTCACAACATCCCGAATTTCACTCACACAATCAATCCCAATAAGTAAGGACAAAAAGAAAAAGGAAAGAGAGGAAAAAAGAATGTTTCAGTAAATAAGTCATTGCTCAGAAGCCCAGACAAAGCAAACAGAGAAGCACTTTGCTGCTAAGTTCGCAAACACGCTGAACGAGTGCAGCTGCCAAAAGCAGAATCATTCTCTGTGACAAGCTACAGCCTACAGAGTTAAGTCAGGGATACGTAGGCCTATGGGTCAAGAAAGAAATGCCTTAAAATAGCATTTCTATCTGGAAAGTGGTTTCTTTTTTTCCATTTAAAGTTATATCCACCATAGTCTGCAGCAAAAGCCAGGTTTAAAAAAGAAAAAGGTTTATCAAATGACACGTGAAAAATGAAGCATCTTCCCCGTTTGGGAAGTGTACAAACAACTCCCATCCCCAGAATAATATGACCTAGTCAGGATTTTAAGAGACCTTCACTCTTACTTAAAGCCTGTTTCAAGAAGGTGCTTAAAGTCTTGCTTAAATCTTTCAAAAATAATCCAAGATATTTAAAGGCATTTAGCTACTTAAACATGCAGACAGTCTCTCAAAGATCCTCTTAGGCTTCTCTCTGAAGGTTCAGGCTCTTAAATACCTTTGAAACTATAGCTGAAAGTGGTTGGCTGTACATATACACACACAGCCCTCATGAAACAGCCCACTGATCTTGTGTTCCTAGGTGCAATCTTCAGTAATAACAGAAAATAAGTAAAACTAAACAAAATTTATTAAAAAAAAAAATAAAAATCATAAAATAAAAAGAGGCTGAACTCAAAATCAAAAATTCAAGCAGTACAGCTAAGGAGGTTAGCACTCATCAGCCCAAATTTCATCCATTGATCATATTCCCTCAATTGCAAAAGATTTAAGCTCCCAAAAGCCCCAGGAACTATGATGAAGCCAGTAAGAAAGCATTAACTTATTAATCTTTTTTTGCTCCCACAGACAGGGGCTGAATTTGATCCTAAAACACCAGTGCAGCCTCTGCAGTATCAAAGTATCAACATCACTGGCCTGGAATCAATGATTTTTTATTTATTTATTTTTTCTCAAAGTAGTTCTACCAAAACTTAAAGCCCCTAAAAAGGGGTCTAAGCCAAAATCATGAAAAATATTGCCCTCAAAGCTTTTTTGTGCTAGGTTCAAGAAGTGACCTATGTATTTCTCTCCAAAGTCAATGTCACCCTGTTTGTTCCTTTTCTGTCACTTCTGTTTGCTTATGGAAAACAGCTAACGGCGCCTATTTTTTTACCTTCCATTTAATGTCACAATTGACCACCCATGAAATCTTTCTCCAGACTACATTTATTGGATATTAGATTCTGCTAATTAATTCTCTGGATTAATTTCTTCTGAAGTAATGTTATCAATTGTTTCCAGTAAAGAAAAAACAGGCCAGCAGTAACTTGATTTTCACATAAATGGATTAAACCTCCACAAATGCAGTGGCTGAAGATATCATTGATCCCTGCTCATTGGCTGCTGCTTCTGTTTCAATTGCTATTTGATATGGTAAAGGACAATAGAGTAGGAAATGGTTTTGATCCGAAGCAACTGTTTCTAAGAAGATACCAGCAACTCTCTCACAACACGTAACTTAGAAAATGCATTGAAGAGCACTAATCCCTAAAATTAGAACTATTTCTGAAGCTCACAGTTTATGGTTTGATCCTGAAAGATGCTCAAGTTCACAGAAGACATTTGGATTGAAGACACTCAGTATGCAATAAAAATGTGTGGGAATTACCAGGGGGAGGAACTACTCTACAGATTGAAAAGATGCAAAAAATATGAAGTGTCCTTGAAACTCCACACTGGATATCATCAGTTAATGATTTAACATAGAGAGCCAAAGACTGCTGTGTTAGTCAGCATTAAAAATGTTAAGGAGAGACCTTCAAAGGCATAATGAAAACTTAGGGATACCTCTCTTTCTGAAAGCGCTGGGAAATCATCACCAAATTCTGGGTTTTTTCCTACATCTGAAAACATTCATTATGCACTGAGTGTTGTACAGTGGCATAAGAACCCAAAGTCCACTACTGAGCATTATTCTTTCTTGACTCTGCTCAGTTATGACCACAAAACAAAGTTGGGTTGCTTCAATTTATGGCAGCTGACAAGAGGTTCAAAGGGTATCAGAGAGGCTATTCCTTTCCCACCATGGGAATTAGATTCAATGGGAAGAACTGACCTTTTATTTAGATTCTGCTCTTGTGTTCTCTCTTACCCCGAATGATACACCCCAGTCAGAGTAGGCAGTTTTTAGCACAAAAAGTGCAGGAAATTAAAAAGAAGGAAAGGAAAGAAAGGAAGGAGAAGTGAATGGAAAACAAAGCTCCAAAGGGAAGGTACGACTGAATCCAGACAAACTGGATTGCATCTCCTTGAAATTTCTGTTTGATAGAAGGGATTCCCAGTTTACTTCAGCCAGCTGTGAAGAGCAGCACTAAACAAGAGCAGATAAACCCCTACCACTTCCTCTCTCACCTCACCTCAAAACTTTCTGCTGTGTAACCTCACTCCCCCCAACACAGGCTGCCAGCACACTCCATTAGCTAAATGCACAGGGCCTACCCCTGCCTAACCTTTCCCTGCCAGCCTTGGCCACACAAGGCCACCTCAGACATGCAGGTCTCATCTCTTGCCAGGTTACTGCGGGTGTTGTCAACACATCAGAACACGTGTATCACACAGGAGCTGTACCCAGCTGCTTGTGTCAGCGAGGTGCTGTGCAGCTGTACAGCAGGAGAGCAGTTCCCACATCATCTCTACTAATGCATTCTGCCATAGCAGAAACTATTTCTGTGTATTTGCCTTGGACACCCTGAGAAAAATTCTCATTTCTTTTGCATGTCTCATTCCCACTGCCTTCCAGAGACAAACTGGGTTCATTACACAGCATTTCTGTCACATCAGTAAACAGCCCTTAATTCTGCTTTAAAGGATTTAGGTGGCCTTATCTGGCCTGCCTCTGCAGAACTCCTGTACAGATCTTGAAACATTTTGCTCCATCTTCCCTGACAGTTTTGCCAACAAATTTAACATCAAATTACGTTGCCTCTGCATCTCACAGACTCTAGACAATGTAAACCAACCTTTCTCTGTTATTTTCTTCACCACAATTTGAGTAGAAACACATCTGCACAACCTTCTGAAGCTGCACAGAATGGCAACTTTAATACTTTAAAAAAATTTTCTATAAATTCTGACACATCCCTTACTGTTCTTATTAATAATAATGTACTAAATATTTAAAATATTTTCATACCCATAATATTTACAGCCAGAGGAGTCTTCACATACTCTATCTTTCATTCTCAGTAATTCATTAAGAAAATGTTATGATACAAAGAAGAATCAGCCTGAGTATTGTGAGTATTCACATTTCTTGTTTATTTAAACTGCTGTCAGTATTTATGAAAGAGTTATCACTGTAGGAAACTTGCAATAAAAGTTAAAGAATGTCATGGTAATAAAGAAAAAAAAGAGTCTGAAGAAGTTTCTAACTGTTTCAGATCCTGCTCAGCAGAATATCACCAACTGGTTATTATACTCAGTTCATTTGATTAATGAGCTTCATAAATTAGTGCAAATTATCCTTGCAGCTCTGTGGCGTTAGAAGCTTTCTGGTTTGAACATGTATTCTGCTGGAAAAACAGTGACTGCGTATTCAGTAAGTCTTCTGCTCACATAAAAATTGGTATCACCAAGAGAAATAAGCCCAGAATCGCATCCCATTTTAGCACTACACTTTTTCACAGGACTATTGAAGAGTACAGCAAAGGCCAAAAAAAAACAGAAAAAAAGAGAAACAATCTTGTCTTCTGGTAGAAATTTATTCACTTAGCATGTCAACAGCCAACTGCCTTCCTGCAAGCAGAAGTGAGCTGAACTTCTGAACATACATGGTGATATTTTAGTTCATGCTTCTCCCCTTGTTTGTCTCACTATGACCAAAGTATTCACAGATATGGTTTACTATGGTTCACATTTCTCTTTAAAACCTACTAACACTGCAACCTTCACAGAGCACAGCTTGCCCTGAGGAGTCATGCAGGACAAGAATGGAAAATCACTGCTGATCAGCTTTTTCTATCCTTTTGTTGCCACCAAAAAGCACCAAACGACTTGTCTAACTTACTAGGTGATGGAATAATTCACACTTTCTTTTCATCATCCATTTGTACTCCATACAGCTATGTGCAAAATATGAAAGAAAACAAACCTCACGTTTTGTGGTGAGGTAGGGAGCTATCCTTTCTTTAACAAATACTACCTTCACTCGCACTAGAGTGAAAGAAAGCAGTTACGAGTTTCTGAATCCATTCAGATCAGAAACAAAAGGATTTGAAGGATATTTCTTATGTAACCATATGTTAACAATTCATGCTTAAAATGCCCTTTTTCATAAAGTTAGCTAGAGGGTGAAATCAGACTTCTTTTCTATTAGCACAGAGCACTCACTGTAGTGGGCTTCGATCTACCCAGTTCCTATCTATACCTAATGTCTAAGAAACTGCCTGTTTACTGCAGGGCTGCTTTGACAGGATCAGCTGTTAACATCATATGAATACTTCCTGGGTGTCAAATGCAAGAATATGCAGAATATTTTCAGTAACACCTCTTCCCTGTGGTGGACAGGTTTGCTGAATTCCAAATTCAGTGTGCAACTCTCTCCTCTCATCAGACTTGAAGGAAGCAGATGTGAGCTTGAGAAGTTTAGAACTACACTGCCTGGGTTAATCATATCAGCTTCAACGTGCCTGCTTTTGTCAGACAGGTAGATGTCATAAACAAAGTTATACGTGGAATTGGAACTCTACCACAGATTCACCATTTCATTATTATTAGTCTTTTTTCTTCTGTAGCCTACAAACCTCTGTCTCATAACGATATTGGACAAGTTCTCCTGATGGTATTTGATGGTTTGGTTTTGTCTGTGGGGTTTTTTTTTTAATTATTAATCATTTCTTCCAGAAGTGCTCTTGAAAGGAGCTATGCACCACTGGAAGATCACACTGATGTAAGTCTAAATAATAATCTAAGAGAAATGAGCAGGATAAAGACAAGAAAGGAGTGGGGAAGATGTTAAATAGAACCCCAAAACTTCCTCTACAAATCCCAGTAGTATCATAGGAAAATTTAGGCTGGCAGAACACCAGCAGGTCTCTAGCCCAAACCTCTGCCCAGAGCAGGGCTGGCTCTGAAGTCAGATCAGGTTAAACAGGGCTTAAACTGATTTGGTGTTAAAAACCTCCACGGATGGAGACTGCACTGACTTTCTGCATACTTTACTCCAATGCCTGACTGTCCTTGGAAAGTTTTTCCTTACACCCAGGCTCTCCTCCTCCCCCTGTGGACTGCTGTCAATAGCCTGGCTGCCTCTTGCTGCCCTCTGCTGAACTCGTCCCTGTTTATCAGTGGCCTTCCTGGAACAGCATGCACGAAACCTGGACCTGGTATTCCTGATGTGGTCCTCATTGCCTGTGGTTGTAAATGCAGATCAGTTCTGGAGATTCTTTGGAGTGACCCCCTCACCTCCACTGCCATGTCTCTTCCAGGCTTTCTTTAAAGCAGGTGAACAGCTGGTAAAGACAGCTCTTACTGCTCTGCAGCAGATGAGGGGTTACAGACAAGGGCTCTGCCTGGAAAAATAAGCCTTTTGAAGAATGGCAGAGGGTCCTGTCACTACAAATACACTTTAAAGGGACATTTTTTGGTCTGAATTCCCTGTTAGGGAAAGGAGCAGGTTCCACAGAAACGCACTGCTGCTGTAGAAGGGCCTGCTCCTCCATGTTGCCTTCTGCAACTTTTTAATATATGTTACAGTATTACAGACTGTTTGAGTTTTTCTTTTCTTTCCTTCTTCCCCAGTGTAACACTAGTCCCTTTAGTTTCTGTAGATCATCACTTTATCCTCAGAGAAAACCCTTAACACGAATCACTCAGAGATATTTGCCAAGGCACCCTGGGGGCTCTGATTCCCAAGTCCCCTTGAATTTCTGAGGGAATCCGGCACCAAACCCCTTCAGGTTCTTTTAAAAAATGTCATTCTTAAATTAATATTGTGCAACTGCAAGTATTTGCCCTGAGTATTAAAAACATCTTTCCTGTTCTGCTAGTTTAATTTTCTAAACGTTTCTTCTCACAGATTGCCTCAATAGCCACATCAGGGTAAATCTAAGAGGAGGAAGAATAAGCTTCTCATTCAGTCACACAGCAACTCCCGCTCGATTGGAATGGATATTGTACATAATATGTCCCTGCAGATGTTTTCTCCAGTGGGGCACACTGAACTTCATTTAAATGCCAAGGCTCAAAATCTAAAACAATGTGACTTTAACAAAAAATCTGATGAGGAATTTGATGAGAAAATGGCAAGAATTCCTGTGGCATTTGGGTAACAATTTCAAGCCTTCGTTTTAATAGAATAAACAGGATCATATTTCATTCAAATCTGGCAATGAGATGAGCTTTGGGTATTACATTGATATAAACCAATAAAGAATTTGCAAATTTGAAGCACTAATTAACAGACACAATATTAAATGAAAAAAGTTTGCTCGAGGGGCAAATATATTTTGAAGACTTTAAACTTTTATTAAAAGACAATTTTGAATAGCTCCTGCATTTGACTATTTTGTTAATTTCAAAGAGGGGGATTCCTGTGTTTTTAAACTAGCATGTTTAATATTGTTGGAATATAAATGACTAAAACGTTTCACTCCTTCCTTCCTGAAATAATAACTCAATGTCATGTTACTTCAAGAGAAAAGAAAAATACCTCCTAAGCTGAACCTACACAGCCAAGAGCTGTGTAAGAGGATGTTAGTATTTTATTCTCTACGTTGAACTCCAATGCTCTTTCTATTAAATTGCTTTTTTTAAACCTTACAGTGCTGAATCGAAAGGCACTCGTATTTACAACCTGACTGCACTATTAGGAGTTCTAGTAAAAATATATAAACAAACAAACAAAAATCAGAAGTTTTCATTTACCAGTCACATATGTACCACAGCGAGAGGAGTTTTTCTCTACCTAATTGCAATGCTGCACATAGTAGCCTTCTTGATACTACAATATCTAAGACTTATGTATCTAAAGACTCATACTTCAGAAAATGGGAATGTCAGCTAGAATATTAAGGAATGAAATCTATGAGACCGACCTTCACATAGGATATTAGAGACTGTTTTTTGAAACAAGTGGTTATTTCATCCCAAGCATAATACCATCAAAATCTGCTGACGATAAAGTCACCTGCTCTGACAACTCGGCAGCGGTGCTGCACTTAAAAGCTGTCATATTTAATTCATTAGCAAGACAGTTATCTTTTAGTTTCAAGAAATTAAGGATGTTTTCACTTCTAAAGGCAAGGTACCATTTCTTCTCTTACCCTGCCCCTGTATCTAATCCTACAATGGTAGGTCCATGCTCCCTTGTACCTTATCTTAGGTGATGCCTCCATTTTTTCCAGCCACTTTCATTTTTCTTGTCTTAATACAGTTGATTGTGATACCTCTTTTTTTTTTCCTTTTTTATGTAAAGAAAAATTATGAGGTAAGTGTTTAGAAAGGTAATTGATCTGTAGTTTAGAGATAAAAGGCCTGATCTTTCCCTCTGATACTGAATGCGCATCAAAGTCAAGTTGAAGCACTTCACATGCACTGCTTAATGAAAACTTGTAGAAAATGGAGCATAAAAAAAGCCATTAGCCATAAAAATAAATGACAAGGAGTTCTGCAACCTATTCACTGAAGATTTGTGTATTGCTTGCATTCAAAATATATACAATTTACAGACAGATATGCAATAATGCATTATTTTTATGAACACCTGATTCACAAAACCCCACACGTAGAGGGTGTAATCTCTATGCCCATAAATCTGCACCTGAAGAACGCCCAGAGCAGTTTGGGGCTAGGATCCAAAGTGAGGAAGCATGTCTGTTTTTAAAGGGCAGACACAGAAAGTCCACATAAAAACAAATGCAAAGTTTGTAGGCAGAATGAAATCTGTGTCTTCTTCTGTACCCCAATGCATAGCTCAGGATTATAGGACATACCCCCACACCAGACCAGTGGTCAGTGTGTGACAATTCACTGACAAGTCATCCCTACTTCCTCATGTTTCTATCCCAACTTTATAGCTTGTTCAAAAACCAAGGGGGAACCATCTGTGATAAATAAGAGGCATTAAGGCACTAACTGTGAACAAGAGCATGCATCCTCCGTGGCAGAAGCCAGAGCAGAAGCCTGGTCAACACAGATATGACTGGGATGGAGGAAGCAGAAGAGGGACTCTGTCCCACGTGTCATGTGAGTGTGCTCACACATGCCCCAAGACATGTGAAGAGCAGGACAGTCCCCTTAAACCCCTTCCGAAAACAATGCCCCCAGAATCCCACCACAACAAAGTCAGTGTCATTCTGCTGTTAACTCACATTAATTATCTCCTTAGAAGAATGTGATACAAACAAGTGCTCCAGAAGTGAAGTGAAATATAAAGGCTGTTGGGCTTGCTTCCTGGGCAGCTCTTCCACAAATAAGAGTGAGATTAGAGAAATGACCTAATCACAAACTGAGGGAAGAAGTTTTAGGTGTAGAGAGAACTCCAGTATGGGCAAGTAAACAAGTGGATGCAGTAAGGTAGGATGGGATATCGCAGCACTACAGCTCCTTTGTGCTAATTCCCCCATTGTTGCCACATCCCTAAGGAGTACTTGATCTTACACTTACCAGGAGTTAAGAGAAATCAAGCCTGCAGTTTCCACCGCAGTGCTGCCCGTTCATGTTTTAGCTTTATGGAGTCAGCCACTTGTTTGCCCACCCATCTCATTACAGAATTATTTCTGTGTGAAAAGAAAATTCTGTACTAACAGGCATCTACATCATATTGTTCTGTAGTCCTCACTGCACTGCACTGCAGAATGCAATTTTCCAAGGAAATTTTGCAAGGAAATCTATCGTAGCTTAATAACTTCTCATAACATAAGATAGTTATTGATCTGCAAGTGCAAGTGTAGGTGAATAAACACATTTGCACCTCTAGCTGCCACGCTGAAAGACATTCCTGAGGACCTGATGGAAGAATCTAAGCACGCTTATTAAATCTACAATGCAATGCTGACTCACTTAAAATGCTACAGGAATGTGTGAAGCCTCATGTGCCAGAAGAAACAATTCAGCCTGCACCTGCACACTGAGGGGCTCTAAATGGTGTGGGAGGAGACAGGGACTACAGCTGGCAGCGTGGCGGGCTGCTCGGCCAAACTGTTTGTCAGTGACCATGAAAGGAAAATACTCTGCTAGGCTAGGACAGGCAGAGGGAGCAGTACTGGAAAATAGCTCATTACCCAGATCGTCCCTTTATTATCCAAGGAAACTGAGGTGAGATAACCCAGAAAAAGCAAAATCACAGACATTATGAAATAGGAAATGAAGTCTGAATGGGGAGGAGAGAAGCTAACAACACTGAAGTATAGAAGTCTCAAATCAAGCCCAAGCAAAACCACACAACAGAGAACTGCATAAACTCAGCTGTAGTGTATCCAGGTGTGAGTCAGTTCAGGCAGAGCATGGTCAACATGAAAATGTCAATAATCCAGCTGAGGAACTCAGCAGTAGAATATAACACTGATCATAGACTGGAATCTTTAAGAGTGAGTGCAACTTTTAACATCCCATTCAGTCAAGAAAAGAAAAAAAAAAGGAACTCTAGCACAGCAGAAGAAAAACATGTATCTGTGAAGCAATTTCCAACAAATACAGCTGTAAATATTATGTCTTTCCAAATTAAAGTTTCAATAAATAAGAGGGGATGACACTTGCTCTACATTACATACACTTTTTTATACTACGTACTCCTAGGTATTACTTCCATGTAACACACACCAGGGAGAAAGTAGAAAGCCAGAAGTTTTAAAACCATAAACAAGTATTTTAAGGATAAAGAAACACTTTGTGGAACTCCCTTCTGCATGAGATCAGCTAGGTTGAGTTTGGCGAGCCTGAAAAAACCCCAGATGGAATATTTCTACAAAGAAAGGCAACTTTCATAACTACAATAAGATCTAGATCTTGCAAAAAGACACCAACTTGGCAATGTGAATAGGAACATGAACGTGATAAGAGGGTACATAAGTGTCTGCAAGGCCCAGGACTCAGACAAGGTACGATGTACGAATGCCATCAATTCCCACGTGTTTTTCTGGATTAAGAGAGAGCTGTTGCCTAAGCCAAGTTCTCTGAGTTCACAGTTTTCACTTTGATTACAATACCTTTAGCCTTTTCTGAAAACAGCCAAACTAGATGAACTGCAAGTATAGCACGAAAGGCCCTGAAACCTCCATCTCAGCAATTCACCAGAGACATGTCTTAGCTGAACAAAACACAGCACTTTAACTCTGGCAGAATTTACTGACAACTACTGAAACCAGCACTGCTGACATCGAGCAGTCAGCCCCAAGATCAGCTGCGTTTCTTAGCTAGGGTCACCCTTCTTGGCTTTGTATTCAAGCTAATAAAGCATCTAAGTGCTTACATGAGAAGTCTTTAATATTTCTGAACATGGTATCCTGAATAGGAACAGTCCCAAGAAAGCTGCAGAGGAAAGACAAATGTCATTGTGTATTTTTGAGGAAAAAAAATGCTTCAGGCTGTTGAAACATTTCTAAGTCTCGAGGAGCTCTTTGAATTTGGCAAAACAGGGGCACTATGCATAATTCTCCTTTAAATACAGCTTCAGCAAAACACTACTCCAGTTGATTCCCCTGAAGTAGCTTACTTTGAATAGAAAGTTTTAGCTGAGAATAGTTTATTATATAGTAATTCATACTTTCTTAAAACTCTTCATTTCTGAGATGTTGGTGGAGATTCCTAAGAAATACATCTATGAAAGCAGTTCAGTAGAATGGCAGCTGACCACCTTCAATAGCAGTTAGGCACTTTCCAGTAGTCATTCCAAGAAGAAAAGCACACTACTGGAATCATCTCATTCTAAACAGTACAAGCACAAACAGCTTCCCACGGGCAGGCAGCAGGATTTGCACGACGAGACAAAAGAATGGGCAAGTGTTCAACAAATTTTGGAGATGAAGAAAATTGCCCTTATTTCAAATTTTCAATAGCAGCAGATGAGAGCCAGGCCAGGCTGTTCAATCACAGTTCAGAAAATAAATTGCTTAATTTTCAAAAGCTTTCAGTCTTAATTTAACTGCTCTCACTGGAGTCTGTGGGAACTGCTAACAGGTTTCAGTGTGAGAGTCAGACGAGCCTCGAGCCATTTTAGAAATCTGATCTTCAAACTCTGCCACCTTGGTCATTGCTCAATATATATTATAGCCAAGTACACGTGTACATGGTGTTGCTTGTCTTCTTTTCCTTTCTCCTAAAACACACATGAATGCACTCACAAACACAACAACTGAAAGGAAAATTTGAAGTACTCATGTGATTGCTGTCTGTAGGAATTTCTCCCATTCAGGAAAAAAACAAGGCAAAACAAAATAAAAAGAAGAAAACCCATGAAGCACAGTACACCAATCTATTTCAACCACTTTGTGACTAGTTCAGCAAACCTAAGCATTATGGATTTCAGAAAGCACACCTTTTAAGCTCTACACACATACCTGTCCCCAACGTTGTTCCACAGGTTGGAATGTTGCCTTTCAATAACCCAAAAGATTGAGTGTTTTTAGCCCAGGCACAGTGCTGATCAAGCTCCCACGAAAGGTAAGCAGTTCTATTGATGGATTCCACTGCCACTGGGGTAAGAGAGAATGTTGAGAATGAAGCCCCTTTCATGACTGCTCACTGACTTGTCTTCTGGAATAAAAATCTACTCTCCTCCATGCTGGGATCCATGTTCAGCTCTCTGAATTTGCAAAGACATTAAAAATCTTCTGTGTAAGTGTATCACAAGAGTTTCTGAGAAGAGGAAAACGCCGTGTGTGACAAGCAGGCACTTGTGTGAGAAATCCTAAGCAGCCATCTCCACGGGATGTTATTGCTAGAGAATGAAGCCATTCCCTACTACAGCCCTTCACACAAAAATCATACATCTCAGGCCATCGGTATCTACTGACCACTCAAGGCAAATCTTTCAACCTCTCCCCTCTTTCATAACTTTTGATATTTAGAGCTATGCAGAGCTCCACTTGCTGAACACTCCCTAGACTGTTTTGCTGGGGACAGCATCTCAGACTATGAGCTTCTAAGAATAGGCCCCCTTTCTGTCCCTCTTCTGTACACTGTCACACTCTTCATCTCTCCTTTCCTTTCCCTGTTACCCACTGAGGATGGCAGCATGCAGAATTGTTACTCTCCTCATCAAGACCCATGCTAGACCACCCACCTCCCCTACAGCAAATGCACCGATTTTCATCCCTCCATGTCTTCCCCCGTTTTGAGACTACTTATTCACATGTAACAGCAAAGCCAGGAAATGTGGAGGTTTTGACAAGATTTCTGCTCAGAGTTCTTCCTGGGAGAGCAGAGGACCCTCATGTACAAATACACCTCTACAGATACACACCACACAAACACACAGAGACATTAAAAATGCAGATCCATTTCCCCTTCCTGAACCTCTTTCCAGGCTAAGGTCTAATGGGTCAGTTCTCTCCAATCCATACTTTTGAGCAGCCAATACTTTTTCTCTAACAGTTTTTGAAATGTGTTTTTCCCCTTTCGCCTCCAGATCAGTTCTTGCCCACGGCAGGCTGCTCAATGAATTCCCTTCCTTGTAGCTTTCCAGTTGAAGTCATTCATTCCCTCACTAAAGCATCCTTTAAAATGGTTTCTGTCATTTTTTTCTTTATAAGCCCTAGCCATCTTGCTGCTGGGGTCCTTACAGGAGCCTTAGTCTCCAGCATGTAAGTGGAAAACCAGTCAGGATTGATATATTTTATCTACTCAGATTATTCAAGCAGCTTTCAGGAATCACTTTCCAGTAATACTTTAGGGTTCACCGTTTCTTTCTGCTGCTTTGCACAGAAAACAGTTCAACGTCAGGCAGCCCTGCTGCTGTGCGTGCACATCTGGCTGCTGCTGGACTCCACTGCCACACTGCAGCATTCCCAGCAAAACCTGAAGTAAACCTAAGCTGGTTTCAAGTTTCTCCAGGACTGTCATTTGTGTGGCAGAACCTTTTATGTTAGCTCTCAGACATTTCTAGCTAGCATTTAACATTGACTTTGCTTACATGGGCAATATCATGCTAAAGCCAGCAGAAGGAAGAGAATCACAAGACTCTCTCTACACAGACTAAGCTTTGATTAATCCTGGGAGTTCTTCAGAGGTTGGAAATTTGGCCAAACATGTGACTTTGAAATTAGAATCGTACAACATGATTAAAAATGAGGCATGATATGCTAAAAAGCAAAAAGAAGATGTTAGAAAAGATACAGTGGAGCTTTTTAATGTCTAAACCATCAGTTTCATTTAGGATTTCAGAGGTCAAGGTATTGTAGTATGGGAGATAAGTTCAATTTATTGCTAAGAGCAGTTGGAGCTCAAAAGGCTACAAGATGTTTTTTAATGCTGGATATCATACTTGGGGGAGATAAATTACTCATCATACCATGGACAAGTGAAGTGAGACACAAAAGTTCATGTTCTTGGCTGAAATCATTCAGTATTAAGCAAAGCCTACTTTAAAAAACAGAAAGTACTTCACTCAGAAATTATTGTTGATGAAAATCAAGTACCTAATTATAATCAAGTAGTAACAATTTAAGCTGTCACGTGAGAGTGAAAACGAGAAACACACTGAAACCTGCAAGCTTCTTTTCTGGATGCAACAAACCTGGGCTCAGAGTGCTTTCCAAATGGAAAACTCTCAATAAAGCATTATCTAAACTCAGGAAATGCATCTGACAGGATTTTATTTGCCCAGTGCAGTCATGCAATCCTATGAAACGAGGATATATCCTTGTGTACATCCTGTCACGTTGCCATGCTTTGCCACCAGTTTAAGCAAAGCCTCATGATGAAATCTAGAAATTCTTTACAATTATTATACAGTGTTTATTGTTCAGACATGGGCCTTCACCAAGGGCTGAGCACCCTCAGTTGACACTTGACATTCACCTTGGCTTAAAAACTCATAAAATCAATTAGAATGTCACATTTGGCTGATAAATGCCTCGGGACAAGTCATAAATTCATGTAGGATAACTAAGAGCAAAAGGAAGAAAGCAAAACGTAACTGAAAATCGGTGTAGCTTCCAACACACTGGGCACTAGCACTCTTTCATTTCACTGCACTGATGGAAAATGGCCTAAGAAATAAAAAAGAAGACAATAAGAGTCTTTCAGTGGAAAGTTCCATGCTATGTAGTCATTTATTTCCTTCTGAGATTGCTGGACTGACAACAAAATCTCTTAAGTTGGTAAATATTAAGGGAAAGGAAGAATGTAATTTTTTTCTTTGACAGTTGTATAATATCTAGGCATAAAGGGAACAGTGGGCACTGGTATTTTTCATGACAAACTGTATGAACAGTGGAGAAGTCACATGTCTTTAATGCAAAGTGAAAAAAAAGAAGCTAGGTTATTTAGGAGTGGCAGAAAGTGTAGTCCTCTTACTTCACAGAGTGTTTGCACGTACTGTGAACATGATTCATCCAACTACACCACATCACTACCTGTAAGAAAATGTAACAGGACCACTTCAGTGAATGTGACACCAGCATTTTTTTCCTGTTTTGGTCCTGAATGTTTCATCTCTACAGACCACAATAATTAACTACTACTAACACAGAGTGTTTACATTCTAAGATAATGAAAGGGAAAAGGAGTCTCAGAAAGCTCATCCATAAAGGAAAACAGAGCATGGGTTAATTAATTTTCACAGATAGAAGGCATCATTAGATGATTTTATCTGACCTCTTACATAACACAAACCTTAAAATGACATCCTGTTCTTGGGCTAAGTCAAATGACAAAACACCACTGCCTGACTGCACATCTGCTCCATCTTCCTAAGAACTGTGCTTCCATAGATGTCCAGAAAAATGTGTGCGACCAAGCCAGGAAGACAAAAGGTTTCAATCTAAAACAGTAGCATCTCCTCCTCTTACAGCAAAACACCATTTGTTTGGTACAAGTAGTTATTTTGCAGCCAGCACTAACTAGACCACTTATTATTGTAGCCAGCCCAATTTCTCATCCAAAACTGCAAGTGGTATCCAACACACACTGAGAGCCCAAGGATACAAGAATTAGAGCTGTAGTGTCTCTGGCTCAATGTTTCTTGTTATGCAGTACTTGGGGTTTGCTCCATTACAGAGAAACAGATTTACTGCAACTTGTGGACATTCATTCAAGCTTCAAGCAGCAGATAAGTCAGCCCAACCAATGATCCATTACAGTATTTATTATACTAACAGAATGATCTTTCAGTTATTGTTCATGTGGATTTACTGACAGGAGGAAAGTTAAGAATGAAAAGTAGTGACAGGAGAACAAAGCTGACAAAAGGCCCACGAGTAAATGTTGCCTCATGTTAATCACGAGGCCATAAATATGTGAGTATTTTTGGCTGGAGCAACTTTTATTGGTTAGCAAAAAGAGGATTTTAAAATTTTTCCTCTTCCTCTATCCTAACTTCAGAGTTTCAAGACTGGTACACCTAAGCAGACAGGCATACCACCTACAAACTGACTTTGTACAGAGCCACTGCTGAGAGGCTGAGAAGTGGGAGGAATCACATGTCCAAAAAACCCCAGCCTGGGTTATGTGCAGTTCTCAGTACAAGACCCTCCAGCTAAAGCATCTGTTATTGAAGAGAAGGGTTTGAGATGTGGTTTTCTCAGGAACACACAAATGGGCTGCAGTGGCATGTGCCATGTTCCATATATTCAAGTACCTGGTTTGTATTTAGTGTTGAAGGCCAAGAGTGGACTGTTTTGAAATGCACCTTAATTATATGAATAGTAAATATGAGTGATGAAACTGATTCAAAAATCTGGAATTAAGATGTGGGGGAGTTAACTAGTAATTCATTTTATTTTTGACTGCTGATAGAGTTCTGTTAGCAAAATGGTTCTTCAGGAATAAAGATGATATGAGGGCTGGCATGAAAGCAACCTGAGAACAGTAGAAGTGGTAGGGAGTTTTAAGGTTTACACTTTAACTGCATTAGAGAATTCTGAAGAAACACCCCCTCCCCAAAAAAAAAAAGAGAATTAAAAGTTCTTTTCAAAATGCAGCATAACTCAGCTCCTAGCACTTCTACCATAAGCAGTATTGAAAGCTAACTTTCCATTTTAGTATGACAGGTAGAATTGTCACTTAGACCATCAAGCCATTAAATCAGTTTTTAAAAAGTACTTTATAGATTCCACAACATGATCATTCTAGAGAATTTTTCAGTGTCTTTTCAATCAAGAAAATCTGGCTAAAATTGCACTATCTGACCTTCCGATTAATGGCCCTGCCTCCTGCCAGTCATACTAACACAGAGTTTGGGAATCCTTAGGATTCATCTGGAAGAAATATAATTTCTGCCTTTGTCTTTCTTTTCTGGACACTAATGGCTTTTAGTCAGTCCTCTTCACTCAGTGTATGACACATGGAGCCATTCTATTTTAGCTGTCCATTACCTTCGAGCATTATGACAAGAACAAAGCAACTTCTCTTAAAGAAGTTGAGTTCAGCTCTATGCATTAAATCTCTACAAATCCTCCTTTCCTAATAAGGTGCTGTTTTCCATTGTCCCTAATGTGTAACTGAATGCAACAGTACCTACTACTATTTAAGAGACTGCTTAAATGTCATTAAAAGGTGACAATGCCTGGGGAATCAGCATTAGCTGATTCAGTTTCTCTATGCATTTTTTCCTCATCACTTTTTTTTTCTTCAGGTTATCTATTTTTTTAAGCAAGAACTGTGGAACAAAATCAACAACCAGAAAGCTACAGTTGGGGGTCTGAAGTCTAAGGCCTGAACATGTTACTTGGTATTGCTTCCTTGAGAACATGAGAGGTAAAAGCTATATAAGCAGAAAGTAATACACACATTTCTATGGATACTTACAGGATCACTGATATAAACTACTAGGGGAAATAGATTCTATTAGAAAAAGTGACACCTGTAGCCCTACCAGCTTTCTAAGTAATATTTCTGCTCTTTAAATATTTATCGCTGAGCTGCAAATAAAACATCTGTAATATCCTGTGGAAATAACATGCATTGGATGGCTTTTAGAAACACGTCTGACTGTATTAACATTTTACTCAGCTGTACCAACCTGACATCTGGTCAATGTCTGTATTACAGCTGCATTACAAAGGATTTCAATTCCATTTCTATTCCTCATATTGTTTTAAAGAAACAAGAAATCTCCCATCTCTCATTATTAGGATACCAATGAGACTGGCAGTCTCTAGGTATTGCTGAGAGGTTTGAGAAGCTCAGCTGTTTTTACTGGAGCTTCTCTAGCTGGGCAATACAGTAAGGTTCCATTTGAACTTAGGTAGCATTTAGGGCTATGTGGCAAACGTGTTTTTTTCTGTCTCAGTTGTATGTTGTGTGATTGGGCTCTGGTTGAAGTTAGCAGCAATTTGCCTCTTAGCCAAATTCCCCCAGGACCAGCCAGGCCTGTGAAATACCCACAGCTCTGCTTTCCTGCATTCCCCAGTGATGGGATGTTCACGGGCTGTGGGCACACACACAAGACCCTAAAAATGAAGGGGCATATTTATCTTCTAGCCAAAGCAGCATTTTGCACTGGCTTTTTAAGACAGGGTAATTTGTACTGCCTGACGTTTCCAGATGTACCCGAGCCACCTTCTTTGGTTTCTTACCTTAGGGCAGACCAGGAATAGTGAGGAAGATGACAACTTTTCTTCTATTCCTCCAACTCTAAAAACACCCAGGACCTCACTCAGCTGAGCGAATCTGCAAGACAGTGAGTAAAACAAACTTTGCTCAGAAATAATATGAAACCTTGACAATAAGAAGGTATTTTACCTACCTGACCTATCCAGCCATACTGCAGTATCACCAACAGAAGTGGCACCTTTCACTAACACAACTAAATCCACATTTCAACTGTATGCTTTTAAACTCCTATCAGTTTCAAACCACAAACCTGCTGCACGTGCAACAGGATGATTGTACACCACTTCTCTGTAGGGTACAACCATCTCCTCCCAATGTGTGTCTCTTAGGACACATTCAACAGAAAGTGCTTACTTAATCCCTGAGCACTGTCCTTTCTTTCCCCATCCTCTCAGATTTTAAGAAATCCCAATCATAACTGGGGTACAGAAGAAACTCTCAGGTAAGTATCAACAGGAAGAACCTGTTCTCTCTGATCCCAAGACTCCTCTGTTAACTGAACCAACAGATCAAAGTAAATTGCTGGGTGCATTTCAGGCAAGGCCTTACACTCAACCCTAGGGAGCCAGCTACTGTCTGTTCAGCTGCACAGTGCAAAGTTTGTGGTGAAATGTGGGTAGGATAGTGGTGTCTGGGGAGATAAAAAAAATAAAAGGAGGGGAAAAATAATAATTAAAAAANCAGCAGAGAAAAATAATCTGCCACATAGCCAATGCACTGCCAGGCAAGTCAAAGTGCTCCACTTCATAGAGGCTGGTATCTCAGGTGCTCTGAAGTCAGGGGAATGCCAAGGAGAAGATTCTACAAACTCTTCTATGTCAGTTACTTGTCTTTATGAAAATAATTTGGTAGGTCAGTTGGGAATTACAGGCAAATAAACCACAGAAATAGCCAATAGCCTGCAGAACCAGCTCTGATGCAGTGTGTTTCTATCCTCTTTCTGAGGACAAAACTTACTGGAGTGTGTTCACCTGCAAAACCACGTGGCAGTGTCACACTGGTAGCATAAGCTCATCACAAAAGCTAACACCAGAAGATAAGTTTAAACTCTCAGAGTAAGGAATAGCAAAAGAATCAGCATGAAACTGTAGAGGTGGCTGCAGAGTCTCCATGGATTCTTACTGCTCAATGCACTTTTTCACTGTGAGAGAGACTCCTGTCTCTCTCTCTGTCTCAAAGGCATTCAGTCCATCCCCTCAAGCAGCTCACTGCCACCAGTCTTTGGAGTGCTAAAGAAAAACTATTCAGGATTGCCTACCTAACCACAACTAGCTCAGCCACCTGCAAAAGGCTAAGACTTGGCCTTATTTGTCCAGCTTGGTTTTTCTGTTGTTGAAAACCCCGTAAGATATTTGTCCAGCCCGAACCACCATCTAGGTAAGAATTTGAAAATGCACAAGCTTTTCAAGTGATTCTTTCGTCAGTGTGAGGCAGAACCAAGCCCCTGTTGCCACTTCTCTCTCATCTTGACGTGGTGTGGCTATGCAGGACATGAAAACACCGTGTTTGCAGACAGTGCAGCTGTGTCAGGATGTTAGCTTCGTCCTTCAGTGACAAATAATTTTTTTGTGACACGTGTCTTAGGACCCATAACACTGAGACATCTGAAAATAGCGATTCATTTTAAAATTTTCATTCAAACATCTGCACTAAAGAGAGTCTACAAAGAAAGAGACATTAGTCTGATCATACAACTTCCCTGCTTTGTGCAACCTACACCACTTTGTGCTTCCTACAGCTCGGAGTCCCTGACAAGGGACTGACAACTGTTGTGTTGCTAGATGAGCTCCACTTTTTATATAAACCTAAATTTCGAGGTAAAAGGCATTTCACTCTTAAGATTAGTTACATGCTTAAATGCCTTTAAAAACCCAGCCATTAAATATATGAGCAGGAATTGTTCAAAAACCCCAAGCTCAAACCAAAAACCCCAAGGGTATGTGCATGTGCCAGGCTGGGGGTATTAAAAGCACAATGAGCTACAGAGCATTTTTTAAAGCAAAATGCTTTCACATAACCCTTGAGAACTATATACTTGTGTATGGGTATGCCCATACAGACATACACACTGAAATTAAGGCAACTTGCCCTCATCTGGTCCGGAGCAGCTCTTCCTGATACCATAATTGAGGTCATGGAATAGAAGGAAATCACACCAGTGAGGTCATGTAAGAGAACGGAATCACACTAGCAGAGATAGATGACTCCTGTTCAGATGATTTTGGAAAGTAAGGGAGAAATAGAAAGGTGAATTACAGTGTAATGACAGAAATCAGGTTTTATCTGAAAAATCAGATGATGGATTTACGACGCATGAGCATTTTCCAAAATAATTCTGTAACTTTAGAAGGTGGCTACATTATAGGCTGAAGATATTTGCAGTGATAGTCACTGATACTAAATAAAGGAGAAATAAGATAAGGAAATGAAAAAACACTGTAAGAGACAAGCCTTAGAAAATATATACATCAATATATACATATATATGGAATTACCTTGGTCACGAGATCTAGCATAAAATGTTGGGCAATAAAAGGTAAAACACAGATGTGTTCAGGCATTTCCCTAGTGTACTAAAAACCAACAAAATCATAGCTACAGATACCATTCAAAGTAACCAGTGTTAGCTGGCTGGACAATGGTACCTCTCGTTCCAGTAACATACAACATCTTCCCATAAATGTTCCTAACAGTGAAGTTTATCATGAAATGCATGGTTCAAGAAAAGCTGAATGGAACAACAATAAGGTTTTCTATAACTTAGCTGTCACTAAACAAATAGCTGGGAAAATTTCCTTCTGATTAGATGGTGTCTGCATAAATTAAAGAATTATAATTGTGTCAGGAACTACCCATTAATGAAACTGATTTTAATATACTGTGAAGCATATTGGTACTATTTACTATGCATCAAGGTACATAAAAACTTTGCTTACTCTTGTTTTGCTCCCAGCATGCCGTGAGTATTAACCTGTCCAGCTTCACATGGTAACCAGTTGTGACTATTACAATCCATATAATTTATCAGATTTAAAAAAAAAAATTAAATCCAAGCAACACCTTTCCATATGGCCAATTAGTGAAGTCATAAAATGCAGCAAATATATGATGCTGTATTGAACATCTGTGCTGGTTATCCTATGGGAATTTTTAATAAAGGACCAAACAGCATATTGATGCTAATTCTATGTTACCGGGACTTTAAATAAAAAACTAAAATAAATAGCATCCATTAAACTGATCATACTGTTGTAACTCAAATTGTGTTTATTATGCTAATGGAACATGAAATTAAGAAAAAGACCTTTATGCCAGTGGAATTAATTAATGAGCTTTATGAAGGCATTGGGATGTAATTTATTTCTAGATAAGTAAGTCTAATTTGCAGTTCCATGGGTCTCTGCAATGCTGATTGTAATAGTTATTCCTGCAGATGTGCTGCTCACAGCATGTCTTTCCATTAGAACTGAACACCTCATTATATAAACTGTACCTAATTAAACATAATACAGTGGTGACTTGTTAAACTGGCCTTTTTAAGTCAGCAGCTGCCTAAGCTAATAATACTGTACACAAGATTTATATCATCTACCATATAATACTGATATTAAAATATACTGCCCAAGGGATTGACAACTAATTTACCAGTATGCAACAGGTAGACTTCAGATTCTGCAATGGAGATTAAAGACTACTAGTCTATAAAAATCAAATGAATTAAAGTCTATTTGGAGTTCTAAATAATTATGGAAGTTTTTTAATAATTGTTCCTTTAACAGGTTATTTTAAAAACTGTAATCTGGGAATAACACTTTTCTCATGTTCTTTCTATATATCTGATGGGGTGTTTCTCGTATGTGGTCAGAATTATAATATTTGAACACTACTAGGAATGTGCAGAATCACTTTGTCTCAGGCTAAACAAAATGAGAAACCACCGAGACAGACCCAGCTCTTTAACTTTGCTAGCTCAAGTCTGTGGCTATTCTGTACGTGTCCTTTCTACCGAAGTGCAGACAGATCTCATACTCAACATATGACAGTCTGTCCCCGTGAAGCCTGTCTATTATGGTCAGAAAATGAGCTGTTGGGAAAATACCCCGAGCACAGATCGATTCTCTCATGGGGTGAGATAGGAATATTGGAAAACTACACAAGAATATTTTGGATGAACACTGTTCGATCATGAAAACTTCACATTCTGTATACACCTGTGGTTTAAGATTTGTTTTCTGTTTCCCTCTTCTTCAGAAGCTGACTGAAATGCCACTTTATGTTCTACTGTAGAGTGAGTGGCATTACTTTTGCTCTTCCCACTTTGGCAGCCTCTCTATGAAATAGATGTTTTGTTCACCGGTGTATGGGCGGAATGACAGAGCCATCTCTCTTCTCCTCAGAAGCCTGGGGTTCTTCCTTTCCCACTTGCCCAAGTATGAAAAACTGGCTCTTCTTCTAGCAGCTCTTGCCCTGTCCCGCAACTGAACCGTCTGAAGACACATGAGCATTGCTGCATATTGCTGCCACCTCTCCTCTGAATGAAGACAATGAGGCTCAAATTCTAAACATCTTTTCACATATGCCATTCCAAGCAATAGATTTTAAAATATGTGTCAATTTAGTGGAAGAACTTGAGTCCAGCATCCAGACTCAAGTTCAAAAATGGCAATAATTACCTAGTAAGAACTTTAAAGTTCCTGACAAGATTCACTCACTTGTACAAGCTTTTGTTGCACAAAGCAGTTAGAAAAGACACAAAAAAGGAAATGTGGTCATATTACTTGGAGCCCATCACTCTGATTGGATTCTCTTTTTGGAAGATTCAGAGGAAAAGGTTCAGAATCAGATCAGATTTGCCCTGAGTCACTTTCCCTGTCTTATCGAACACATAACAAAAAAGACAGTGTTCTTAAATCAACAATTGCTTTATCTTTGTTTTCAGTAAGCTGTGACAATCGAACCACAATCCTCTTCTAAAGACTGCTGCTCTGATAGCAACCTCTGTCACTCTCATAAACCTTAATATCTGCAGCGTCATACTTTACTTTTCAGGTTTCTTAGTGCAGACAGTTTGACAGGCATTCTCATCTTCTTGCCAGAATCCCTAGGTCATTGTGGACTGCAGTGTGAAACACAAGAATCACTGCAAATTAAGGTAAATTATACGTTGTGCTAGACTTCCAGATTCAGAGAAAGAAAAAAAAGATCTATCCTGTCTTAAAGGATGTGCTTCAAGTAACAAAAACATGTACAATTTAACTTTATTTGTGGAAAATTAAGAGTGGGCTTCCAGACAGAGACAGCTTGTACACAGCTAGCTTATCCCACCAGCAAAAAGGGGGTTCTTGAGATAGAAGGAGCATGGCACTCCAGGATAAAGAATAAAAGAGGAATTTGCATGGGAAGCTGTGATTAGAAGCAAAGCCTGGATAGGAAATTATTTCCTATGTTAGAAGTTGTTCCATAATCACTCTGTTTGAACTCTGTCTTTACCAGGGCTACGTTTTAATTTCCTGGATGTCACCATTTACTTCAAGCTTTCAAAAGAGAGTCCTCCAACTATCATCTAAAGCATTTAATTCTTGCTTGGGATCTTTATTGTGAAATCTTTTATAATAAAATCCCTGTACTAAAACTACTGTCTTTAAAATAAAGGATACTGTTTCAATTCAAAAAGAGTTCTCTTTTTTTTTTTTTCCACTGAAGCCCCATTTAAATTGCTTCACTATCTCTCCGTAATCAAATATGAAATGTAACAGAACAGCAACATAATTTGCTGTGAGAGTAAAATTTAGCAGAATCAATCAACAATAAGAAGAAAATAGGAGCTCATGAGCGCCATGGGTCCATTATAATTATTATTTTTAATTAAAGTATTCCAGATACACATTAATTTTCTTTGCTCACTACTTTCATTGTTTGACTTGCCTTGAAATGGGAACTATGAGCACTTTGAAAAATGGGTTGAAAGACTCTCTTGTTTCACAACAGATTGAGTAGTTACTTTTCCATCCTCTGCCAAAATGCATTTTAGTAACTTATCATAGCTAAACTGCTCCATGACTCACCACAGCCATCCTCAGCCTCTTAAAGCAACACAAAACTAGGAAAAGAATTTCACTACACCTCCACCAATGAAAGCACAGAAATCTCACAATGCAACAAGAAGGGTGGCTTCACAAGCCTGACAGTGTGACCAGCTTTCCAAGGTCACTTACAGTTTCTGAAAGTTAATGCAATTGAAAGAAATATCTAGATAATGTGATGCTTACAGGAGCTGAGCTTCTCAAACCTTTCTGAGAACATGACTCACAACCGGTCTGATCCTGGAGGTGCCTGAGAAGACAGGCTTCAGAGTTCTACTGCCTATTTAACTTCTTAACTTCTGGCTTTTGTGATTAAGTGGTACTATACACACAAGCAGTTAGCCTGAAAGCATGAAAAAGATCTTAGACCATCACTTCTAGATGATCTTCAACCTCCTTGGGAGATGAAGGAGGGAAAATAACTGGGATCAACCAAATAAAGTCTTGCAGGAACATTCCTCCCTAGAGGAAACTCAAAATAAGCAGTAATATGATGAGTGGGGGAAAATTGCCCCATATTAAAGACCTCACAAAAAGACAATTATTATTTCAGCCAATTTCTACTATGGAGTCAAAAGAAGCTGTTGGATGAAAAGAAAATGTTATGAAATTACTTGTATTTTTCCTTCCAAACCAAATGCAGAAGCTTATTGTCCACTATATTGCCAAAGACTTTATTCATATATTCTCTAAAACTTACCCTCTTCCTGGAATTCTTCAGTATATACAAAAAGACCTTTCAAAAACTGTTAACCTACTATTAACTAAAAAAATCTGTATTATGTGCTGAACTGGCACAATTGCAGGAGATGTAACCAGCCCCTTCTTCCAAATTATTCTACAAAACCTCTGAGTGAAGCAAAACCTCCACACTCAAGGTAACAGAAATGCAGGAGAAAAGTTCCGTTTGCTAATGCTTTGCACTATCGCTTTCCCAACAGGAGAATCATTTTTTGAAACCCTGAAAAATAATGAAGCTTTTATTCTTCTAGTAACTTGGAAGGTAAAAAGCAAGTTATATGCATGTTGAGTTCATTTTTTGTTGCTAGAACTCGGCTATTCTGCCTCTGGGTGGTCACACAAACCCCTTCAGAGCAGTACCGAACGGGTTTGTTAATTATGACAAAGCTTCAATGATATCAATATTTTTGTGATTTGAGGTGTCAGTCTGCACTCCCCCTTTGCATACCATGACAAACTCTAATGAAACATTGTGAGGAGGATTCGGGCAGCTGCTTCTGCTCCCATCAAAGTCAGAAATCTCCACTGACTTCAATGTAAACAGAATCAGGCCCTTTCTGTGCGTATTAAATAAAGCAGATGCTTCTGTTGCAATCTCTTCTGAATACACGTGTTTGATGCCACGAAGGAGATAAGAAGCTCTGATAAAAGTAATAGATGAAAGTATATTATTATCTATACTATCTCCATTATAAGATAGAAAAAACTCTGTAGTATCTGTATGTATTACCATAAGCTACAGTGAGAGTTGACCTGGTTTCGAGAGGACAGTTTTCTAAGCATAATGCTGCAGCAATTTTTGATGACATGCTTTTCTACATTGCTCATGCCACTGAAGATTAGATACGTCTGCAAAACATAATAAAAATACAGCACTGGAATTTTATCTTATCCCTGGGCCACTAGCTATGAAGTAAATGTTTCAATATTTTTTCTCTATAAATAAGAATAAGACTTTTTCTCTGATTTTTTTTTTTATGAGAGGTATTATTATCATTGTCATTGTCCTAACAACAAGAATTACTATTTTTTAACTGAATGTTCTCTTTCCTCCTTCTGGGGAGGCTCCAGCACAGAATCCCTGTATGACATATTTTAAAAGCACTGGCATTTTGAATTAGCTTTCTCTAGCTTCAGAAGCAAATTCTCATAGCACCAGGGTGAAAAAGAGTAAAAACTCCACAGAAGGAAGCACAGCTTGCCCAGTGAAGGAAGTGCCCCTGTTCAGTAGGTCACAAATCTGCAGGGAGGGACAGAAGGGTGGGTTTTGCACACCCAGCAGGCCTTTAGGCGTAAGCAGGTAGTTCTCATTCAGATGGTGCCCCAGGAGCCACATGGGGTAAACTTGGTACAATCAGGTGACGCTGTTTTCAAGGCCTAGAACCCACTGAATTACATCAATTGTAATCCACTAGGAACTGCATTGGAGTACTACTATGAGACCTCAGCTAGACATGTGTGATGTGCTCTGGAGAGTTTAAGTTCCATAGGGAAAGGTCTACTCAAGTTGGGAGAGAAAGGGTCTCTACAAACAGGGAATGAAGTCAGAAAGGATTTTGGCAGATAGCTACTAGATGATTACCCTGTGTGAAGAATCCCGGGCCAACTGGATCTTAAGATAAAACTTCTCCTTGCCAAACACCTCCCCGTCTCCGGTCTGCGTCAACTACTGGAACGCACACCATAATACTCTACGGTGCTGGTGTTAGCAAAGTTATTCTTCCTGAAACTGAGACCATCACAAATTCAACACAGAACTTCAGGGAAAGACAGTGGCAAAAGGTAAGAGAAAAAAAAAAATGCAAAGATGCCTTCGATTCCTCCTCTCTTTGTGTAACAAGCCAGACTCTCGGCTAATGCCTCCCGTCCGTACCTACTGAGCTCTGATGTTCTCTACAACCGGTGAGTTTAACAACAGGGCTAAGAATAAACCTGTAGAGGTCACAGAGGTGCCCACCTTTCTCCTTTTGCCCAACCATGCCACCGTTTCACCCACCCATGAGCTGACGATTTGCTCCAGTCACCATCAGTTCTCAGGCTTAATGACAGAATCTTTGTACAACAGCCCAGGTAAATACAGAAGTGCACACAAAAATTCTGACCTCTAGTGAGAAAAAAAGAATATGTGTTCATGCCCACTTTAGCTTTTACTCATTCTCCACCAAATCGCTTAATACTTTTCCTGACTTACTCCAAATATTCAACTTTTGAATAACATTTGCAGCTCTGCTAATTTTGCTGCTCTGGGAACACAGCAAAAATCTGGCTGCTACAACTGTGGTTCTTTTGTGTTCAAAACTGCATCACTTATGTATTTAAAAATACATATGATATTTATAAAGCCTACTCAAAACATTACCAAATTGTCCCATTTTCATGTTTTCATGACAATTTATATGTTTTCCATATGGGCAAGTGCTGACAATATGATACAAGCTTAATGGAACAAATTGTGGTTTCTCTTTATTGTCTTGGCATCAAAAATCTACACTTGCATAAAAATAACTCTCTCCACTATTTTCCAGGGATGATTTTTCATTAATGTGATATTAAGTGCTGCTCTTTCTCTCATTTTACTTAAAAATTTGCCAGAAATTTTCACCGCTCACCTCACCGCTGTATCTGGGAGCATCACAAATCTTAGAAAACAAAGCAGTTCATATCCAGAGAGTGCAGAATTATTCACCTTCTGTGAGCTCCATAAAAAGTCAGGTTTGGGAGGGGAGGGGAAAGGTGCCTCAATCTTTCTATCCGCAGGCAGACAGAATTAATCCTTTCTATTTCTGTTTTCTCCCTCCAACTTCCCAGAAGTAGGAAGAGCGAATACTTGCAAGCATTAGAAGACTGTGTGGTAAAAAACTGAGGCTGAAAACCCTGAGAGTAAATGATTTCCTTAAAAGTTCTCTAAGACTCCAATGCGGCACTGCGAAGAGCCATTATTCCCATACTCCAACAGCCATCTCCATCCAGTCACTGCTGCCTCCCTCTCCATACCTTACTGCAGAGCTCTCCTTTCCTTCTGCTCCTCTCCTCCAATTACTCCGGTCCTACTGTAGAGAAAGCTTCCCCTGACCTGAAGCTCCTTGCTAGGCAGTCAGATGAGTTAGCTTTCTCTTCATTTAATCTAGCTCCTACATACGCTTCACAACATGACAGACATGTCAAATGAGCCATCCGGCAGGCCACTGACAGCAGTTTCTGGGGCATAAGAGAGGCAGCTGATGGAGAGGAGATTGTTGGAGGGCGTCAGGAAGACGGGAAGCCATAGGTAATATCACGAGTGCCCTGCTGAAAATTGACAGCTTAATGGGTATGATACTGCCAGTTATTTTACGCACCTCAAGTCTCCGTCTTGAATAATATACTTACTACTGAGAAGTTAAAGTGGAAAATAGATTTTGCCAGAGTAAGTAACAAAGGATAATGCTATAGAAGTTGTGGGTAATAGGCACCGCCTCAGACACGGTCTAAAACATTTTACTTCCTAAGAGCTGAATGTTGATGCTGTGCTGATGGAACAAAACGAAGTTAATCCATTCACAGAAAAAGCAGATGGTATAATTCACAAACCTCCTCCTGGATGGCCTCTCTCTAGGATAGGCCTTGGGTAACCTGTTTTTAAGAAGCAGGCTTAAAAGGTAGCTGGGACAGACATCTTCTGAAAGAGCTTCCTATTAACTACACTAGAGATGTTCAGCCACCAATTGGTGCTTCCTTCTGTGAGGAGAAAAAAAGAGCACTTGCACCAGCTGCTTTCTTCTGAGGTGACTCACCTGAGTGACACTACTGTCCCTAGGCATGCTTACCCTTCCATTTGTAACTCCCACGTCTGACGGGAAAAAGTCTGCAGCGAGTGCTAGAAAAGTGCATGGATTGTCACTTCCTTTTTTAGTAAGACTTTTTTTATCAGTTATGTGGGAAATGCACTTTGGGAGAGTCTTACTGCCTTCTGTACACCACGTCAACCCATGCCCACAGCAAACTGACACTTCCAAGGCTGTAAATAGGAGCGCAGCTTCAGCAGAAGTGTCCGTGGTCGGCACTCGGCAAGTTACCGTATTGTCCTTATTCTGACTCATGTTTTCTTCACCCATTATCTTGATTTTCCTCATTTCACTACAATTCCTTTAAAGGAGCTTATGGCAGAGGTCTAAGAAAGTTCAAGCAGTAATTACTTTCATCTTTTTCTTTAGTGGGTTTGTTAAGGGTAGATCTCTCAATGGCATTTATAAGAAGAGAATTAACCACAAAGAAAATGAGCTTCAGAGGAACAGAACCTGATTACAACTTCTCTTGTTTTACTTCTGGATTGTTTTCCTATTAGGTACAGTATGCATATATAGTTTAATTAGGACAAATTCTCTGCTTGTTTATGATCTCATGCTTTGCAAAACTGCCCCACTAGTAGTGTTGAACAGACTATAAATCAATCTCATGCTCACGCACGGTGTTGAATCTCGCTCGCCAATTAAGCAGAGTTTTGGAAAAGCTCTGGATCCAAAAGTACACATGATGAAAATTTTGGCACAGAGCTGAATATTCTCTATTAAGATGCACTACACAGAGGAGTAAACTGTATTCTGCAGTGCTTCATTTATCACCTAAGCAGAGTCTTGATGAAACACCTGTCTGTTCCCCTTACGTGTCAATAGCTTGTATTTCAAGCAACTGATTGCTCACTAACGGGGAGAAAGTTTGCAGACAGGAAACTGCTGAGTCTGTTCTGTGAAGTATAATGGAATTACTGAACCTAGGGAAACTTCCTGGCCGCGGTACAATCACCACTGCGATCACCACCGATAGCTTTAAGTCTTGAAACCTAACAAAACTGCTCATTTGATCAAAGGGGAAGCTGTCATCAGGCTGTGGATGATTCTTGCTTTTTCATATAGCATCAAAATCAAAATTGAGTCTGACTTTTCACTGTAGCCTTTCAGGACCAGAGTGATTTAATAGTCACCAAAATTATTCATCAAATAATAACTTTAAAAGTTGTGTTGCAATAAGATGAAACAGCACAGAATATTGACCATTGTGCAAACGCTTTCCTACGGAATTCTGGTGCCTGGATGGACAAACAGGATTTTTTTCTTTATAACGAAAGTGACAAGTAGAAGAAATTTGTTCACAGGGAAAATTAAACCAGGTAGTTCTGCTATTTCTCTGGGCTAAATTAATAGTGCTAACACTCCCAGGGTAACCTGACCTATGTATTACGGTGAATGGAATTCCTCACTTTTCACAAACCATTTGAAAATTAGTTTTTCCACATTATTAATCATACATTTAATCAGTTCCAGTTACATCGTAAGCTTCAAATGTTCTTTTTCTTCTGGCACGTCTCTGCATTTCACCCTTAAAATTTGCTTTGCAGTTAAATTATCCACACCAAGAAGTACTGATATATACAGTCACCAACTCTACGTGTCATTTCCTAAACATTTCATAGAACAGAACCACAGCACATGTATTTGAAAACCAGACAACACAGGTATTGTCAGCAATGATAACAGACTGTGGTCACATCACTTTCACACTCACCGGAACGTCAACAGTTTTCCCTGCTGGACAGAAGGGCTTGGCCAGCCCTGGTAATGGGAAATAAGCCAGAAGAAAACGCCAGGTTTTTAAAAATTCCCTACAGGAAGACTCCAAGAGTCAAAGGATGCACTATGTTTACTACATGATCTGGAATTTAAACCATCTCCTTCTGACTCTATTTTCTTTCAGCAGATGTATCTGAGGTATACAAACACTGAAAGTCTAGACTCCTTTTTACATAAATTTGATTTTTCTACCTTAATTATTGTTTATATTGTACATCATTTAGGTGTGATTATGTTATATTTAAGCATTCCTAAATTAATTCACATTAATCTAGTTACCTAAATTACAGTTGAAAAATTATTTTAATGTGACATCCTGTTAATTTGTTTCTTTGGTACTTCAGCTCTGCATCCCTGGGGCAATACAACCACATCCCATCTAAGGCAAGAGTTTCAAAGCTCCAGTGCAGTATACAAACTTGGGATTGTAGGAATTGTCATACAGGATCAGAGTCACGGGCCATTTAGTCTATCATCCTGTCTCCTGCAGGGAAGATGCTCCAGGGGAAGGTGAAGAAACCCAGCAGTAGACAATAACAAAATATAACTCGCTATGCAATCGTTTGAAACAGTGAAAATGGTGATTTTAAGGGAGCTGCCATAAAAACAGTTAAAAAAAAAAAGGAAAGAAAAAGGCAACCATTTTAAAGAACATAAGCAAGGGTTTTTAATGTGCCTTTTAATTCCAGCGACTCAATATACCTCTGCTATTCCAGCATGGGCTACAACTAAAATTGCTTTTCAGGAGACAGAAAGGGCAAAAGAGGAAAACATGCATTAATTTTATACAGTGCTGTTTAATAGTGCTGGCCAAGTGGCCCACGGATTTTTATTCAGGGGAAATACCTGTCTTTGCTTATGCTAGCTTAAATCAGCAGTAAATCGGATTGCACTGCCTTTGGTTTAGAGGGTGTACTGGGAAGCAGAATGCGGCCGTTATGCACCTTAGGACATACCTACACGTATGTGAACCATACAGTGGAATTACAGACACCTGAGGGCCATGTACAGGGAAAGCCTGGACAAAATCACAGCCACAGAAGCCCCACTTCTCTTACCCTATCTGCATCAGAGTATTCCACTAGGGTTGAAAGGCCTGGGGGGGTTCCCCCTCTCTAGATAAGACTTCAATCCACACACAAACTGAGAAAAGAGACCTTGGTTCCTCTCCACCAAAAGCTTTCATAATAGCCCTCTTCCACATCTTCCATGAGAACATCTGAGTAAAGGAAGCTACTTACTCCAGAAGGTTTGACGTGAGCTTCCACAAAAAGCACAGATCTTTTGCAATAAAACCTGCATCAAATTTTACAGAAAAGGGGAAGATGTCCTTGAAGCACAACAATCCAAGCCTTCTAGCACTGCCAAGACAGTAAGTCCACGTAATGGAAGTTTCCTTTTTAATATATTTTTTTACATAGTAAAAGAAATTCAACTTTGAGATTTTTCAAACAACTCTGTTTGGAATGTCACATGACTCAGCCCAAAAACTCAAAATCTTTTTAGCTCTACACCTTTTGTGTATACTTTACAGTACAGTCTAATTACATAATCACTTATTTGTCAATATCATCTTTTTCTGCTACAAAGGCAGAGACAGATGTAATACCGTATAATATTTTTCATTGCCATAATGGCCTAGTATGTCTTTACTGACAGACTTTTATGTGATTAAATCCTCATTTCTCTTCAGTAAGTATTTTATTATTTTAGTCAGCAGTCATATACTATAGAACCTTTTTTTTAGCCAGAAGCAATGCTGCCTTAAGTTCAATTTTGAGATGAGATTTTACTTTGAAGCTAACTTGGCTGCATGCACAGGTAACCTACAAATACATGGCATATCTCACCATGCTCTTAATGCTTGTTGATGCACCTGACAAGTAGCCAAACCATGGAGCAACAGAGGCCACGATCAACAAGCAGTGGCTTTTAGCTGAAAAAGAACAAATATTTCTAGAATGTTTTCTCAATTCTTGGAAAAGAAAAATAAAAAATCAAGAATGGAGCTTTGTTCTGTCCAAGAAAGTTAATTAAATGTAACTACCCAGATCATCAGCCAGGCTTGTGATATGAATAATCCTACCTGCAACGCAGAGTAAAGCTGGGGGAAAACCATCTGTGACTTACCAAATTATTCACTCGAGAGCACGTGGATCAGTCAATCCACGCTTTGCCTCTGACCACGAGAAGAGAGCAGAGACCAGTGGTTAGAGGCTGCCATAGTCATGAACACGGCAGATCTGGCTCGTGCACGTTGAGAAGCTGAGACAGGTAATTGATTTGCCAGACTCTCTGGCATATACAAAATGTTCAACAGCACAAAATGCAACATTATCTGAAGTGATAGGATAATTGTACTTCAGCAATAGCAGCTGACAATATAGTCAAGGGTTGCCTCTTAAAGGGGTTTTGTAAGTGTGACATTTCTTACCTTTTGAATACTTAACCTTACTCTTGCTACATGCTTTTATCACCAGGACTGTTGAAGGAGTGTGCAGAAAAAAATGGAGTAGTAAGAAGCAGCACTGAAAACAATACTCTCTAGTAAGAAACTATTGAAAGAAAGCTGTACAATATTTAACATAAGTGTTATTTTGCAATGTCCATGAACCTGTCAACAAGAGTACAATAACAATAGTAATACTGTCACAAGTGGAGTATTATTTATAGTGTAGGTGGGCAAAGATTAACAAACCAGAACTCTTCTGTACTGGTAAAGGATAATTTAAGGAAGGTGATTTTTTTCTACCCTTTACATCTTTCTTGTAGGAACAAATAGCAACTGATTTCCCTTTCCAGTATCTTCTCTCCCTCTTCTTTGAGAAGTAGGGACTTTGAGCTTCCAGGCAGAGTAGATAATTTAGTAATTACTGTACCATTAGTGTAGTCAAAACTGACTCAGATTTCTCTTGTAAAAACAATTTTCTGTTTTAAAAAGCAAATCAATACATGCAGGGTATTTCTGCAGCTCGGACACAGAACACATTCACCAGCTGAAGCTGTTCTTATGGCTCCTTTCCTCTCTATCAAAGTTGCTGTTGTGGCTGAATTTGCTTACGGAGTCTTCCCATTTCTGCCTGATAAGAGATTCAAACAAAGTCAAATCTCCTGGGAAAATGTAGTCTTAACTTAGAGGCAAAAGAAAGGACATGTTCACTGAGATCAGATTCAGCTCTGAAATGGGGAAAGTCAGTTTAAGATGAAAAAAAGCAGCTGTTTTGACATGGTCTTCCTTTGTACACAGGACAAGTAACTTTGAGAAACTGTTTCCCTGTACCACATACAGGGCCCTGTAGGGCTTTTCCAGCTGAAAGGAGAAGACAGGAGTGTGATCCACACGGTGTCAACAAGAGTCTAATCAGACAACCTGGGGACTGCAGAAGGTAGGACCCTAACTACAGAACCATTACGACAAATGATGACAGATGGAAAGAGCTTGGTTTAATGGTCAGACCTTAGAGTGAACTGGTAAGATCTATATGCAATAAAAAGCCTTTAATGCTTGTGCACTGAAGAAGTTGGTAAGAGAATCAGTGATATACAAGGGAATATGGAATACCACAGGGCTGTTAGAGTATGGGTATTTCTAACAGGAACACCACCTCAGTCACTTCTCTGTAGATGTTTTATTATGTAATCAATCGTTGGAACACATGTGTGCATGGCACCTACACTTTCGTCCCTAAAACCAGGTTTAATCAGACGTGTAGCTGTAAAGACTAGCAGAGCTTTGACATCTCTCACCTTCACAAGGCTTTCTGTGAGCATGAGCAGCTCAGAATTTCTATAAACCTGCTCTACTGGAACACATGGACTGAGTCCTACATGAAGGAACACAGCTATGCATGAACTGCAACTGCGCTTTCTTCTAAAAACATTTACTCCATCTCTTTCTAAATAACTGCAGTTCTCAAATAGATGTTATATGGGCACTTTAGATTAACAAACTTTTCTTATCTCTTCTAGAAAAACTCCAATCCCATTTCCAAATAGAGAAGGATATTTACAGAAAAATACATTCAGAAAATGGAAACCAAACCTTTGGAGCCCCATACACTTCAGAAAACGAGTATCCTTAAAGAAATAAAGCTTAATCTCCCAGATCTGTAAAAACAAACATATTGCCTTAATAAATATTTTCAATTGTGTGCCATGCAAAGAGTCTGTTGGCAGGCTCTTGATCCTTTACACCAAAAAAAACCTTGCAGGAAACTCTAGGGAAACAAATGTACCAGTGCTGGACACACAGTGGGAGGTGCTCACAAGTGCAGTGCTGATTGTAAAAGGTGTCTGAAGGAAATTGTTCTATTTATTACTTCTTACTTAAAAAGATGTATATACCTTGCTCAGTGCCTGGAAACCAAAGAACAGATGTGTAGGTAAGGCATAAGACTGACTGTTCCTTGGCTAGCAGAACTTACCCACTCTCTTTGCTGAAATACAAAAGCACAGAATTTGACTCCATCCTGAATTTGTGATTAATCTTACTATAAATTCCTTCAATACCTGAGACATCACTGGATAGAATGTTTGCATAATAGTTTGAAAATGCTAGTGCTATGGATGGAATTCCTATGAATTTTAAACAGGTTCGGCCATGAATTTTTGCCACTGAGTAGAGGCGTAAAGGATGAAAATTTCAAAAACTATCAATGGTATGAGATGATCAGCTCAAGAATCAGGAAGAGGCTTGATCACCTTTGAAAATCTAGAGTAGGCACCCAAACCACCCTCCGCTCTTGAAGAAACTTTCTGAAATGACAAAATAAAAAGCTTGTGGTGGTCATACCACAAGAATAACATGGAGGAAAATAACGAAGGGATTCAGGTGACTCAGCGTGGTAGAACCACAAGACAGAATGAACAGGGCACAGTCCCATGGCTGTCCACAAGCACTGATTAGTTTTGCTTATGCGTTTTTACAGGAACAGGCACAAGGAATCTTGAGTTGTTCTAATGCAGGAAGGTTGCACTACCCACCATTGACCCAGAGTATAAGAAGGGCTGTCTCTGGACATTCAAAGGTGCACATAAAAGCTCCTCCAACCATGCCTTCATGCAACGAAATGAAAATGGGGCTTCTTCTACAAGCCATGTTACAAGATAATTTCTCCTAAAAAATAAACTCGTAAAAAATGCCTTTAAAAAAATGCCTGATCTATGCTTTCAGCCCACATAGATATTAAACCTAGTTTCCTAGACCCTGAAAAGCTAATTATGCATTCAATTAGAGTTTCTTAATAAAGATTAAAACTCTGAAGTCTATTACAAGCCCATATTTAATTCAACTGCCATTTTATCCATGCCATGAAAGTGTGAGTGGTAACAATGAATATAAATTATAATACATGCCATAGAGTGAATGCTATTTGTCCAAGCACGTTACTATAAAGAATTAAATTTTGCTATCGGTTCCATAATCTAGTTAAAATTGGTATTCTTTATTTGGTCTTTCAATGTAGTCCAATTTCCTACTTTGAAAAACAAATTCTAGGGAATAAAGAAAAGAGATTAATTTATCATTAAGACTCTGCTTAATTGAAGTCAATTCCGAACAAACTTGAATTCAATTTCTGCTCATTAAATTGAATGTGCTCTGCGTTTCTCTCTGCATTGCTTTGAGCAAGCAGCTGAGAACAAGGGACTAACATCAAAATTATTAAATTGAGGAGATTTTATTTGGTCTTCACATGCCAGGGCCGCTTTGATGAGGAGCTGTTTTGGCACTGAAAGGAAACGAGAGCAGCTGGAGGAAAAATCAAATGAAACTAAGCCTCGGAAAATTGAAGAAAACGCAAGCTTAATAATATTTAATAATTAAATTTCCACAAACAATAGCGGCAAATGAAGTAATCTGCAAAGTCTGTGAACTCATTTGCATAATTGATGCCGGTCCCCTGTAAATGAATAATGAAGATAATAAAAGATGTTGCTAAAAATGGGCACAATAACAGCAAATTTCATCAAGCCGCGCGCTCTGATTAATCTGCTCTTGCAAATCAGCAGCGAGAGGGGGATGCCTGATTACCCGCGCCGCGGCCGGCAGCAGNGCTGGCCTGAGCAGTGCCCTGGCTCAGCGACCTTCCCAAAAGCCCTCCCCTGCAAAATGCTCTGCCTAACTGCCCAGGTAATGGGACACGGTGCCTGTTTGTCACTGCCTGGTAGGGCCTTCAAAGCTGGAGAAGGTCGAACTCGGGCAGTTGAGCACCTGGCGCTTCTGCTTAGCCTGTACCACCGCTCATTTATTCATAAGGCAGCCACATGTCTAACCATCTAACCCTCACACTGCTGGAGCCCCTTGGCTGTGCTCAGACTGCCAGGGCCAATGCATGGCCCATCACTTCACAAGTCACCCTGTGCTCTACACAGATCAAAAGTGCCACAAGTTATGAACTGCTGGCCAGGTTATAATCTGGCTCAAATGTTGGTAGCCGTAAAATACCTTAAAACTTCACCCTGATTTAGCTATGCCCACAAGGGTCCAAATCTGCAGATTTCACTGACATTAGTTAGTGCTCTTCACAGGACTGGGATTTTTCACAGATTGCAAAAAAGAGATTACGAGAACTTGAAGCCTATATGTAGGCTGGCAGTGGACACTATGCCTTGGAAAGGGGAAAGTATTCCAAAATGTAGTTTCTTGTAACACAGACACTACTTTTTTTTTTTTTTTAAGCATCTAGAAATAATTTTTTAGGAAGTGATTACTTCACTGTGATTACTCATGGGAATATTTCTAGGATTGAGCCTCAAACTGTTAATCTCTAGATATCATTTAGTATTTATTCTGTTGCCTTGAACAAGTGATCTCTCAGACTCAGAACGATCGCAGTGAATGAGAACTTTTCACTGTGTGTAATAGCCAGGTGGTTTATGGCCAAAGTACAATATATCCTCTATTTTAACTTTGCTCAAATTCTGGATCCACCTTACAACTACAATTTGTTTGAAGTAAAAGGCGTGTATTTTATTACAGAATGGAAACTTCAACACTAGACACACCAAAGAGAAGCCTTTCCATCAGTCCAGTGAAAACCAACAAACCCATTCTTTTCTCCCGTTTACAGTCATTTGCAAGCTGCAGCTCCATCTATTTACCATGGTGAGTTTTAACTCATAAACCACCATCCCACTCCTTTAAACATAAAGCAGAAGGGTAGTCTGCCCTTTGTGGCAAATATATACCCTTCTCCTCTCCTCTTGCACCAATACTGGAGAGTTTTGATCAAGTTATTAAACCTACGTACAGCACTACACAAGCACGCAGTAGAGTTTGATACATCCTAAGTCATACAAACATAGAATGGGCAAATTGCATCCAGTTCATACAAAAGCAGTTAAGCCTTTCGGCCTCGAATGAGCAGTTTTTTCACGAGCTTGACAAGGAGGGCAATAACCAAGCTTAACGGAGCTGGATGGCAAGGAAGGAGGTGGTTTGATTGTTTTATTAGGCATATAGGGAATTGTTTTATTAGTGAAATAGGAATGGAGCCCACTATGTAGAATACAAATCCATACTGTGCAGCTAGGAGGATAGTGTTTTGGTTTGTTTCCTAATACTTGAAGAATAATTCAGTTGCCAGCATAAATTAGGGCAGCCTCTGAACTGCTACTTTGTCATTGAACCTAAGGATCCTCCTTCTGGCAGTGGATTGCTGAAGCACAACACCCTCTGGCCATAAGGACAAAACAAGAGCCAAAGGGAGTACTAAGGCACGTAAACTAGTTTTATATCAGCCATGATTACTCCCACTAAACACTGCAAAGACCATGGAACAGGACTAATGATCAGAGAATCACAGAATTGTTCGCGGTTGGAAAAGACCTCTAAGATCACCACATCCAACTGTCAGTAACAACAATAGCAACAACAAAAAAACACACCACCACCACCACCAGAAAAACACAAAACCACCCAACAAAAATAAAAACACCACCAAAAAAAATCCACCTCACCATCCCACTAAAGCACATCCTGAAATGCCTCATCTAGATGTTTTATGAATAGCTCCAGCAGGGATGGTGACTCCACCACCTCCCAGGGCAGCCTCACCAGTGCTGGGTACAGGGGCACCATCACTTCTCTCCTCCTGCTGGCCACACTGGTTCTGATCCA